>JAUTXW010005345.1:895000-1317320 GCA_030620095.1 Kuschelorhynchus macadamiae
GAGGGGTTCCGAGGGGTTTTCCAACATTGAAGACACAAGTGTTACATTTTGTAAACATTAACAAAATAGGTTGCCTTTTTTGAAAATACAGACCCCAAATAAATTTTGTCCCAGGCCAAAACTAGGGTAAGCATGGCTCTGTATGAGAGTAATAGTTATCTTTTTAAAAATGATAAGTATATGGATCTCTTCATGTGAAATAAATCTTCAAAGCACTTTATTTTGCTACTTATTTAACAAATTTTTCTAAAAGTTATCTTTAAATAGAAAATATTTTGAAAAGAAAAAATGCCTCATTATTATTAAAATATATAATTATTTTGACATATGAATTACCTCAGCAGTTCTATATTTATACTCAGATGGACTATGGAAGCATTCCTCACTGCTTTGTCTGTCTACTCATAATTTTATATGCAAAGCTGATTTTCATTTTTTATTGTTGCCTGAGATACATACCCCGATTTGCCAAGATGGAGCCCACTGTGGTTGATACATCCATGAATTTACTTGGTTTTCCTAAAAATGCAAACACAACTATATATCATAATCATGTTATCAACCAAATACAAATGTTTTTGTCGAGGTTTTTCTTTTAACTAACATTTAGTGTGCACTATACATTAAAAAACCGATATATTGAAGAAAATCCGAAGAGGAACATTAAAGAAAATAGATGTATACACAAAAAAAGAATCTAGATGGCTTACCAATATGAAATTTGTATGTTACAATATACTTTCTGATGTCCTAATTTGATAGCCCATTTAAATTGCTGAATCTAACTTTCTAGTAATCTCGTTCTTGAAATTGCATTTAAATGGGCGAAAAACTGAGAATTCAGGACTTATCGGGAACACAGTAAAAGCTTGCATATTATTTCTGCACGTTTCACAACCAACTAACAATTTACAGGCATTTTTCGTCATGTTAGTAAAACTTATTTTATTGTATCTTAACACTGATACGGTAGCAGTAGAATTAATACGTAGCTATTTGCTATTTTTATAAACTAGGTAATTCTTTGAGAACGATTTAAAACTTATTATTCAGGAATATTAATAACATGTTATCAAACATAAATAAAAAAATACAATTGACAATATTACTAATATTGTCGGATATGTTCTTCTTTAGAACAATAATGCACTTTGGCAACAGTGACAGAAGTTTCTTACATCATTGGCGTGCATGTTTATGTATTTCGACGTTTAAGGCCAACGACGAATTCCATGCATTCCAATGTGTCGGGATTTCGACTGTTAGCGCCAGTGACGGTTATGTGTAATGTAGGTTCGGGCAAGTGAAGTTTAGGGCCAAATACATCGAACCAACTTACTTTCATAAAATAAAATAAAACTCGTTTTTTTGGCAACATGTGATAATTATTGGCAATCGAAAGTTTTTGTTTTATTTTTTCCTAAAGCAAAATCGCTTACTTATTTCTGAATTAATTAACAATTGATGTTAAACAAACTTAATATTTTTAAAAAACAATTTCCACACAACAGTCCATGAAGTAAAATGGCTTTGATTTTTTTAACCAAAAACCATACATCGGACGAAAGAAAATCAAGAGACCAAAATTGCTTAGAAAATAAACTAAAATTTTAAAAATAATTTTTATTTTAAGAAAAATCAGTGGCGTACCATTTTTTTCTCCAAAAATATTCAATGCAAAACACGTATGGACGCCACTGGTCCAAAAAAAAATATATGTGCATCAGAAAATGCCTCTTGTTGCTTAAAAGAAGTGTATTAAATTTCATAAAGATATCTACAATAGCTTTAGGGTTATTTTAAGGTTTTTTTTTTCGAAAATATTACCACCCTGTATCTCAAAAGTTAGGACGTTTAGGACATACGTTCATAGGAAGTTTTTTTCCTAAAGTCGGTCCATGAATCATCTCCTTAAATATTAGGAGGTCATTAAGGAACACCCTGTATATAATATATATATATATATATATATATATATATATATATATATATATATCTTGCAGTATTTTGTCACGATCTCTATTATTTTTTGTAAACAAACTGACAAAATGTTCCTTACTTGTGTAATTTGTAATAAACTAATGTTGATGGCCCTTTTCTGGAGAAAGGACGGTAAGCAATTTCTACAATCTGAAATCAGAATCAAAAATAAAAGTAAAATAGTAGACTTGTTACTTCCCGGTCAACAGAAAAGACAAAACCTTGAAACATTTTAGGAATTTTCCTCTCATGGAGGTTTATTATCATCTAATAACAGATGCGTAAGAAGTTTGTGATTTAGATAAAAAAAAATGTAACATATTTTCCTCACTTCTTCATTCTCTCGCCATGATCAACTCTCTTGGTTGCTCCACTGCTATCGGCCCAAACACCTACGTGTTTAAAACGGAGATCGTTTAGCTCATGATACAAGAAACAAGATACGCCTCGTCTAAAGAAGTTAAAGATGACGTCATAAAAGCACGTAACCCTTTCACCGTACAACGAATTCTTGGAGCATTTAGTCGACTGGCGGAGTCATGGTCAATATATGAATATAAATAGAGATGAAATCATCTTCCATTTAGGTCGTTTCCCCTTATATGGTTAATGTTCGTCGAGTGCAACGAGACGCGGAGATTTTTTTATTCGTGACAATAATTGTAATTTTGTAACGGGACTGAGTAATTTCGGTATACGATTATGGGGCTATGACTTGTTATTGCTCTTTTGTTTACACTTCCTAACGCCCTTACACCTAGAGCTTTACAAATTCATTGGAAATAATGAGAAATTAATGACTGTGGAAATCAGCTTAGAAAGATAAATCGTTTTTAAACTGTATTTTATCTGTGGTTTAAACTTTAAACAATTGCGCCTATAACATCTTTGTGTATATGCCCGAGTATATGAAGCATGTGCTTTCCGCAAAGACGATATTTAAAATGCGATATGTAGTATATCATTTTTCTTAAAATACTCTATCTAGTTGTCTTTTTATTCCCAATATTCTAGGAGTGTTTATAGTTTAAACATCTGTTTTTAATATTTACCTAGAATATTAACAAGTTGATCATACAATACAATTCAGTGTTATTTTTTTCTAAGAACCATTTTGGATATTACTACTTCTAGTACTATTGAACTTCTTCAGTGTTCACATTCTAAACCAAGTTTCCAGTGCATTTTTCATAGTGTGTCCGTAAAACCCCTGAATACATATCACTGCTCTGTCCGAAAATAAATTCATTTTTATTTAAATTAATTGTTTAAGGTAGCATTTAATTATTATAAAGCGTTTGAAATATAAGAATTTGTAGTAATAGTGATTCAATATAAATTAATTGACAAAACTAAAATTTTAAAGTTTAAAGAATGTTAAAATAGTTATATACTACAACAGTAATGAATAAAACACCAATAAAAATAATAAAAAGAAACACATTCAAATAGTCTAACATGAAAAAAATACATCAATATACAGTAAGCATATATATTATAATTTATAACTATTGGTTACTGAAGTTAGTATTCAGGTATTCATCAAAAGAATAATACACAGCTTATAGGAGAATATGTTTTATTTTATTTGTGAAGTTGGTTCTAGGGAGGCTGTTTATTGTGGCTGGTAGTTGGTGTGAAATAGTTAATAGAATATCCACTTTTGATTAAACGGACAAAATCAGGAACTATCAGTGCTGCATGCCGAATATCACGTTGATGAAAATAGCATGATTTTAAAAAAGATCTTGATTCTGGTGAATCCAAATGAGATATCGAAAAATATATAGAGAAGGAAGGGTCAGAATTTTCAATTTTAAAAATTGCCAAGGTTGTGTCATCAGCATACAGCACGAGGTCCGTAGATGAAATACTGACTGAAAGATTTATATAAATCAAAAAAAGGACAGGCCCCCAAACTGAACCCTAGCACTGAGAAACCCTGGCTCAGAAAAGTACTGTTATACTATACATTCTGGATTCTATTTGGTAAATATGATTATACAAGGGATATACTTGTGGGACTGAACCCATAGTGTGTAAATTTGGTAAGTAATATAGCATGAGAAACACAGTCAAAAGCCTTACACAATGTAACCCCAGCAATGCCCCCACTCTCAAACTCAGACACAATGGTACTGACCCGATTAAGGATTGCCAGTTCTGTATTCCTATCTGAACGAAACCCATACTCATTTGCGTCAAACAATCCAGATGATTCAAATAAATCATATATCTGCCTACAGAGGATTATTCCAAAAAATTTAGATATAACGGTATTAAGCCAATGGGCCTGTAGTTCCCATATTCATTAATCGGACCACTTTTGTGAACCGGTCACTTTAGACCTTTTCAAGCACTCAGGAAAGTGGCCTTCTTTGACACATCTGTTAAACAGAGTTGTCAAAGGAAGTAAAGCAGATTTTTAACATACTTTGTGATACATGTGTTGAGACTATATATATCTTTAGAGTCTGTATTTTTTCAGACAGTATATAGCATTTCTAACTAAATTTGGTGTAATATCTGAAAATTCAAATTCATGGTGGTTATGAAAATCTGTAGGTGAATCACTGATTATCTTATAGGGTTGGACTAAAAAGTATGAATTAGTTTCATCAGCTCTGAGAGTCCCTAATGAGGATTTTCTCTTTCCAGTTGACCTGAAATTGTTTACAACATCGTACATAGTTTTTTTCACTTTATTAGATTTTGAGTTAATATACCTTTCATTAGCAACCCTATTGGCGTTAGCTATTCTTCCCCTGTAATAGTGTCTAAATTCGAGGTACTCTTCCTTATTTGAAGTATTGGGATATTGATAGAAAAATAAAATTTAATTGATTTCTAAGAAGTCTTAGTTCATCAGTATACCAAGATATTTGGTTTGTTTTTGTTTGGCTATAATTAATTTTTATTATTTTGCTAGGGAATGAAATATCTACAGCTTTGACAATTTTATCTAGAAACATTTGAGATATATTATTTAATGTTTTATTATCAGACCCTACAAAGCAGAAATCACTTTCTTCGATTACATTAAAACAAAAACTATTTAGACGCTCAATGCTTACTGGTATAACTTTCTTTTACCGGAAAGTTGCTTTTTTTTGTTAAGTTTATGTTTATGTATGTCTACAGTTTTGTGGTCTGATAATTTTAAGTTAAGTGTTTATAAAACAAATGTCATTTTTCAATATAAATATAGGAAGAAGCTTATGTTAATAGTTCCTGTGGATTTCCAGAGTCTCCAAAAATGTAATGCAAATATTATATTTTTCATTTCACATTGCGCCGAAAATATAGGCCAACGTATCTACTTTGATGGACAAAATATACTACAAGCTTCGTTTTTCAGCACCCTCTACCAATCGGGTGTCATCTTAACATCTGAGTTCTAACGTGAATTATATGAAATAAGCTACACCACTTCACATAACAAAATACATATTTTTAAATTATTTCTAGACCTTATTCTTTTTTGAAATTTCATGTGTGGTTTAAGTTGCACACAGGTTACGAAAATTTAGGTCACTAATACAATAAACAATAACGAACGTGATCAGACTAATGTCACTTTGCTGGAAATTTTTAGCCACTCTTTCGAGAGTGGCCTCACGTTTTTTACGTGATCGGCAAATGCTAAAAAACATTATATTTGATTTAGACAAAAAGACAAATAAAAACCGCGGATATATATGGAATTGTTGGCTCTGTACGACCCTGCCGAGCAAAGGGAATAATTGAACCGAGCAAAATAAACATTACTTGCAAAAATCATATTTATAGGCTCCTACACCTTCGTAGGAATTGCAATCTTCGTGAGATCAGTTTCTGCAGTTTTTACATATTAACCAATCTTCAGTTGGCATTCCGTTAAACATATATAGCTGGAATTCTTAAATTGTTCTGTTTTAATAAGAGTGCATGAAAGTATTCTGCTTTGCCCGTTTTTCTTTTTTGTTGTATTTTTTATTTTTTGTTTAGTGGTAGAAATGGTAACTAAAAATTGTAGTTAAGAGTAAACTTAACGGGCGTTGCATACTGAACATCTGGACCTCATTTGTTGCATGTCTGGAATAATTGCCCATCTTTTGATAATACCCAAATGTCTGTGACCTCTAAATGATTTAAAAACTTTATATTCAAAGTACCCGTAACAGGTATTGGTTTGGCAGCTTTCCTTTCCTGAATGAACTCCTGCTGGCTGGAAAATTGGAATCACACTATTCCTTGACAATCTTAATATCTTCTGAAACAGTTTGTTGCAATCTAAGTGTATTATTATCATGCCAAACAATAGATGTATCGTCGGCAAATAGAGTCACCGAACCTTTAATATTAAACTTAATAATGTCTTTAAAATACAAAAGAAAAAGCTATGGATCTAATACAGATCTTTGAGAGACTCCACTATCAATATCCATTTGAGAGGAGGTTCCTCTCGCTATCCTAACCACCTGCTTTCGGTTACTTAAATATGACTTTAACCAAGTTAAAACATTGTTCCTGCAACCATAGCGTTCTAAGTTTTGCAACAGTATTATGTGACTTACACAATCAAATGCTTTTGATAAGTCACAGAACACTGCTGCTGCTGCCGACTTTTCATTAATTTCCAAATATAGTTTTTCGAGAAAGGAAAATATTGTATCGCTTGTCGATTTTGAATTCTGAAACCCGAATTTATTTTTATTTAATATTTTATGTTTATCTATGTAGAATCAACGTAAATTTTTTATATACAACATTTTCTATTACTTTTGAAAGTGTTGACAACATAGAAATAGGCTTAAAATTTGACTTCAGGTTAGCATCGCCGCCAAGGAACTACAAGAGCTGTTTTTAAGCAGGATGGAAAAACTCCAGTTTCCCAAGAATTGTTAACTGCTGTTACCAGTGCACTAATTGCACAATCGGGCAGATTTATTAATAAATTCGCAGACAAATGATCAAGTCCATAATTTTTTTTCTTTTTAATGCTACTTATAATTTTCCTTATTTCTGATATATCAGTTGAAGTAAAATAGGAGTTTGGCAGTTAATAACCGTCCATAAAGCCAAAGGCATCGCGCGATGTTTTAAAATCACTCACCAAACTGGCAGCAACTGACCAATAATAACTATTTAAGCTGTCAGGAGAAGTATAGGCTCCACCTGCTGTTTTTGGCTTTTACCTCTCAGATCGTTAATAAGAATTGACCAGCTCTCTTTCTTTTATTATTTGACACAGATAGTCTGAAATGAGAGTATAAAGTCTTTACAAACAATAAGTTTTCTATACAGTTTGCGATATCTATTAAAATATGAGATAAATGACAGATCTCCAATATAGTTTCTTAGATTACATTGTTTGATGATATTTTAAGACCTTTGGTTAGCTACGGTTTACCTTTCTTCTTAATATTTAGTTTTTTTTATTGGAAAGCAAGTTTCAAAATTTTTAAGTAGCAAATAAAAATAAACAAATTGATCATTACAATCACTTGACTAATCAGAATAATTTCAGTGTGATATTTACTAGTTTTATGGCGTACCACCTGGGCGAAGTGAACAGTCTAATCACTGTGTCCGGTTCCCTTTGCCCAACAGTGCTATAAAAACCATAACGTATACCAATTTATAGCTGATATTAGGCAAATAATATTAAAATTCATATTAAAAAAAAACAAATGTTACCTACCAGTAGGATTTTTAAGAAACGTATTAGTTTTAAGAGTTATCGCTCCACAAACAGCAGTCAATTGGCGTCTTAGTTAAGCAATCTTAACGGTTAGGAGTCTACAATTGGAACTTGTTAAAGTACACCAGAAGGAGACTGAAGCCTAACTGGCGTAAGCTTTACCCTATCCCCTTGCTACTAGCCCTGGCTTGGATATCCTTCTAAACGATATCCTTAATCACGTCTCTCAGGGCTTGGCTGACCCTTAATTAATACGGAGCTACACACGGTAGTGTCGACGAATTTCGATTTTTCTGTGATTTTCGGGGATCTGCTGAGGTCTCAAATCGCTCAGATTGATTCTAGTTAAAAAGGGTGCAAGTGCAGCGAATGTGATTGTTCCTATTTTTTTCGGGAATTTACTCTGCCTGTCTGTGCCAATTCCACATTGGAAACTTAGTAGCCGTTGGGGTGCAAGGGTAGGGTGATTCCGAAGAAATTTGAAAGAAAAAATTATGCGCATGAGCGGAAACACCCTTGAGGGGAATTTGGAAGCCTAATGCCTTACAACGATATAATTTATTTTAACTTAAAACAGTAGTCGGAAATTTGCATTCAGCGGACAGGACCAAGAGTTTGACTAGTGCCCTAGATGCTCCCTAGAATGAGCTGACAAATTGTTCCAGCAAGAACAGAAGTCAACAAAATAATTACCAAATCAATCAAACCAACCTCGTCCCTCCGCCGCGACGACCTTTTTTGAGTCTGTATCAAGGCTCTTCCAACAAGAAAGGAGATTCTGTCAGGAATGTTGAATATACCCATTCACAATCGGGTGTTGAACGATAGGATATTGGTCATCTACCGTCAAATTTTTCAGTTGCCGGATGCAATTTGGATACAGCCTAGCCTCCGCACAAGTAGTGTAGCGGAGTCTCCATCTCCACATCATATGCACTAGAGGTCGAGTGTTTCTCTATGCATAACATGACCAGAAGTCTCTGAGCAGCCCTATGAGGGAGTTAATATGCCATCTATTTCTTGGCTTTATCAGGTCACAGGACAAAGTCCTTAGACTTCCTTTCTTGTAACCAACCACCGATTATTCTTCAAATAGACAGTTCATCAAACACAAGTTTGCCACATGAATTGCATGTGACGAAGTTTAATTTTAATATTAGGACGCGCGCAACAATATTTAGCTGGCAGTTGCCACTAGCGTGAGTTAAATCTACTTGTTCAGAAATATATCTTATATTATTTATAAACGAATTTAAGGTTGAGGCCGTGAGTCGCTCACTTGAAATTCTGATCGTTCTGCTATGCAAGAATTCTCTCGATGGAGTCCAATGATACGGAATACAATTGAGAGTTGGGGTCCATTCAGGGGGTATTTTATTTTACATTGGATGGATCGTCTGTTCGGTATATAACTTGTTATAACTTTACCGTTCGCCACTCAAGGTCTGATAGGTCCATTCGTTAAGAGCCATCTTGATTTGCTACCTTGCTAATCCTAGAATTGGTCCTATATGAAAAACCAAAAGTGTCTAGAGCAAAGCGTTGTAAAGGCGTAATTATGGAGGAACAATTTGGTTTTTAACCTGCTCGATCTACCCTAGCTAATCTTCTAACTTATGAGCACCACCTTTTGAACGCTTTCGAGAGGAGCAAGTTGAAGCTATTTATACTGATTTCTCGAAGGCGTTCGATAGGGTAAATCATGATCTATTACTGGCAAAACTTAAGGCACTAACGGGGCGGACGCAAAGTATTAGAATTAATAATTTTATATCAAATCAAATTGCAGTACCGTCGGGGGTTCCACAGGGGTCCCATTGTGGGCCCACATTATTCATTTTGTTTGTTAACGGCATAAGTGTCTTTTCACCACACAGTTCTTTTCTCATGTATGCTGATGATCTTAAAATATTTAAAAACGTTTCTACTTTTCTGGATTGTCAATGTTTGCGGTCAGAGATGGACATGTTTGTTCGCTGCTCAATTTTAAATGGTTTAAGCTTAAATACTAGTAAATGCACTTAAAGGGTTTCAGGAGATCAAAGAACTTGGTGTTCTGTTGTATTTTTCATATGTTGGATCGATTTTGGAGTATGCAAGTCCTGTGCGGTCTCCTCTTTATGGCGTTCATATCATTCAAATAGAAAATGTTCAAAATAAATTTTTGCGAATATGCAGTTTTAAGCTGGGGACACCCCAAGTAGGTAATCATACTAATAACGAATGTGTTTTTAGTATTTTAGGTATGTCTACACTTCAGAATAGGAGGTTACAGGCCGACATGTTTTTCTTGTTTAAATTACTTAATGGATATATTGACTGCACTTAATTACTAAGTAAATTATCTTTACATGCCGTACATCGAACCCGCTCTAATTCCTTATTTTTTCCAGAAACTGAAACCCGAAATTATGGCTTGCATGATCCAATTAATCGAATGCAACGTAATTTTAATAGCTATAACCTGCCAATCCGTGGCTCAGTTATTACTTTTAGAAGTGCCGTAAAACGACTGACATCATAGACATTATTATAGTCTTTAGTCTTTTTCGTGTTTCGATTTGGTGTGTATCTAAATAAGTTTTAATAATTTATTGTTAATTATTAATTGCTTTGCTATTTACTCTTTTGTAAAAATGGTGTATCCGAAAATAAATAAATAAATAAACGTCTCGGATCATAAAAGAAACTATAAAGGTTTGTCTTTTTTTTAATTCTGAAAACAATTACCTCTTGTTTTTGGATAATGTTATTTTGTTTTATTAATTCATTTTGTATTCCTAATATCGCTATTAGGTAGATCATTACCTAGAATATTATACTTTATTATTTGTTTTGTAAAATTCTATGTAAACATAACTGTTAAAATATATAGATCCTTGATTTTCCAAATCAATCAGCTTAAAAGACAGTTTAAGACTCTAACTCTGAAAAAGACAAATAGCCCAGTCACCAGAGACAGTTTTGGAGGTTGTTACAGGAATAATATAATTGAGTACTTTTTTTACTAATAAAACCTCCCGAGGTGCTGTTTAGAGATATGCAGAGTGCTCACATGTAGGCCGTATGGTTCACAAAAAAATGGCAAAAAAATAAAAATCCAAATCTTCCAAATTATCGCAGATAGAGCAAAATTGTTTAACTAAAAAATGTAGGGCAGATTATTATCTAGAAAAAGGTATTCATGTTTTTTTTTCTGCAGTAGTTTTTGAAAAAATTGAGTTTGAAAAAAAATAATTTTTGAGGTTATATTATGTTATGTAGCCACGGATGTCTTTTTCCAAACTCATTTTCAATTATAAATAAAAACTCATTTTTACTCGGTTTATGGCAAAATTTGTCCACGTGCTTGATGATAAATTCAAGAATATTTCTCTTGATCAGAAAGGGAGAATTTCAATTAATTTATCTCGAAAACTATTACATTTCCGAAAACAATCATTATTGTAGTCAATGATGCCCCACATTTTTTAATAAAACAATTTTGTTCTATCCGCAATATTTGGAAGATATTGGACAAAAACCGTTTTTTTTTGTTTTTGGTCATTTTTTGTGTGAATTAGACGGCCTACGTGTAAGCACTCTGCAAGTTCTTAAACCGTCCTTCAAGAGTTACCATTTGCAAATTACTGGACTAAACTGAAAATATGTATATTTTAAACCACTTAGATGTATACATTTTTGTATAGCCCTCTAAAATTTAATAAAAAATAAAATAAGTTGTTTAAGTTTATGAACATAATTTACTGCCTGTACTTCATTCCGTAGAATATATCTTACTGTTTAATTAAAACAATAGGAAGGACTTAAAGAACATAAATGCTATAATGAATGTAGGTACTTGAAATATGAGAAACCTCAAAAGTGATACAAAAGTCTAAATTTATGAGCTCTAGCCGCACATGTTCGATGTAGTAGAACAACTTAAAAAGAAACAAACCAATAAACACGCATTCAAATATACCAATTTGCTGTTATTACTCAAAATATTTACGATAAAATCTCGGCCACAGCTGGAGTTTTATTGATTGATTGGCATTAATTTCTCAATAACAGTTAAAAATACTTTTGAGTTTTCATCGCCCGATGTTAAAATACAAAACAACCGTAAATAATATATGTTATTATGAAATTGGTTAGGAAACTGGATCTGTGGAATTTAGACCAAATTATCTAGTTATATGTGTTGGCCCAAATTTACACTGAGAAAAAATCAGTAAAAAGTTTTAATAAATATTTGTTTGTCTGATTTTTATTTCACTCAAATCATTTGTGTTTGGTTTATACTGAGTCGTTCAATCAAACAAAAAATATTAATCTGAAATAAATTTTTGTTTTTCTACTGTAAATATATTTATTAATTAAATATTTATTAAACGGAACACATTTTTTAATGAAAAATTGGTTGTAGACCACCATTCCTATTCTTCAGTACGGAAACGTCAAGGTTTCGTTTTTAATCTCGTAGTTTTATTTTGATTGGCGTACTGTGCAAAGAATTGATAGTCTCGTTTCGAAGAGTGAGCTATGGATCTTCAAAAGTTGCTGGATAAATATATCTTCGTCCATTGATGGCATACAGCTGAAGTTAGGAAAGATTTTTATCGACCTTAATATATAATAGATTGCAGTAAATGACTTATTTAACTAGTATATAGCAGCTCATTCATTTTCAGTTTTATGGTAGAAATCATAGCAAACACAAACCACTGTCGAAAATGTGAAAATACATACCTATAAATAACTCTGATAACCTTTACGGCCTGAACTGCTTTATTTAAATTGTTCCCTTACCCTATCTAAAACATGGATGTAAATATAGCGTCACATTGACTTTCTTAAGCGACGAATAAATATGAAATAACTATTTGATATTCTTAAACAAACCGTTATTTAGAAAATGTTAGAGATTATGTGATGCAAATATGTTTTTGCTTAGGAGTAATTATATTTGTTTTAAACAAACAATTAATGGTTTGTTTCTGTCGTTTGTAGAAGCCAATATGACCCCCTTTTGCGTATTTTAATAAGAGCAATTTTAGAAAAATTAAAACATTTTATATTATTATTTATCTCGATTGACGATGGTGTAAGTTTGCTATGAATGAGCCTCTATATTAGTTAAAACAAATATTTACTGCAAATTGTTGCATATTAATGTAAAAATTTTTTTTCTCTACCTTCATATAAATGCTACAAATGGCCGAGATTATATTTTTACAATCACATTCTAAATAATAAAAGAATATAGCATTTTTATTTTTTAAAAGAACAAATAATATATTTAAATTTAATAATGATTATTACGTAAGACGCTTTTACGTTTTTGAATTAAATATTAATATATTTGATATAAAAAATATATATTTGAGGCAAACAGTTCTTTATAGGTTACTATTTATACGAAACAAAAACACATCATTTGATTAACATATATTAATTTAAATAGACGAAATAAGTTCAAACAAATTTTTGACATAAATTATAATAATAATAACAAATAAAAATTGGTTTCGCTTATAGGCAACAAATATTGTGTATCTACTAACAACACTAGAGAATAGTTTTCTATGTTATCGTTTATAGTAATATTACTGTATATTATATTTTTTACGAAACTCATTTTTTTTTATCTAATACTGGATGGAACATTACTTGTATAACAGGTATATACATTTAGTAACATGTATCTAGGAAACGAAGCAATCAAGGGCCTATATCAATATATTTTTATGTGATTTTGTTCAGTTTGATGACACTGCCACAACATGACCAAAGTTTGGATATACAGGGCTCTTAACCCAAATAATGTGTTTAAATTTATCTACAAAAAGTACAGGGTCAAGCAAAATTTCGTTTAACTTTTGAAAAATTTCCAATTATGCCCTGACTAATAATGGATATTACATCACACTTATTATACCAGTAGCCTTACTGTCATCAGTATAGATATGTAGCAATAAAGCAAAACCAAGTTGGAATATTCAAAGATGCAGTGTTAAAGTGCATCACTGCGACCAAATTCAAATTCAAATTCATTATAATACAAAGTTCGATTACAATTTTTAGGTAATACAATTCACTTATAGGTACAACAGTTTATAATTGCAATTATTATTAATTCCCTTTCAAAAATATATATGAATTGTATGAGGAATTTTGCCTAATCTGTATAATAACAGGTTGCGTGCTACTTTTCCCCATCTTAAAGTAATAAAAAAAAATGTTTTTAATAATATTCATATAGGTCGCGCGGGCAGATGGGAGAGCGAAATGACAGACAGGGCAAAAAGTCAACATTTGCCTAACAGCTTATTAATATGAAATAATTTAGTTTATCTGATATAATACAAAAGGTTATGTTATATTATTTAAATCTGGATTTAAATGTAAAATCTAAAATAAATTGGAAAATGATGATGAGTTTATTAAAATAAATGATTTTAGTTCTTTTTTAAATGATTTTTTACTTTCGATCGCATTTCTTATATGAATGGGTAAGAAATTGTACATTTTTGGTATCAAATAAGTTAAAAATCTTTGACAAAGAGAATTATGTAACACAGGTATTTCTAAATTATCTATGTGATTTGCTCTAGTAAGATGGTTATGTGCTACAGCTGGGAATAAATCCCTGATCTTTGAAAAATACGATAAACTGGAATACACATATAAATTCCTCAAATTAAACAATTCGCTGTTAGAATATAATTCAGATGTTGAATATAATCGCGGCCTGCGTAGTAATATTTTAAGCACAGTATTTTGGCAAGTTTGTAATATATGTAAAATACTATCATATGCCCCTCCCCAAATAACAATGCAGTATCTAAGTATAGATTCAATTAACGATTTATAGAATAAAATGAGTAGTTTCGTAGATAATATATCTCGTAGTTGGTATATGTCTATGGTATATGTCTTTCTAATTTTGCTGCATAGATATGGGATATGTTGATTCCATTTTAAGTGCTGATCAATCATAATTCCCAAATATTTCGTATGTTCCACTTTTGTAATACTTAAGCAATTACAGTTTTGAACAAGATTCTGGCAATTTTGTAAATGCAGAAAAATTCGATTTTTAGTAGGTTGATCAGTCTTTGTTGCAGAAAAAGTAATAAAAGATGTCTTACTAAAGTTCAAGCTTAGAAGACTATTATTAAGCCAATTATGTATTGCCCTGAATCCATTTTGCGTCTCTTCAAAAACATTTTTCCAAGAGTCACTACTAAATAGTAATACGGTGTCGTCAGCCATAAGATATTACGTTACAATTATTAACTGCAGATTTCATGTTGTTAATGTAAATTAGAAAAAGTATTGGGCCTAAAACTGTACCTTGGGGCACTCCAGTCGTAATTGTTTCATAGGCGCTAAACGAATTATTTATTTTTGTTTTTTGTTTTCTGTTTTGTAAATAATTAAGCAATAATTGCAGTGGATCGCCTCTTATTCCAATATCTTCTAATCTGTTAAATAATATCCCATGAGAAACCGTATCGAAAGCTTTTTTGAGGTCTAGGAATATTGGTAAATTTTTCTTTTTCTTTTGGATATTATTATATATGTCTTTTACAAAGTAAAAAACTGCATCCTCTGTATTTTTATTGTTTCTAAATCCATACTGCCTTATATACATAAGATTATTTTTTTCTAGAAATTCTACTGTACGTTTTTTAAGACATTTTTCAAATATTTTACTGAAGCAATTTATTACTGAGATTGGTCCGTAGTTTGTGAGCAAACCTGGGTCTCCGGCTTTAAACACAGGAGTAACAATAGAGACCTTCCAATCTTGTGGTATGACGCAAGATGAAAAACAAAGGTTAATTATATATTTAAGTGGATTCAAAATATTTAAATGAATATTTTTGATAAGTTCGGAAGTAATTTGGTCGTCTCCTGGACAGGAATTGTTTTTAAGTGAATGGATATGTTGAATTAGTTCATTTTTCATTACAGGTTGTAAGAAAAAGGATTCAGCTATTCTATTATTACTACGAAGATTTTCAATTTGTGGATTTTGTATTTCTTTTTGAATATCAGAGCCAATTGTAACAAAAAAGTTATTAAAAGATTAGCCACACTTTCATCGTCTGTGACGAGTTTTTGCTCGTGTTCGATTTCAAATTTATTTTGTCTAATTTGTTTCTGAGTTCATGTAGCTTCATTTATAGTTTCCCATATTTTTTTGTAATTATTTTTGGATTCTGTTAGTTTGTTTTTGTAATATAAATTTTTTGCTAATTTTATTGTTTTATTTAGTGTATTTCTAAAGTGTTTATATTGATTAAACTGCTCTAATGTATAATTTTTATTGAGGGCTTTTTTCAATAAATCCCTTTTTTGTATAGATTTAATTATTCCCTCTGTAACCCAGGGCTTTCTCTTTCTGTTTAAACTATTTAATTTTATACTCCGAGTTGATTGTTCAATACCGCTTTGAATTTTATTTATAAAAAGTTGATAAGCTTGATCTACGTTTTTAGTTTCTAATACATTCATCCAGGTTTCGGTCCCTAACAGGTTCCTAATTTTATTATAATCTGTAACTTTTTTAAACTTTCGTTCATCATGTTTTATTTTATTTACAAACATATTCTTCAAAGATAAGCCTATAATGTAATGGTCAGTTAAATTAGCATGTAAGATTAGTGGGGTTACGTTATTTTTTGATCATTTAAATCTTTAGTTTTAATAAATAAATGGTCTATAATTGTGGATGATGTTTCTGTTTCTCTGGTAGGTTTATTAATACAGGAGAAATATGAGTTTTGTGATAAAATATTTAAGTATTTATTAACTTCCTCCCCGTCTGAATTTAATAAATTTATGTTTATATCTCCTACAAAGATTTCCGTGTCATTAGTTTTTATATTTAAAAAATAGTTTTCAAGATCATCTAAAAATGTATTTATTTGGCTAGAAGGTGGTCTATAACAAGAAGTTAAACCCAAAGATGCGCCATTAAACTGCAGCATACAACGTACAATATTAATTTCACTGAATTTAAATATTTTAGAGTTTATCTGATAAGTTTCCTTTATGTATACAATAAGCCCATCATTTTTATTGAAGTACGATTCATTATATATAGACTTAAATCCTTTTATATGAAAAGCGGAAACGTCTATTTTGAAAGTTTCTAAAAACACCATTATGTCAAGGTTGTTCAAATCAAACAAGTTTAAATAAATAAGTAATTCATCAAAATTTTTTTGGAGACTACGGATATTGAGATGTAATATATTAAATTTATTTTGTCCTGAAAATATTGCTTTTACCTCTGTGCTGCTGTCCATCACCAACGTGTCCAACCCGCAGTACGCGTCCATCATATCGAAATACTCAAGCATTGGATTCCCTAAGCCAAGACGTAAATTAAGAAAAATTATATCTAAATTTATGTATTTCAGATATTTATACCTATATCTAAACAAATATTAATTAATGCGACATATATAACTAATAAAAATGTATTCAATGAAATGCGATTGCAAATGAGATAAAATTATTTTTATTGAGACTCCATAAGGCTATTTTGTTTTTTACTGAAAAATATCTATATATATATATATTTTTTTTTTAATACTAAATTACAAACGTAAAGCAATAGTAATTTTTTTAATATTTTTATCCAACTTAATGAAAACGTTACCATTACGCGTAAACGTGTTTTTATTATATTTCTTAAATGCCGCTTTATATAGTTCTAGTCTCTTTTTATTTAAGTCCTCCTAAGATTCCTATTTTTATACCCTTGAGTTTATTTGCATTTTTTAACACAATAATTTTATTACGAAACTGTTTAAATTGCACAACTATTGGTCGCGGTTTACCCTTATTTTCTCCAATGCGGTAACATTTCACAATGTCTTGCTTGCCCAAATAGGGTTATATTTTCCAAGAAATAGAGAAAAAACGGCAAATTGGCTTTTTTCTGATCTTCTCTTGTTATAAATTCTTCCTTTTATCAAGGAAAGTAGAGCATGACCCAATTTAGTTCATAACTAGTTATTTAATAATATTTACGGTCACGGCCGACTTCAGATCAGGCCATGAAGAACAATCTGCCAACAGGGTTACTACGTGGGTCCACGGCCTGTTTCGCCAGACCTTGTTTTTATGGCCAAAATGTGATTAATAATTTTCCTAGGCAGTGATACACAGTTCCAAGTCTGCGCGACACTCACTGCCTTTCTGTGCATTAATTTTAAGTTTCTGCAATAAACTTCTTTAAGAAATTGTAAAAATATGAGTTACCGGCTCAAAAATTAAAACAGCTACATCTCGCGTATAAGTCGCGTCTGCAAATTGTATTAAAGTTCCAAATCCAGTTCGGTTCCAAACCCGGGAAATTAATAAATGTTGATCCTTTCTGTCAGTATAACCAAATAAAAAGCCTACACTCAAATTAGCTTATATAGTTCAGTACATATCAAACTTATATTCAGTTTACTGATTTCTATAAATACCTATATCGATATCTCATGAATCTTTATTTTTATATAAAATAAATTGATTTTAATTTATATTTTATATGATTTATATAAAAAAAAAACGAAAATTATTAAAAATTTGGAGAAATCTTTTGACAACCCAACCATTTTTGTTTATATTATATGCACGCCACTGGGCCAGTAAGAACAGGGCCGTTCCTAACTTTGCATCATTAAAATAAATTAAGCCAAATTAAATTTGGCAAACGTAACTTCAGGCTAGATGGAATAACTTTAAAACCATTTATTCAATATCTTCTTTCTCCAATCGGCCTTAAAACATTCATAAACCACTGTTTGGCCACCCTTATTGTCTGGAGTATATTAATAATCAACAAAACGAAACCCTTTTGATAAACATATAATATACAGGATGTTCCATTAACTAATTAACTACTAATTTTCTATAAACTACGTAATAAATAATTCTACAATTCTTATATTTAACAGGGAAAATATTGGAGGTCGTCAAATATGAGAGAATATCCTGTAAAAAAACTCAGCGGATTAACTTTCAATTAGAAATAATGTCAATTAATTTTATCTCGAAATCAAAAGATCGTTAATGAAGACCGCCCACGACAGATATATGTTTAATGTCTGCGCTTCAAAAACAGCATCTGGGATATTCAGTTGTCCAACGTGAAATGTTAGTTTTGTTCAGCATGACAGGGGCGTATCAAGATCTACGGCACTAAAATAAATATATACATATATACAAAACCAATTAAATATATTTAACAAATAAGCCATATTTTAAGTAAATATGTACGCTAACCTATATGATTAAAGTAATACATTTTAGCATAAAATTATACACTAAAAAGTTGTACTCGGTGTTTTTTTTTTTACTTTTTAAAATTTACAAACTTTTTTAAGAATAAAGTACTTACATATAAAAATGACTGCAATAAAAACTATGTTAAACGGTTACTAAATTCTTTCCAACTCGCATTTCTTAATTCTGAATTAGTGTTTAATTTGAATGAGTAAATTTTAAAAGTACAATTTATGTATTCACTTGGCTTGATCTATCCCAAGTCCAAAGGACTCGAGGTAACACATATCAAAATTATTTCGCTAACTGCTGCCATTACCGGGTCTATCTAAATCTCGATCCTAAGTTACCAAAGTTGTAATTTAGAACCTATTAATTTTCAATGTTTTAATATCTTAAAACGGTTTAGTCACACTCTAGGTATAATTTAAAATTACATCTGCAGTCCACAGCCTCCTAATAAACAAAATTATTGTTTTTAATAAAATAGATAGGAATATTGATCCTTAGAAACAGTGTATTCTATAGCCAAATTAATAATAACAACATGCAATAGTGGTATGAATCAAAGACAAATTACTTGTTTTTAAATTTTAGGCATTTTTAGATCGACGACAAGAAACGTCGTTATTTTTAATTCAGACCACGTACTTATTTTGACCCTGATAATACCGACACAAAATTTTAAAGCTCTTAAAACGCATAGCTAGGAAATTATATTTTCGTAAACTTAACTTCGATTTTTAGATACACCCTGTAAATGTAAATTGTGTTACCTTAAGTACCTTCATGAATTTTATATTAAACAACAGATACTAATTTTTATTTAATTTTTGGCAGCTTGAGTTCTGTTTTTGGGTATATCCTGTAGAAGTACGATTTTAATACAATGAATGAAAAGCCTTTATTATCGCCTTTATATTATCTTAAAACGGTCTAAGATGTTTCGGGGAGCTCTTGGTATTGAAATGTTGCGATAACAAGTATATTTTAAATGCACTGGGGGAATTCTGTTAGGTGCTTACTGGACCCCTGGAATTATGAAATACCTAGATACTGCGGTGTCGAGGGGCTAGTTGGTACTGTTCCTCTACTTAAATTGGATAATAATATACATATTGTATAACATCCTCCCTCCTCTAGTCTTTTGGAAGTCTCAGAGGTCCAGCAATAAGTTAAATGTTTAAAAACCTCGCTGTTTGCTACCTTTATTCCTCTGTCGCTCTCCTGAAAACTTTGTTTCGAAATACCAAATTATCATAAATAGCAAATACCATGGCTCTAACACTAAAAGTTGGTATGGCCGCCTTGACTGTCCACCTCTTAGCTATTTAGTCTGACTTGAGTTAAGTTACAGTGAAATTTGGTGTAAAAGTCTACAATCCAATCCAAAATGTTTTTTCGTAACGATACATATTTAACAGAAAGCAAGACATTTGGTAGTCTAGAGATGCCACGAATACTCGGCCTATCCAGACCTAGACGATTGAGTTTTTTTTTCCTCAAGGCGACTTAGTGGTTCATCATCGGAATCAGAGTAGACTCAGCAGATACAGTGGACGCTGCTGCAATGTCGTCCGCGTTTCTGATTTTATGTGATCTTTGTTGTTAAAGAAACTGTATTTGTATCTAAAATGGTGGCAAAAGTAAAGTTCTTTAAATTATCTTTTAATGTTTAGTCTTTAATGCATTATATACAAGCTTGGTTCTTTTATTTCTAAACGTAAAGTAATTAATGAAAATATTGTTGGAATATCCTCAAAATTTCCACACACTGATAAACTGAAATATTTAATAATTTCCTCGAATGGCTTAAGCAAGCTCAGCAAATGTTCAACTAAAAACCAGTGATTTGAGAAAACTGACGGTATATTAGTATTTTCATCTGCTAATAAGATAAGAGGCCTTTTAGCTCGTTCAGTCTGTCTTGCATATAATAGGAAAAGTTTCATAGGGTTGGAACATCCTGGACAATTTTTTTAACAGCCATATTTTTATTGCCTTTCTATTTTTTATGAAGGTAATGAAATGATGTAAATTGTTGGAATATTTCTGCTAGCAGTAACTGTCTCAATCACAGTCTTCTGAGATTAAGAAATCATGGTTCTTGGCATTAGACCATGTCAAATTGGAATTATTATCCGACGTGTCGCCTTCGATTACACGAGGCATCTTCAGAGATCTTTACTTCACGTGATCTGAACACTGAATGAATTCGGAAAGATTCAGGCGGGCTTTTATACCGGCCTTGTGTTCGCCGAACCATGACTCTGTGTTAAGATCGATTTATGTAGTAGTGTGTGTAGACCGTAACCCGTATCTCTATTGAATTTTTTTGAATGTTTAAACATCTCTATAGATTCCCTAATTCTTCGTTTATAAAATCCTGAGACCGATGCTAGAACCTTGGTTTCCTTTACATTTATAATATGGCCAGTGATATGCTGGTGTTCCTCCCCTTAAGGAACATGAAAGATGTATTAAAAAGAAAGAAATTATTCAGTCTGCTGTAGCTATATATATATATATATATATATATATATATATATATATATATATATATATATATATATATATATATATATATATATATATATATATATATAAGTAACAAAACAAAAAAGATATACAAAATATAGATGCTATTGTAATAATATTTAAAGATTATAATAATAAAAGAGACTAAATCACTATGACTTTTTACTTACTTTTTGTTTCAGGAGATTGCATCGCACAATTAGGTAATTGTTAATAGGTACATTTAAATATTGTTGACATATGCATATACAAAAAATAGGTTAAAATAGTTGGACGATTCACAAACACATTAAAATTGTCAACAATTTTGAAAAATGTAAGCTGCCACATTTTTCAAAAAGTCCTGGCATAGAGAGGTTGTAATTTGTTTATAAGACGTCTAGAGCCTAAAAATAACATACTGAATATAGCAAATTAAATTGCCTATAATATTTAATACATTCTACCTTTATCTTCAACCACTGTAAATGGATGATTATATAAGGCAATCATTTTTCCTATTGCCCTATGAATTTCTTCAAATTGGCTTGATAATCGATCCCTGCTTCAATACTTTATGTCAGCTCTGCTTACTACTTTCTTCAATTTCTGTTTGCATTAAACCTAAATGTTTATCTTTAATATGATTCCATAAACTTGTAGTAGTTGCCTTCATTCCGACGCCGCAAACTATTTTTTGTACTGTTTGTATATTGCTTTGCTTTCATCGTTTTCATCGGTATCAAAATTTTTCCAGATTTTAAATTCAACATTTTCAACCAACCACTGTCGCAGCCTATATCTTTCAATACTAAAATTAGAAACACACATCTGCCTTCATCCGTACTTCCCCGACGTACAGCGTGGCGTGACGCCAGCAAAAATCCATGATGCCTTAACCTTGAAATGCGTAATGTAAAAACAACTATGCTGGTCAGTGTCGTCCGCTAGGATCAGGGTGGCTTCACGGTTTAAATCATAGTTTTGTTGATTTTTTTAATGCCCAATATTATTTGCCCGAATACTCGACCCGACACATATTATTTTGCCGAATATTTGGTTTTAGCCAAATAGTAAAAAGTACTATTCGAGGAATTACTTATAAAGACACTTGAAAATGATTGGAGTTGCTTTTCATTCGAAATGTTGTGAAATCAATGAAGACTATGAAAGTTCGACAGAACAAGAGTAAAATAGTCTTTAGAATAATTAAATTCGTTAACAATAATAATTTAGTGGGTTATAAAATAGTCATTACATTAAGTAATTTTGTTAACAATAAGTTAAACTGGCAAGTTTTAAATGCTTCTTTTACATCTCATGAAGTGTGCTCACTAAATTGACTGGTTTTTGGTAGCTAATTAAATAAAATTTAAAAGTTGGAGAGAAAGATGATAGAGCTGGGTAGAAACAAGCTAAAAAGGTCTTTAACAAAACAGAGTATTCAGTTGTGTATGTGTAATTAAGTTAAAAGGTTCTGGTTACACCAACTGGCCAACATCAAATTTTAGTGCAAATTTAAGTTTCACTCTACGCTTGGATATGCATAGGTATCTAGGACAATAGAATGAATAAATTGCGGAAAATCCATTATTCTTAGATAGAATTCTGTAAATTTTACAAGAGAAATCAATAACGATCTTGGTTGTCATCTAATAAATATCTAAACAGTAGAAAAATAGGAATCCGGATTGATTAACTTACGTTCATTGGAGTAAACTTGAAATTTCAACATTTTTACTTTTTTTCAATGACAATTTTATCTGAAGAGTACACCTCTGAAAACTAATAATTTTAACCCACATATTCTCTAATTCAGTCATGCAAGGCAACATTTAAAATGGGTGACATCATTTCTTGTTCAGTAGAAAAGCCATACTATGTTTTTGCCGAATAAATTTGCCTGTCTTTTCAGTTTATTTTTGAGCCTTGGAGAGAACACTTAGATTCTTTGTCTTTAATTAGTTAACGTGATTCAGACGGTTAAAAATAGCGTCACGTAAACTACCTATTATTTTATTTTGCTATAATGAACCTGCATTCGTATATATGGCCCTTGTAACTGTTTTCACATTTCCAAAACTTATTTGATTAAAGTTAAAAATGTTTTAAAGAAATATGCTAGGTACAGTTACGGCAGTTAAAATCTGGACTCTAATTTGACATTTTTGTAAAATTTGGTAAGCCACGCTTTTGCCTTTCATCAAAGACAATATATACAATCCATGCAATGTTAAATAAAACACCCTCTAAATGGATCGGAACTTTGCATTGGTTGTAATCCCTATAGTAGGGATCAATCGAGAGATTTCCGTGTTCTGCTTTTATTATAGGTAGGGGATCCCCACACCTGATAGAAATGTCAAGCTTTTGATGAATTTTTATTTAACCCTAGTTTGTTATTTTAAGTATATATATACAAAACAAGTTTTATTCATTCCTTACTTTTTAAACTAATCAGATTTGACAAAACGAGTGTTATTTTTTTTTCACTTTTACAGCGATACACTATCCTAGTGAAAAAATGTGTCGAAAAACGCACTAATGATTTTTTGGTAATTTTCTGGTGTTAACATTGAAAACCTTTATTAATATTTTCTTACACTTACCATCGCCAGTTTTGTTGATTTTGGTACATCTGTAGATTTTCAGACATTTTCTTGGCGACGTTTCGTTTTCGAGATATACGCCATATCTTATACACACACCTTTTTTGTGTTTCCTTCAATTATTTTTGTAAGAAAACGGTTGGATACAAAATTTAAATTATATTACTCAAAAATCACATCAGTAAAATTGTACCTGTAAAATGCTATTTTTAATGGGGAATTTTTCTTCATTTTTTGTTTTATGTTGACGACCATTACCATTCAAAGAAAAAATGCAGGAAACATTTTAATTTAAAATTAAATTTTATTAAACAGTTTTCAGGTCATCAGGTGGATTGGTAACGGGTTAGGCTATGTTACTACGTATTATAGCTTTAATGATAATGCCTTCGCGCTCCGGTGCCTAACTTGTTACTAACCCGTTACTGATACAAACCATCTGTTAACATGATACTGGTCCACTTATGTAACAAAATATTTATGATAGACACTACCAAAAACTGCTACGTTTATAAAATTTACCAAATTTTAATTTCAAATTTTTTTTTCGAATGACAATTGGTGCCGACATCGAAAATCAAGAAAAAATCCCCATTAAAAATAGCACTTATTAATTTTCTTTACAAAAAATGTACAGAAGGAAATCGAAAAGTAGGTGAAAAACTGTGTGTATAAGACTGTGAACTTTGATGACGTATATCTCGGAAACGAAACCAGTGTACTAAAAATCATCAAAATCGGCGATGGTAAGTGTAAGTAAATATTTACCAAAACTTTGGCAAAAAATAAATTTAATTTTGACGTTTCTAATTTTAAATCGAAAATGTCGAATAATTTGCGATATAGCAGTGAAAGAAACTGCACATGAAAACACTAAAAAAACGAGTGCATCCATAATTTGAAAACAATTTATGTTTTTTGTTGTCATCTAATAAATATCTAAACAGTAGAAAAATAGGAATCAAGATTGATTCACTTACGTTCATTGGAGTAAACTTGAAATTTCAACATTTTTTACTTTTTTTAAATGACAATTTTATCTGAACAGTACACCTCTGAAAACTAACAATTTTAACCCACATATTCTCTAATTCAGTCATGCAAGGCAACATTTAAAATGGGCGACATCATTTCTTGTTCAGTAGAAAAGCCATACTATGTTTTTGCCGAATAAATTTGCCTGTCTTTTCAGTTTATTTTTGAGCCTTGGAGAGAACACTTAGATTCTTTGTCTTTAATTAGTTAAAATAAAGTTAATTTTGACGTTTCTAATGTTAAATCGAAAATGTCGAATAATTTGCGATATAGCAGTGAAAGAAACTGCACCTGAAAACACTAAAAAAACGAGTGCATCCATAATTTGAACATTTTATGTTTTTTTCTGAGGCATAGGGGTTCCAATGCAGTCTACATCAGTAAGTAAAGGTGCACATGTATTAAAGGATTATAGCTTCAATATGAAGAAGCGGGATGGTTCGGACTACAAAAAACACTGTATAAAGACGTTATGGAACGTGACTGCAAAGCTGTTACAAGACAAATATTTTACGGAATACAATATTGTGTTTAACCCCTTCAAAGGCTTCCATTTTTAAAGGCGCATATTGCGCGCAATACCAAAAGAAAAATATTGCAAAAAGAAATATAAAATCAAAAATTAAGTTCAAAAGCACTATATATAAACAATATTTACAAAATAAAATGAAACGCCATTTTATTTTGGGACGGAAACGTCCAGATGGATTGCAAAGGAAATTCATATTTGTTTTAAGCTTGCATGGAGAAGCAATAAAGTTCCGTACTGTATGATAGATTTCTTCAAAAAAGAGCTGCTAGATTCAGAATGAAACTTTACGGAAAAAATTTAATACAACACAATATTTTCAAAAACAACTCGGGGAGGCTCAACACAACCGGCAATGAGCAAATAGGTAAGAATAACCAAAAACGTCTGTCTGTCGTCTTACTGTCACAATGTTCCTTACACCCAAAAAAGTTGACTGGTTTAAAAATACTTCACTGGGTGTCAACAACCCCTCTTAGTGGATCAAAATATCAGCAGAAAAAAATATGTTTCGGTACCAAAACTAACAAAACAACAAACCACTCACATCCTTCTTCAGCTGTTCCCACTTTGACGAGACAAGCTAATCAAGATAACTTGGCACTCGCACGGACTGTCCATCAAATCTTATCTTCAGCTGGATACAAAAACATCATTCCAATATCATAGAAAAAATGAGACCAGCTGAGGAAGTAGAAAATTGAAATGTAGTTTTATCTTTCACTTCTTCCATCAATTCTTTGAACACTGTTCACCACGAACATAAAAACCAGCAAGGTGTTGTTTATCAAAACTGCAATTTCACTATTAATAATTATTACAAATGATTTTGATATTACATTTCTGTTATTTCTTTTATGTATACAGTTTTGTTTAGTTTTTGGTAATTCCATTTGAAAATCTTGATGCTTAAAAATATTCAAATATCGTGGTAAACGTAAGTATGATCCGGTAATCCTGAAACATCTTGTCTTATTACATTGAGCACACACGTTGTCATGAGGACTGCATTCAATTTAATTTTTTTAAATTGCATGTTTCATTGATTGCAGTTTTGAGATCGGTCTGAAAACAATGTTAAAACGATTTTAAAATTTGATAGTTGTTAGACTTCTCATATTTAAGCTATTATCTCAGCTTTTCTTTATTTCTTATGAGAAGTAGGAAATTGTTTGATGCTTCATTAGTTTTGAATAACGGTAGTTGAAACTAAAGAATTTATATTGTTCATATTTGACCAACATTCTTATTGCGCATGCTTAAATCCTGTCAGCGTTTTCAAACCGAAAATTCGGATACCCTTACCATTTGATCTCGATACGATCCGATTGATCCGAACGCAAATTAAAATTAGTACAATTAAATTACCCTGTTTTCGGGTTAGAACCGTAGTCAATGGAATTCAGAGTTCATGAAAACATAGAAAATGCAACCTTGGATAGTAGTATGAATATGAATTTAACTTTTTCCAGATCTGAATTTGCGTATTTAAAACCGTCAAAAATCTGTGATCTACATGTATACATTCTGTGCTTCGTCGATATAATTATTAATTACTATTTTAATATTTTTAGTATCCAATTAGAATTCAAGTTTATTACAGAAATATTATTTGTACAAAACAGAACTTGTATGGTTCTAGTTTTATCAAAAATATGCTTTTGTAAGACTTTGTACAAACACACAATGCTATCATCATTAATCATTCGAACATTTAAATGTAATGTGGGTGATTTATATGTAAATTTCCAGTTACAACATAACAAACCCATTGTTAAACTATGTAATACTTTTCCACGTGAGTTTATTTTTAAAACAAACAGTACAAAAACGTGGGCAGCTTAAAATTATATTTCAACTAGAAAAATGAATGGGGATAACCAGAAACTTGACTAGGTTGATATTAATATATTATAGGAATGTACATCCTGAGAAAAATCACCGAAAACTGAACTGGGGATAAGTATTCTTAAATTAAAGTCATATTGAACATTTAGAAAAACAGGTGTTTTTTGAGCAAAACTTTTGAATTAGGATTTTGATTTATTTGTATTATAAAACATGTATATACATAATAATTGTAGCATATTAATTTTGTTAGTATGAAAGGTTTTTCTTACTATAAAAACTAACCAATAGCAATCTAAGCAGTACAAAACAAAATATACCTCTCCATGAGATGCGTTGAACAAATCCATATAAACTGCAGCACTCTTGTGACGTAATCGGCAACCAAGCTCTTGTTGGTCGGAAATTTCAAGGCAACTGATTAATTTTTAATAATCGTGCTCCAACGATATTTTTCTACAACCGTCAAAAAAATGGAAATGTTTCCCTCATTTCTGTGAATAACAGAACCCATTTTAGCATGGTAGAAAACTGTTAAAAAGCTGTTTTTTTAATAAAAACTGTAGAAAAAAGTGTGCTCTTTAACTAGTGCTCTAAGTATCGGGTACTATAATTTTCTAAACATTTACCACACTTCTTTACTTAATTTCATCACAACGAATATCAATTATTAACAGCCTGGGATCCATGATTCAAATTCAACTTAAAAGTATATTCTGCGAAATATCAAAATTATACTTCATAAATACATATTCTAATATAACAAAATTGCAAAAGTTGAATATTCGAAAATTCAAGTAGTTGTAATAGTAGTTGAATTTTGATTTTTCAAATATTTGAATATTCGATTTATGAAGTTGCAAAATTCTTCGAATATTGAATATTCGAATATTCAAATATCGAATTATCCGAATACAATTCCGAGCTTTATTCCAAACACTTTGAATTATAAATAAAAATTAATTTTTACTAGGTTATTGCAGAACTTGTCCGCGCGCTTGCTAATAAATTTAAGAATTGTTGTACTGGTTTGAAATGAGTGGAGAGGAAAATCAATAATGAATTGAAATTAATTTATCTCGAAAACCATTATATTTCAGAAAAAAATCATTATTATTGTAGGTCATGATCTGCTAGTCATTTTTCAATAAAAAAAATCGTTCTATCTGCGATGTTTTGGGAGATATTGGACAAAAACCTCTTTTTTCTTTTTGACTATTTTCTGGTGAACCAGACGGTCTACATATGAACATTCTTCACATTCACTGTTTAAACAGCCCCCATTTCAAAAGATGCACTTTAGTATTTTGCACGTCCCCAAGCAAAAGACTTAAATATTTTTAAAAACCAGTCCAAGAGCGTTTTTTCAAGCCGTTAAAAGAAACGCACCTAATTCAGCATTTGGAAATTTAACAGTTTGCTTATATATTGTAAAATACAAGAGTTCTGACCACACTGTACCACAACTTGTTACGTTCTGGACGCGCGTTTCGCTAACCAAGTTAGCATCATCAGCAGATGATATAAATATAAAAATAATAAAAAGTTTGTATCATCTGCTGATGATGCTAACTTGGTTAGCGAAACGCGCGTCCAGAACGTAACAAGTTGTGGTGTAGGGTGGTTAGAACTCTTGTATTTTGATCTATCTTCCACCACAGGTTCTAGTGTTAGGACTTAGCAAGATGTTTGATTTTTGCAACACTATAATAAAATATATAAAGTAATATGCAACGTTGGTTTTTCTAATAAAATATAAAAAGTATGCAACTGAATACAACTTCCTATGTATTTTTTGTAAAAATTGTAAAAATAAGTTAAAAAATGCAAACAGCAGTTTAGCTTAAACAGCATTTTTTAATCGCATACAATTTATAGTTTCAATTATACATCTAAGTAGTCTGTTCTATTTTTATATATATTTTTGAAATTGAGGAATCTCCTGACAACAGGGCCGGACATAGGCAGACGGGACCAAACACACAGCCCCGCGCTCAGACCGGCCTCGCGTTTTAACTCGCAATACTGAATTATGGTGTAACTTTTTTTTCCTTAACCGTGTGTTTTTTTTCCTTAACCGTGTGATATTTCGTTATTTTCATAGAAGTACAAAAGAAAGGATTTTTTTAGTCGTAAGTTTATCTGACGGCGGCCCCAGTAGATTATTTTGCCCACGGCCCCGCAAAACCTCGCGCCGGCACTGCCTGACAAGTGTTATGTAATATGGTACCTATGTATTATGTTAAGTTTTAATGTATTGTTAGCCTGTAAAATAGGGTGTGCATTTTTCAGTACATCACATTATAAAAGGACATTTAGATTTACCGTTTATACAGGGTGTAAGGGAAATGTAAATATTTTATGTAGACCATAAAGACTCATAAAACCATAATACACTACATGTTTTACATCGTCAGGTGAAGTCTGAAACGGACTCAAACTGATTTTTTTATACCTTGGTAATTTCTTCTTATATTTTGGTAATTTCTCTTTAAAAAAGGTACATTTGTTTCGATGAAAATAGCGGTTTAAAAAAAAAGTTTTTTATAGCATATTTAAGCATTGACTTTCGAAGTTTATTTAATAATTCAATAAATCGAATTAAAATAATAAAATTAGTATTTTTATTTTTTGTTAAATTTTATTAAATCGCACTAACCTTCACACGCTTCTACAAGAACCGGTGTGTGGAGGCAAAAAGAATTTATTCTGCTACATTTGGAAATCGAAGAAGAACAGGTAAAAGTTAAGTTATAAAAAGTACCTAAGTCTTTTGAAATTTCTCCATAAATGAAATTCAATGGAGTCATGTCAGGCGACCTCGGTGGCCATAAAATAGGCCCACCTTGACATATCCATCTATCACCAAAAGTATCTGATAAATTCTGACGAAGTAAATTGCTAAAATACGGCAGTACACCGTCGTGCATAAACCACATCTCGTTTATAATTTTCAATAGGACATTTTATAAAAAAAAGTTTTGTTGCAAGTACCAGGCACAATTTAATCTGTCTTCAAAAAGAACGGTCCAGTGAGATAATTCGCAATAATCCCCTCCCTCACCTTAACTATGTACCTTTGTAGGTGATTTGTGTGTACTTGTTCATGCCAGATATGCAAATTATGGCAATTTATTACTCCGTTTCGAATGAAACCGGCTTCGTCCATAAACAAAACAATACTAGTAAAATTTGGATTTTGCCTAAATCGTTACAATAACCAGAATAAGCGGGAAACATCATATGTAGCTTTTGGACAAGACAAGGATGTAATAGTTGTTCTCGAAGGATTTCATGCACAACGTACTTGTTGCATGAACTCGGACAGCTTTCTTACACTATTAGCGTGATTTTCAGTAATCTGATCCAGCATTTCCTCCTCTAACTGTGGGTTCCTTGTTTCTTGGAAATCCTTCTACACCAGGATGTGGCAAAGAAACTTCATAAAATGATTAGCAAAAGATAACCAACTTTTAGCATTTCTTTTATTTCACTTGACTTTTTACCTGTTTTTCATAACCTACTAGAATACATTTTTCTTGACTTTTTTGTTAGAAAAATCAGGCTTTTATGCATCATTATTTTCTTTTCTAGACATAATTCGTCTTCTAAGAGGACTTTGATTTTGACATATTCGCCAGCTTTACTCTGTTTTCTTTTCACCATTTGTATGTAGTCATATCTAAAAAGCTTGCCTATCTCATAACTTAGATATGTGCTTTGCAAATTATTTGCATTCTAGATTCGAAAATAATATCAGGTGGTTATTTACCCAAAATTATTTATTGGTTCAGAAACAAATCCGATACTGACAACTTTAAATGAAACAGTAATACAAACTTTCTGTTATATTCAAGTAAAACAATAATACATATATTACTGTCCTTGCGTGTTGTCCATTTACCTCGTTTTTGTCAAGTCATGTAATAGCGCAAACTAGGACAAACCCATTTCATTGCCTTCAATTAAGTAATGAAGTTATTAAACCAGAGGCGCCTGCTTTTACTAACACCACTGCGAACGGGCTAAAAACTCGTCCACGTTTTCATTCATTTTGTTGATTCCAATCGACAGTTGGTTGACCTCATAATTATTAATTGATGGAGCTCTTCCGGAAGTTAAACTCGGTTTAACTTCCGGAACTTAACGGAAAAATTGAGATGGGTGTGAAAGATTTCATCAGCACGCTCGTAAAAAAATTCCTGTATGATATTCGTTTGAAAATTGTTTAAGTCAGTTATAATGATTCTTCTTTTCAAAAAAATAACTTTCTGAAAATTTGAAAAGATGTAGGAAAAATATTGTACCTTTTTGAATTTTATACGCTTATACCAAATTTCATCTCATTATGCTTTTTCACTTAGGTAATCGAATATAAGTAAACTTGAATTAAACTATCACCACTTATTAATATAATTGGAAATTTGCTCATTTGTTTCTATATGCTACTTTATAATTAATGCTTTATTTGGTTATTTCAATATTTCACGGTCAGTAACAAATATGCGCAATAATTTGTAGAATTTTCTAACCTTCCATACAAGAACAGCCTGCGGCCCATAACTCTAACTAAATATAAATATATGTATGAGCTATATTTAAAAACAAAAAAAGTTAAGAAATATTTATAAAGTCTGACAAAATTAAGAAACATTTGTTGAAAGCATAAAATTGAAATTATTGTAACCGATAAGTATAGGTTTTCAAAAAGAAGGAGGAATATCACAAAATATAAAGTATTTATTTTTGTTTAAGATAGAAAAATTAATAAACACATTTTAAGAAAGAGTTTGTGCAAGAAAAGGAACAGCAATGCGAAAATTTCAGAATTTAAAGAGCAATTCTAAGTCGAAATCTTCTCTGAATCGCTATGAAAGTTCTGTTGATTTCATTGTTGATCTCAAGATCTTCAATATATATTGATTAGATTGAATGTCACTACCAAATAATGACATTATGGTTATTAACGTGTTCCATAATGTCAACTGATAAAGGTCTACAGGCTCTTTTTATGAATCTAAAGTCACAATCGGAGCAGTTAAGCTCGAACACTTCATTTTTGTAGAGTTTAGTTATTTTGTCTTTGCTATTAGTTAAAAATTATCCAAGGTTGGTCTTAATTTTATGAGATATTTTAATTTTATTGCAAGAAGATTTAAAGTTTTTTACTATACAGGGTTCCGAAATACATAAACATTCAGATTTTTGTTTTTTTTTAATAATTTCTATTGTCTAACATAAAAAATATAAAAATCCAAATTTTTACTTTTCATTTTATTAAACTGTCTATGATAATGATAATAAGGATCGAATGTGGGGAAGGTTGTTATCATGTTCTTGGAAAGTTTGTAAGTCTGGTTGGGTCTGGATCTTATATGTGTGTTATTCGACAGGTATAGTTGTTAAGTACGTTTAGTTTGGAAAAGTATTTCTTATTTATTTTGTCTGTGACTTCTCTCAGTATTTCTGTTTGTGGTACAACTACAATAAGTCAAGTATTCTGTTTTGTATCCTTTAAAGTATCTCTGTCTGGTTGTTATGGCAAGTGGCTCATGTGGGTTTGGCATAAGTCAGCACAGATCTTGACGTGCCTGTATGTATATTGTATATAGTTTTGTCAAAAGTGGGTCTTAAATATTTAACCCAGCAGGGCACGTTCACATTTGATATTTTAACGGGATCTTTGGGAACTGTTATACCAGACTTAAGAAGAAAATACCTTGAGGTAATTTTGATTTTCTAGCATGATATCCAACGTTGAATTTCTTCTAGATGCCTTTGTACTCTAGAGACAAATATTCATTGCTATTCATACCCAGCTGTGAGCGCTGTATTGTCTATAAATAAATACAGCTTGGTCAAGTGTGACTTTGGAATATCATAAGTGAACATGTTAAAAAGGACTGACTTAAGGGGACTCCTGTTAGGGCAGGGCAACCAGTTGATGTCACGCCTTCAAACGAAACAAACAATGACCCCAATCTATAGATAAAAAGACGAGTAATAGCGATGGTGACTTGCTTAGCGAAACTCGGCTCAAAACAGTGTATAATGGGGCATGTGTTATTTTTAACATAGTACGGTGGTTATGAGCAAGAACAACTAACATAGAAACAGTGGTCATGGACAAGAACAAGTACTAGAGAAAATAAAGACATTACTTCATGATGACAGCTATAGGACATTACGAACGGATCCATTCAAGAAAATTGAAAGGAGAATCTGCAGCTTTATCAGTGCCTTGGATTTGCCAGGCCTAGGGAAGAGGAAATTGTATTCATTGCATGCGAATGTGGCTATTAATTTAATTTCTGTAATTTCTGACATATTCCAACATAAAAACCTTAATCAGATCTTAATTGAATTGATTCAAATAATTCATTTTTCAACGGATTTTTCCAGTGGTAGCGAATATCTTTATGGAGGCTTTCGAGAAAACTGCTTTAAGCTCTGCCCGTTTATAACCTAAATGTTAGTTTCGTTTTGATATATTTAACTAAATTGTAGATCACCTAAACCAACATTCTAATATAAAATTCACCATGGAAATTGAGTCAGATGGTGTCATTCCCTTCCTTGATGTTTTAGTACAAAAAAAAGAGAATGCCAACCTAGATCATACTGTTACAGAAAACCGGCACGTAAGAATAGATTTTTAAATTTTAGTTCTTACCATCATCAATTTATTAGTCTTTAAGGTTTTGTTAATATATGATGCAATTCAACTGAAACAGAAAAACGGACTGAAGCTTTATGATTAACCGGATGTTTTTATACTTTACCTTTTATCCATGGTACCATAAATAAAATTCGCACAATCTTTAATACACACAATAAGATTGGGTAAGGGCAATGCTTAAAGTCACCAAAACATGTAATTCCTTCTCCATCAATAGGAGTTTATAAAATTCTTTCTTCCTGCGGTAAAATGGTGACTGGTATGTGTCTACTAAACTTGAGGAGCACGTAAGATGTATAATTAAAAAACAAATCGTTCAATATACCTGCACCCAACAGGGCATATAATTAATGTAAAAGATGCCATGGTTCCTCTATCAGTCTCGGGTTATTAATGACGGAAAACTAGAGAATCTATTGAAATCATCAAGCACCCTGAACATTTCAATACAGACCCGGACTACGTGGTATATCAAGTGTGGAAACCAATCGTCACAGTAAGTCACACGTCAATGCGCACAGGTCAGGTATAAATACCTGAACTCTGATCATCAGAATCATTTTTTGTTTTGATCTTGTGCAGTGAAGCTCCCCCAAGATGCGCAGTGCAATCGCAGACGAAACGTCGGAAAATAATTCCAATTTGAAGCGGTCTTAACCCAAGAACCATTTCTCAATATACGCCATTTTCTGTTGATGATAATTAAACACTTTAAGGCAAAAGGTCGATGAAGTTATTGCAGTCAGCGGAAGTTATTAACATGAGACAAAACGGAACTTAACCATATACGTAAGGTATAATATCTATATTTATCTTAAATTATGAGTAATTAAAACTCCTACGATATTCTTAGTCATTATCTCGTACATTAACCGCAAACTTTTGCAAAATCCGTCGGTTTAGAGATAAACAGATCTATAATACAAGACATGCATTATTAGTCAGTAATTGAGTAACTACGCCTCAGCAGTGACACAGAAATTTATCATTACGAGTAACTTTGTACATGTAGGAAAGTGTATTGTGTTATCATAAAGTGCAAAGGTATATGTGTGTTTATACATAATTATTTTTATGTAAGGTTAGTCAAAAATATATAAAGTATAGCAACAAACGTAGTGAAAGAGTGGTAACAAATACTTGTCCAACTGATCTTCGGCAGATCCAGACTTCGCGGTACAATACACAAATAAAAGTAAGTTTTAATTTTTGTACTGTGGAGGGTCAATGTGCTTGAAACTTGCTTCAAATCTTTTGATTTATAAGATATATTTCTTATCATATTTTCAGTCCGGTAACGTCGTTTTTGTCATTAATAGACATTTGGGGCGAATATTATAAATTGAAATGGTCAGGAAATCTGCGATATTCTGAAGCATTTGGCTCCTTTTACAGGGTTGAACTTTTTCGACGTATTCGGTTTTAACAATAGAGCAATTTTCAAATTTTGTCATTTTAGAATAGCCTCTGTATCTCCGATATTAATCAAGTTAAAAAAAAACTCAAATTACTTGTTTTAGTTTTTACGTAGAATTTAGTGGTGTAACTTCCTTTTTTCCACATCTCTTAAAGAATTATATGTTTAACCTTTCTCAAGGAGAGCCGAATAAACTCTAAAGCTCATTAACATTATTCGGTTTAGCTTTATAAATTTGATTTTTTAAAAATTCCCAAAAAAATAAACTAACGATGTCAAATCCGGAGACCGGACTTGCCACCGCAGTGGACCGTTGTTAGCACCTAACCACTTTTCGCCAAAATAGTCATTCGAACTTTTACTGCGCTCTAGCGCTCTGTGTTGTGACTTGGGACGCCGTCCTGTTTAAATTATAGTTGACCCGAGTAACTGTACCACTTTCTAATTCGTTTACTTTCAGAAATTTCATAGTAATAATAAATCGTGTTATTACATTAGAATAAAATCGAATAGTTATTCACTATAATTTTTTGTACATTGAGTGACACTTCCTAATGTCAATGATTTCACATATTGTAATAATTGGCATCTTAATATTAATAGATAACAACTTTTAGTTTTCTAGTAATTTCTTCTCTTATCCTATTACATATAATTAAAAAAGAAATAATTTGCCTTGGTGTATTTCAAGAACATATAGAACTAAAGGTAACTAGGGAGAAACTCGACCGCGTCGGTACACTGTTTTTAGAAATTAGGGTGACAAAATTACGAGAAGTTAAGCTTAAAAAATTGACGAAATCATCTGGTAACCAGCCAACATAACAATTATTACTGTGACAAAAAAACGTGACAAGGCCACATCGAAGACAGGAGCGGCGCATCGGACCGGACTGTAAGAGATATCAAAAAAAGTTAAACACAAAAGTGGTTTGAGGTAATTTGAAGTTGTATTTTATGTATGTTTCATATCAACAGGATGTCTAGTTTTTATGGACCGGTACCAACTTTCTCATTTCAAATGTGAAAATCGTTAAAAGTCATTTTATAAGTTTATCTCATTAAGCATTAAAAATGAGAGTGACTTTGTTAAAGAATGTCTATTTCAAAAATTTTTAGTTTTCGAAATATTAGCAATCTAACATTTCTCTATTGAAAAAATTCTATATTTACAACTTTTAAAATTTGCTTGTTAAGACTGCTGCTAAATGTAAAACTGCCTTCGCTACAAACTGTCCTTGATTAAGTAAATTCACACCTTCTTGGATTCTTTGTCGCAATTAATTTACAGTCTTTGGCTTCTCCTAGTAAACAATACTTTTTAAGGTACCCATAAAAAGTAGTCCATGGAAGTCAAGTCTGGACTTCTGGGTGGCCAGGCAAGATTGCCGTTTTCTCCAAACCAGTATTGGTATCGATTGGACAGGTAGTTAGATATCTCTTGGCTGCTATGGTAAAGAGCGCCATCTTGCTGCCATATTAAATTTCCCAATTCTGTGTTGCGATTGTTATTTTGAACTTAAACGGGAAAATAAATTTTTAATGTCTACTACGGAAAAGAATAAAAGCTGTAGTATATGTATGTTTTCTTAAACTACATGGTTCAATTAGTCTTTCTCAAGGACTGTCTTAATGTTTTTTTGGTTCAACTTAAACCTGGAAAAAATTGTTTCATGCTAGAATCCTTATAAGATTACAGACTAGCATCAAAACTTTAGGTCATCAACTACGTAAAGAGAATGTATACAGAGGGTCTGGATATATTTAAAAAAATGGGAAGACCACATAGCTGTGAAACGCGGCGAGTCGGCACGTCGCACACTGGTCGATTTTTACGGAAACGTGGTAAAAAATAGAAACATTAAAAATGTTACTGAGAACAGAGAGAACTTATTTAATAATGATAGTTACACTTATTTAAAATAGTTTTTACTGGATATGATAATGTTTGGAGGAGTATCTTGGACCCCTGGGACTACAAAGACCATTTAGTGAACGTAAAAAATAAAGAGCAAATTTTGAAATGTATTTCCAACCTTAGTTTTAAGTAACTGTTCTAGTAAATCATTACCTCTTTGTTTATAGTCATTTACGCTTATGTATATTATTTGGGATTATAAAAAATTGTTAAAATCCACATTTATATACAAGGTGTACTCACAAGATCATTACTAAAAACATAAATCAAATATACTTACTGTCTAGTTATGTGTATCCCTAAAGTAAAACTCTAATTTCTACACATTAGTCTCCATTGTGCAAAATTGATAAGATCCAAATCTACAGAGTGTCGTCACAAAATAAGAATTAATAGTATAAAACAAAAATTTAAAATTACTTATGTCTAGTTATGCCTATTTCCAAAATAAAACATAAATTCTTAAACGATAAATTATGTCATCATTATACATGTGAAAATTATGTAAAATTTTAAATATCCAAATTTACAGGGTATAGTCACAGAATAAGTATTAAAAATATACAATAAAAATACCTACTTAGTTATGTCTCGTTGTACTTCTTGTTGTTGTATTTCTAAAATAAAACTTTAACTCCTAAACATTAGATTTTTCAGCATTGTGTATGTATATTTAAAGTAAATATTATACAAAATATCATTGTATCGTAGAATTGAATATGTGAATATATAATATTTATTGGGTTCTTTATTTTGGATTGTTTGAACTATCATTCACTATTAGAGGCCTAAGTAATTCCAGTGCCTCAGGAAAGAATGTCTTAATCTTTTTTTGTGCTAGTGCTCTTAAACTCAGTATAAAAGGATCCGAGGAGAAAAAAAGTCGATTTATTACATCTTTTAAACTATCAGTTCTCGAAGTCTTCCGGGAAAAATCCTTCCTATATTTTTTTATGTCTTTATTCCGGGCTTCTTGTGCCTCCTTGGATAATTGCCCTATTGGAATAAGCGAGTTAATTATGCCTGATCCGTGAATCAAAACCTTATGCACGGTAACAGGCATAACATACCAGGGATACAAAGATACAAAAAGTTTTGCTGTTTCTAGTGAATATTTTTTGACTTCATCTATATTAATATCAAATCCTGACGACAGAGTTTGCAATAACACATGAAATTTTGTAATTATATTAAAATAAATTTTAGTTATTTCTACATCCTCAAAAAATCTCCACGCTGTGTTTCCATTATTGGAACTACCGAAACCTGGCTTCGGTTTGTCTACAATTAGCCCCATCTGAGAACGAAGTTGTTCCTGAATATGTTTCTTTGATTCTAAAACTTTTAACTTATCTTCCGCACCTCTAGCTTGCCACTTGGAAATGCTCGTTTTATAAGCTAAATGTAAAAGACATTCAAAGAAACGTGTCCAGGCGTGTAATGTTGAGAGTCCATATTTCAAATTATTGTCAGCAGTCGATCTTTGAATAACAGCATCAATATTATTGATGTCCCTGGATGTGACCCCACAAATATATGAGTTGAACTATTTGATGTTAGAGCATTGCAAACTTTGTCGTCAATCATTGTGAGATATAGTTCAAAATGTACCGTTATTCTTTTATTATTAAGAATATACTTAAAAGGAACAACTTTGTTTATTTGATCATCCATATTTTTCTTTTCCTGCATAGTCATTTCTATTGTTTCGTGGGCGAATTGTAAGTTAAGTGGCCTAAAAAATTGAGGAGATGAAGATCTTGGATTTTGCCAGATGATGGACTCAAAGTTTCTGGGCTCGTTGCATATCAGTTTAATAGGCACTAAAGATATTATATTCATTACAAATTTTTTTTCTCTACGTTTTTGGACTTTTTGACAAATTAGTTGGACACCCTGTACAGAGGTATTTGGCTTAATTTCGTTTTCAACATTGATTTATTCTATTTAACAAACAAATACAGTGAGACATTCTATAACTAATGATAAATTTTGCATGACATCATTTAAACACACTACATATTAATGCAAAGTTCGATTTTTAGACCCAAGACGCAATTTAATTTTAAATTTTATAGAAAAAACTGCAAATATCTGCATAATTTTGTTTTTGGATACTTACGATAAGTAATCATAGAAGTTAAAAAATTATATTAGAAACCGGGATCTGAGGCGGAACATAAACAAAAAGCTTTCTATAATATAGGTTCCTTAAAAAAAAGTTGCAATTTGCAGACATTGAGATTTTGGACTTAAGTTTCCACTACTATCCTACTTATATCTAAAACTTATACATATTTTGTAACTACATACCTTAAGATTTAACATCCACCGAAAATAAGTATCGATCCAGGTAATAACTTTTTTGTAGCAAATATTAAAATTTTACACTTTTTTCAGATTATAGTCTTACAAAGCATTACCTGCTGACATATTTCTGTTTTGACGCCTGCTGTCAGTGAACGACAAATGCTGGAAAGAATTTTTTCACAGCCAACTTGTTGTTTGCAATATTGACTTTAAATTTAGGACATTTTTGGTCATGTTGAGATAAATAAATTTTATGCATTTATGCCGTGATTCCAGGCAAATCGACCAGTGTGCGTCGCGTCGTATAATTTGTCCCGATAATGGTGTCAGTATAAGAGTTTTATGATGGCTAAAAATTGGGTTCCTACTTAAAGAAATGAATGACGATTCCAAAAATAATTATTTTTAGAAAAAACAATGGCATATCATTTTCTTCTTTTAATATATTCAAAGCAAATTCGTTAAGAACACCAATGATAAAAATAAAAAAGTACATCGAAAAATGCCTCTAGATTGTGTGTACCAAATTTCACAAAAATATTTACAGTGACATCCCATCATGAAAAGATATAGTGTAACACAGGTATGAACATGAAAATTTAAAAACAGTATACCGAAGTATATCGAAGCAACGTTTTCGTTTGAGTATGTTAATTGAAGGCATGCGTGTATGTATGTATTTATGAAAAATTAGTTCCGGCCTTAATGATACAAACAAATGAAAGTTGTAGAGAAAAAATAAAATGTAAATTCTCTACAATTCGAATCATTATGAAATATATAAATTAAACATTATATTGTCATAAATTCGTATTTGCGCATGTGCGGAATGGCTATTCAACACAAAATTTAAAAATTTAACAGAAAATGTAAAATACAGTATTTTGGCGGTTTATGTTGCACACTTTTGATAAATAATTCATTCAACTACTATGCATGGCATTTTGATAACAAAATATTTATACTATCCAATCCAGAGCAAAATTACAATAGTAGAATTAAAGGTTATCTTACTTAGTGGTAGTAATCTTATTTTATTTTGTTCCAGATGAATCATCTTTTCGCTAGAAAACGGGCAGCGGAAGAGAGATGAGAAGACCAGAAAAATATCCGGAAGTTACTTAGTTTGTAAAAAGACTTTTTTTTTTCGACTGACGACGCACGTAGTTTACATTTGGCAAAATGAGGTTGAAATGGATTAATTCAAATTTGCTGACGCTAAAATGCGTTTTATTTTTATTTTTTGGAGGTAAGTGTACCCTGTTTACCTACTAATTAAAACAATTTTTTATTTAAAAATATTTAATCTGACAAGTTTGTTTAAAAAAATTATGGCATGGTAAATATTACAAACTCTTCTTCATTCCCGTCTTGATAGTTTTAACATATTATTATTTATTGTTCAGTACTCAGTAGTGTATATATATATATATATATATATATATATATATATATATATATATATATATATATATATATATATATATATATATATATATATATATATATATATATATATATATATATATATATATATATATATATATATATATATATATATATATATATATATATATATATATTTATTTATTGTGTAAAACCCCATTTCTGTAAAAAAGGAGAAAATTAGTCGTGACTGACTAGTTAGAAAAAGCACTTTGAACCAAAAGAATATAATTTTCACAAAAAGCGAAAGATTGTATCCTCCAGGTTCTTGGTTAGGTGTGGATGCAGTCAAAGAAAAAATTTATATATATATATATATATATATATATATATATATATATATATATATATATATATATATATATATATATATATATATATATATATATATATATATATATATATATATATATATATATATATATATATATATATATATATATATATATATATATATATATATATATATATATATATATATATATATATATCATCCGGTTGTAGAAAGCTCAATTAAAGTTAAGAATGTTTAACAGAATGTCAAATTTGACAGCTAGTTCTTACATTTCTATAAGCAGCTTGTCAAATCCGAAATCTTGATTAAATATTCTAAACAGCAATTAAGTTTTGTGCAACCGGGGGTATAACTATTTTACTAACTTTAATTTGAATATATTAGGCATTTATTGTAGATTTTTAGAAAGTTCAATAAAAATTTAATATATTTGTTTGTGTTCTCGCCTCGGTTATTGCAAACACCTGATTTACTTATACATATACATAATTTGGATTGTCTATATATGAGTAATTAAAAAATAAAAATTATGTCAGAAATACATTAAAATTTTGAATATTAATAGTACTAATGTATAACAAATTTTATAGGACGTATAAAATTATTCTTTTATAAGGTTTTATATACTAAAAAGGTTAGGTAGGAATTGTACTACATATATTTTAATTGTATATTAGATAAAATCCGAGGAACTAAGTAGTTTGGAATTTAGTATGTAGAGGAATAACGTGAGCTACCTCGTAGATATCTGAAGATTCTTAAGATTAAAATCACAATATGATTTAAACAAAGTGTTTTATAACCAAGAGGCATTTTAAAAATTCGCAAAAATACGTTTGTTTTTAAATAAAAGCATTTAGCCATAGAAATATAGAACTTATTCACATCAAAAATAGTATATTTGTATTGTAAATAACGCATTTAAGCATTTGGAGAGCTAGTATGTATTTTAATGTTTACTGTATTAAAACCCAAAATTGACAAAATATTTGTTTTTGTTCAATAAGTAGCCATTTCTTTTCTTGTTTTCCATGCCAATTAACATACTGGAATGGCTTAAATATCAAATTAATATGTGTAAATGCTAGGGCCTTACGGTTCGGACGCCACTGATATCTAACCTTAATTCCTTCAAGTCTTACTTGTGATATGATACTTCCGGACTTAAATAGTCTGTATTTCCACAAACAACACACGTCCTCACCATAGTTTTTCATTTATTTAAGTACCAAAATGCACAGAACTTACAAAAACATTAAAAAACTAAAAAAAAAAACATATAAACAACAACAATCAAACGCGGTAACAAAAATGACAACAATGCAGCGTCTGTTTTGTGATTAGACTATAAAACAAGAGTCCTATCATGATTACTATGAATGAATAGTTGTAAAACTATTCGTAAGGGACGTAAATTTGGCGTAGCAATGTTACCAGTATTTGGTAATATTTTTATTATTACATTTTTGTCATTTTCTAAAGACCTTAGTTAATTAATTAGACAATAAAAAAATGTTTTATAGTCTAAGGTTAATTATTGTTAAGTTACATGAATTAAATTTTCATAAATTATTTTTAAATTTTGTCCTGCATTTATCATAAACGGCGCAGCATCGGACAACACAACAAAAAGTTTATCTGTAGGAACTGAATTCGGCAAAAACAAATGAGTTAATGTTTCTTGAATAAAACGGGTAACTGTAAGGCTGTTTGTTTTTTCTAGTTGTTTTACCGCTATGGGGTACGCTTTCCAAGCTTCCTCTTCTGGGAATTTTCCGATCATTACATTAGCTATGTAACGACCACACGAATCAGTTGTTTTGTTTCGTCGACGACAGTATATATATTTAACTCCAATTTCGTTCTTTATATCATCTAGCACGGTACCAAACATCTTCCCAACGACGCTTTTTCTTAATGCTGATTAGGGGCTTAGGGGTTAAATTTTGAGTATTTTTGCAGAAAAGCCGTAACTTGCGGGTTAGTCAACTTATTTAAAGGACTATTAGCAGCCAAAACATTTTACACAGTCTTCGTTAAATTCTGACTGGCCATGTTTTTCGTTTTTAAAAGTCTCAAAAGAGTGGAGGACTGCTTCAACGATGACTGAATGGGACGAGACTTCTTCTTGTTAACCTTAGCAATGTAAGAAGAGAGCGTCTTAATGTGTTGGTCTATTTGGAATTTCTTCGAGCATGAAACAACTTTTGAACAGGTTCTGAATAAGGCTTGGTCCACGAAGTACATCATATTTTCGGCATAATCACCACTTTCGCTTTCACTTTGTTTAGGAGAACGAAACTAACTGCAGGTACGACAAACAACAACCTCAGTAATACTGGTAAACTGTATCAAATGTGAACAAATAAATAATTTATGCAGGGTTATTCTTGTTTAAACATCTGGCTAAAAAACCCACAGACTAATGCAATTTCTTAATAGAAGAATGGTTTATTACTTTATTGCCCTCTTAGGGAAAACCCAATCTAAATTGAGTTCAGACGTCGCAACGTTCGCACGGCGGCGCGAGGCTGGCGGCCATAAAACGTAACAAAATAACACAGAAATCCCAAAACATGCTTAGATATGCAATAGTTCTTAAAATATGCATTTTTCCTTCAAAGTCACAAAAATATGCAAAAAATGCATGCAGGTTTGTACCCAGGGAGATCTGAAATAACAGATTGCTCGATATGACAAAATCGAAAGCGAAACGTCTATCATACTAGAACAGTACTACATGCTAAGTATAACACTTAGCGCCACCTATTGGGGCTCCGGTGGTTTCCGGCTGCAAACCCATAGGAATTTGGCAAAGTATGCACTAGCACCATCATGCGGAGAGTAGATACTAAAATCAATAAAAATGCGCTTTCACACAACTTTATCAAAAGTTCTTGGCCGGAAAAGATATATGTAGAATAGCAGAAATATATAATTTCTGCAAGTGCAAAACGGCCTACAAGAAGAACTGCTTTCGATTATGCCACAGGGTACCCTCCTGCGATCATGATTTCTGGGCCTTTACCCTCATCAGGCAGGCTTGTACCCAGGGAGATCTGAAATAACAGATTGCTCGATATGACAAAATCGAAAACGAAACGTCTATCATACTGGAACAGTACTACATGCTGAGTATAACACTTAGCGCCACCTATTGTGGCTCTTGTAGGCCGTTTTGCACTTGCAGAAATTATATATTTCTGCTATTTTAATTTTAAATTCATTATTTTTTATAAATTTATAATTTAATATAGATACATTTAAAATATCAACATATATCTTTTCCACACTCCAAACATACAAAAAAAAATATTATGGCTGCAGCCGAAATCAATAATTAGTAATTTTAATTATTTAGTACTATGTGTTTTTTCTTTCAGCTATCGGAGCTCTGTTACCCTTCATTCCACTTCAAATGAACGTTCTAGGGCTATCTAGAGATGAAGCAGTCATAGTTTCATCAATAGCTCCTTTAATCGCTCTTATTGGACCTTTGGTTGCTGCTCCTCTTGCTGATAGACTAGCAGGTAACAATATTTCAGTTTTCAACTTAAATCCGTTTTGATTATTTCACTGTAAAGAAATACTTAGCATATTCACAAATGACGCGTTTGAGGCAACAGACAAGCTTCCATTAATAAATAAGAAGGCATTGGGTAACAAATGACTCGTATGTCATTGACAGTGATCTTATTACGTGCTGTCAACATGAACAAAGTTGTAGAAGATCCGTCCAGTTTTGAAACACGGTTTAATTGCACAAAAATTTTTGATGTTTATGGCGAAAATTCATTAAATGAAACGGGAGGCCACCGCTAGTCACTGATAATTTGGTTCAACAAGTGAACGAGAAAATTCGTGAGAACAGAAAGTTTACAATTTTGAAATTCACCACTCATTTTCGACAAATTTCCCTATCTTTGTCTCGATATTGTGACTAGTGATGAAACGTGGATCGCTCATGTCACACCAGAGAGTAAGCAGCAATCGATGCAGTGGAAACATAGAATTTTAAACAGGCGTTATCCAATACAGTGTTTTGGGATAAACACAGCATTTTACTCGTACAAATCATGGAGCAAGAAAAAACAATAAACGCAACTGGTTACCGTTCTACACTACAAAGTCTACTAAGGGCTATAAAAAATAAGCAGCCAGATCTTACTTCCGGAATTGTTTTGTTGCATGACAGTACACGACCGCACGTTGCACTTTTCACACAACAACTTTTGAAGAAATTTAAGTGAGACATTTTTGATTATCAACTCTACAGCTTCGATCTTGCGCCTAGTGATTATTATCTCTTTCTGCACTCGATTTGTAACATCGATGATGAAGTAAAAACGGTGGTTACGGAGTGACTGAGCACGCTGGACACCAACTCCCTAGATAGTGGTATACAAAAGCTTGTGACACGCTACGATAAATGTCTGAATAATAAGTGATGAAAAATGTTTTGTAGTTTTTCTGGCCAATCGGTATTAGTTTGTGGATATGCCTCGTATTCTAACTACTTAATAGTACTTAATGTTTTAAATCAAAGCAATATAAATGTCTGTGGATAAATTGTACTTAAACAATACTTTTGACTGATTTTAAAGATTTAATTAAAACTTAAATTACAGTTTTTTTTTAATCTTCAGGTGGTTTTGGAGGAGCACCGAGAAGCAAAACAGGTCGATATTTGCGGGTTATGATTTTAGTGTGCTGCGTTTTGGCAACTCTGTTTTATTGGCTGCTTACTCTTATACCACCTATTGTAAGTATAAACAAAAAATATATACTACGAATACAGGATATGCTAATTTCTCCAATTTGTTAAATGTCTTTCTTAATTTTTAGATTAGAACTCCTCCCAATGTAGCATTTATGTGCGATGAAGCTGGTGGATTTATACTACAGGATAGATGTGGAGCCGAGAGAACTTGTTACAACTGGGGATCAGGGGTAAGCTTTCTGTATAAAATATAAGCGTAAGTTATTTTAGTGTATTTTTCAATTGGAAAATGTAATTGCCATAAAAATCTGTCGGAATTTTATCTTGGTGTTTACTTAAGCATGAAGGGTGGTCGTCAAGATTAGTTCAATCAATTATCTAATTAGTCGTTGACTATAACAGTGGTCTGCAGACCTCTCACAGCTAGATTGAGATAAAATTTAGACAATAAATATTGCTGAGCTGAAAAAGTTTAACTGGGGGAAATGATTTCAAATAGTTTAGTTGTTCCTTTAAGATATAGGATATAAGATCATCAGTTCCATCTTATTAGCCCTTTTATAGTACTAATTTAGGTTCAAACTTTCCTTCCTTAAGTTGCAGCAATGGCAAATCGATTTTCAGGTAGGACTTTTTGGGAAACTGTCAGTGTACTGTATTTTGTAAAATATATTTTTTGTATATACAAATACCACCAACGTTGAAACCATATGTACTAGGTCTCGTGAATAACTTTATATTTCACGTTACACCAACGTTGCTAGAAGGACCTAATCACTGTTTGGAACATATACTCTGATACCACATGCCTAATATTCCTTTGTGTCAAACGATGATCTTCGCTAGGTAATCAACTTTATTGATATAGGAATTTAGAGACTTGTAATGGGAAAGACACTATTAAAAGCACGTCTCATAAAGGTCATGTTGGGAATAAATGAGCAAAGAAAATACGAAGTTGTGGGTTTTTGTGGTTGGATAATGGAAGACTGCAGAGCGTAGTGAATCACATTTTTTCTGACAGATGTAATAGGGAAGGCCCTCATTAAAAAGAAAAAAGAATCGTAAAGAAAGCTTTACGATCATCAATTTAACAAGTAGCTAGCTCTTTTTGCATAAAGTCTGATTAAAAACTGAAGGAGGCGCTAAACTGATTAATGGCTGAATACGACGCTACACCCCAAATTTGATCTGACTGGATGATTGTTAAGCACATGCTTGAAAGGAGTTGTTTGTTTGGCAGTGTGGTAAATAGAATAAACGAATCGCTGGTTTCAAAGATTGGTTGTTTATATATTGGAAGACTATGGATACTAAAGAGTAATTTATAAGATAGTGACTATACCTGTATTTTAATGACGTTGACCTTAACAAAGTTCCTGACTCTCCAATATGTTGTTTTGAAGTTCGTAGGACAGATACATAATTGTTACTCTGCTCGTACCAGTAGCATAGCTAGAGACTAAGCGCTTGTGGGGGGATATGATTATTTTTAAACATGGTTGCAAGTTGTTAGCGGACGTTAACCAAAAGGAATAGGGAGAAACAACAAAAAGTCAATATTTCAAATCTATTTTCATACCAAAAATAATAGCAAAAGAAAAAATTAAAATTAAAAAGATTTTAAAAATTTGCTTATACTTAAAAAGTCTGGATATACATCCCCACATCTTTCCCTGTGGCTACGCTAGTGGCTTGTACACTTACAGTTGCAGTTGCGGGACTGGCTTGGTACTCTTGTTGTGGAGAAGATTACTAATAACTAAAACGAATTATTGCCATACAAATTTAGGCATTTGTGTAAGTTGTAAGTTACAGCAGTATTTTTAAGTGGGGACAAACAACGAAGCTGAAACTCTATGGTTAAAGAAGCATAAAGCGGAATACACGACAGTATATGTAAAACAAGAGACTCATCATACTTCGATAGTACTAGTACTACATAGATAGTTCATCAAATATAAATAAATTAACCACATTAACTGCTGCAGTTTAATTAGAACGGGCGCAAGAATATTTACTTTGGTGTTGCCCGAAGCTCTACTTGGTTAGACATGCAATACAAAAGTTATGGTTTTCTATAAACCGTTTTAATCAGCCGATCGGATGCATTACGTCACGACCTAGCAATTCTGAGCATTATGCGGGGCCAACAGCGTCGGCCCCGAGCGTTGTGCTATGTAAAGTTAGAACCCTTTTAGGGGTTAATTTATTTAAAATTGGATGGATCGTCTATTTAAAGTAATATCTGTCTTTGGTAGAACCTGGATAAATCGTTCACAATTCGACGATGTTCAAGGGAAGCAGAATTCCATATGTGTGGATCTTCCATTAGGCACATAGGTCTGATCAATAGTTAGATTTTATTTTTAAGGACAAAATTCATATACTTCTAGTAATTGAAAGAAAAGATATAGGTCTGTAATTAGAAGGTAGGATTTTATGTAGTTTCAAAGTAAGAGGCGGTTCAGGAGTGGACTTAAGAATAAGAGTGGTACTGGCAACTTTAAAAATGAAAACACTTTTTAGTGAAAAAAAGGTGGAAAGCAGATAATATGGAGGGGTTATGCTTACATGTGGTAGTCGTTTAGATAACGCTGCTTTTGGTAGACATATGTTGATTTTGTAAATTTTCTTTTTTATGTAAGCTTCTAATAACTTCTGATTTGTTGGTTTTGCCAGAATGTCTACTTCAGGTATTTGAAGATAAAATTCAAATTTTTGTATATAAACGATAATTCAGAAAACAATAAATAGGAAAATGCAGGTTTCTGAAATTGATATCAGATTGTAACGATTTAGAAAATTATTAGGAAGAGCCTTAAGGGAGAACTGCACGCAAAAAGTGAAAAACCAGCGACAAAGTCTAGTCGAGTTGAAAGTAATGGGTTCAAAAGGGTTCACGCGCTGCAGAAATACAAAGACATGAGTACGATTTACCATTTTAAATTTTGCAGCTACGTAGACAAAGGATCAATGTAAGGCGGTAAAGAGGCATTTTGTGGAAAAAAAAATGATATGCGAAAGCATGTGCGTCAAAAAGTGGTCAAAAAATGGTCGAATGGACAAATCTACTTTTATTTTGTAACTCTAGATTTGATTTTTTCATAAAAATTCGCCTTTAGCGCCCAACTATTCATATTTCCCTATTAAAATTACATTGAAGCTAATACATATCTCTTATAGTTTTAACATAATATTGCAGCGGCGGAAGGCTTGCAAATGATCCATATCAGTGCGTGCAGTTCCCCCTTAAACAGTGGTTGTTTAAATTCTATAATGCCAGTGAGAAAATACCGATTGCCATTCTTAATTAAAGGTATTTGACTGAAAGTATTTTACTTTGAAGAATATGGAATCAAATTACAAACTTTTAAGTTTGATATTATTATGATAATTAAAACTGGTCATAGTAAATATGAATTTATTGAATAGATAAGGTGTGCAGTGTGTAACCAATTGATATATCCTTAGAGTATTAGTCTAAGGATATATCACTCATTTTATTAAAAGACGCAAAACTTGCTGGTCGAGTTGCCGCTTCAATTGACAACACTTCAAAATTTAGTTACTTTTCTCCATGTTTGTTTACGTACCCAAGCTCTCCCAGCGGTAGCCGAAATCGACAATACCGTCAAGGTCAGAAGTTGCCTTGTAAATATAGAATCATACCTCATTACTGATAATTTTAACCATTTTTAAATGTAGAATAATAACATTCTGTACAGACCTACACAACCGAAACCAAATAACCATTCCTTATTTGCTGCATGATGGCTACCCACCGCCCCCAAGCCTCCAAGTAGGAATGCTAACGATACTTCGATACCTTGAAAGTATCGATACTTTTGCTCTAATATCGAGTTTTTTTGACATCGATATTTTTAGAACGATTCCCAATTGGTATCGATACTTTCGTAGCAGTATCGCTATCGAAAATATTTAATTATTTATAGTGACTGACTGTATAATTATTTTAATTATAATATTATCAGTGCCATCTATTATGCCTAAATTAAAGTGAGTATTTATTTACATAGGAATCTTTGCGCTGATTTGTTGGGTTCCTTATCTGAAGAGGATTGGTTGTAAGTCTTAAATTAACAAACTATTGACTATATTGCATTTATTTTATGTTGTTACGTTAAATTTTATAAAAGATATTTTATTTGTGTTTATTTTTATCAGTTTTCAGTGTTTAATAGTTTATTTTATAAGTGTATGTCCTATGTAACACAAAATATAATAAAATCTAGACTTTCAGGGAGTTTTATTTTTTAAAATGTTGTGCAAACTTTCCATACCGCAAACCTATTCGATACGTAAGAGTATCGATACTTTTTACTATTTTCCCATCCCTACTAACACGTTGCGTAATGGAATCGTCCAAATTTTAGAGAGTAAATAAGAACTCGATTTTCAAATGAATGTGGTTTTAAACTGAATGAATCTATGTGTCGATTATTTTGAAAGCTATTCTGCCCTGAGGCGATATTTTTTATTTAGTTACACCTATAATTTTGTACGTAATCGTGTTTTAAATATCGGACTTTGATTTTGGTTAGCCTTGATTGGGCAAATATTCCAGCCAATAAGAAACGGATATTTGGTCCCTGTTGTATTTATCTGTACAGAATGTTTATATGCTAACCGTGCATACCTCTCTTTACTGTTTAGTATTCATAGAAGTCGATATCTGTATTATGCGTTAGGTAATAAAAACTTAATTTTCAGAAAGGTTCAGTTCTAGTCAAAAACTGTATTTTCACTTGCAACGCTACGTCCTCATATAAAGGCGAAACCAGCACGTCAGCACCAGTCGATGAAGTCAGCGCCGAGTATGCTGAGGATTACTATGATGCCGGTGCTAATATAGCCAATGAACCAGAAGGAGTAAGTAAATATTTATTAAATTTATGGTTAACAAAGAAACATTCCGAGCTCAATATGCATGTAGCATATTAAGGACAATATCTTATAAGATATATTTCTGTTACTAGGTCGCTCCTCCGCAAAATCCAGTCGAATACCTTCCGGAGCCGTACCCCCACATGTGTTTCAAAAACTCGAGTGGGTCCACAATTTGTGAAGTTTACACAGAATTCTACAGCATAAAACTTAACTTAGGATTACGATCGACCATTCAAACTGCAGGAAACGAAACAGATGAAACCGAGGGTACTTGTAAATACCCATTTGGTATGTACTTCTTTTTTCGTTCTTAATTGATTTTTCAATAAATATTTTATATAACAAATGACATGAAATGTGAAATAACGTATTACGCTAACGGATAGCCTATCTTTTCTTTCTTTGGTTAAAGTTAAAATGTTTTTATGCTTCGAATTGATTGTTTTATGCTGAATTTAATTAATTTTCAGATGAACCATTTAACTGTCGAATACCGTCTAAGAAAGCTGAAGAACTGAAAAAGGAATTTGGAGATGAAGAATGCAACCCTATTGTTTTGTGTGAAATCCAAGATCCTTATAATAACACAGACTCTCTTTTAAAAAAATCTCAATGCGGATACGATAATATTAGTTTTTGGTGAGTGTTAAATATACTAGCGAGCAAAAAATTGAGGTCATGTTAAAATTATAATGTTTGGAATTTTATGTTTTAAGCTTATATTTGCAAAATGTAACCCAATATACTTGGAATCACGTTTTAGTCGATGTTGGCCCACTTCTGCAATGAAAACTATCTGCGCTTCTGAGAAATTCTTAGAGCTGGTGTGCCTATACTTTCGAATACGTCGTCCCAACTCATCCCAGACATTTTCGATGGGATTCAGATCCGAACAGAGGACTGGTCAATTGAACTGGCCAATTTCCAGTTCATCCAGATATTTTCTAACAATACTGGCTCCGAGGGGTCTAGCATTATCTTGCCTGAAATTGCCAGGCTTACCCATATATGATCCATATGATCTTCTAGAGCCTCTCTAATATAACTGTTAAATGTCAAGTAGCCATTTATAAAGATCACAGTTAAATGGAAAGCGCTCGTCTAAACAAACTATCTTTTCGACGATCTTCATACTTCCCAGCTCCATTTGATTCAGAAAAATGCGACCCATCTGAAAAAAGTACCCTTTTCTAGTCGTGTCCTCAACATTTCATGTACATAATTTCAGGCAAAAGCCTATCTTGCAATTCGATGCCGGCTTTGCAACACGAAGCCTTTCCCTGACGGTCCATTTACTAATATTTACATCTCCAACTTCTTGGAGTTAATTTCGTAGCAAAACTGCAGAAGGTGTTCTACTCCGCAAACTTGCGGAGACCAAGAAACCGTAATCCCTTAAGAAGGTGATTCATTTTAGCCCGATCCTGGTCTCCTCATATCGTTAATACACCTTTTGAACAGCACAAAGGCTCTTAGCAAGAATTCTTGCGCAGTTTCGCGTTTTCCTCGCCCATCTTGTATTAACGCTACAATTCTTTCTACAGTAGGATCTGAAGGAATTTCGACGTGCTAAATTAATACTGAAAACACTGCATTGTGCGATCAATTAGTTTTTAGAGGAAAATTACAATTAATAAAGCCAAATGCAAATTTTTAATTAAAACGAATACTCGATATTTCCCAAAAGTCGTATACATGACAGAGAACGAAATATGACAGATAGCATTTCCGGGAAAATAAATTATTCGATGCCTACTATGGTTTACAATATGCAAATATAAGCTTAAAACATTAAATTCCAAACAGACAACATTTTAACGTTACTCTCCAGCGAATGTTGACAACTTAAATAAAATCAAAGATAATAGAACCTCTATAGACTAATTAACGACTGCTGTATTTCGCTATATTTTATCCGTATTTCAGGTTATATTTATTCATCAAATCGTTTGGTGATATATTCATAGCAGCAGCTGTGGCGTTAATAGGTACCGCCGTAGTTATAGCGACCAGAGAGACATCTACCGGACGCGGTGACATTGGCAAGCAATTCGCCTGTGGAGCCTTGGGCTTTGGCATTTTCGCACCAATCATCGGCGGATGCGCAGATGGCAGATTTTTCGAAGCAATCATTTGTTTTACCGTACTTATGGTATTGGCTGTTATTATTTTAGCAGCCGATGAGTGAGTATAATTTAATTATTCCTTTATAAAAAAAAATATGATTTACAAGAATAATAATAATCAAGCAGTGAGGTGCAGTGCTTTTTAAAGCAGGGTAGGCAATAATATATCACTATGCTCCAAAAACTACTTACCCCTTTATATGTTTATATCAGTATGTAAGTAAAATAACACAAACCCACTTTTTTGTCCTACGAAAAAGAAATTGCAGTAGTTTGTGTAAAAAATGGTGACATATTTTATTTTAATAAAGTTGATTTCCCTCACATCTAAATTGAGAAGATGTTGGTTTACAAGTGGCGGCTCGAGATCTTAGAAAGTGACGGTGCTATAGGCTGCAGTTTATGTCGAAGATAAAATATAATGTATAATATAACTAATTTTAATAACACATCTCTCGGCTTTATTGATTCATTCATTCAATATACAACATGTCTCGCAATATTTAAATAAAGTCAATATAAAATTTTAAAAAACACTTTTCTTGATTATCTGCACTCCACATAACAAGTTTTTTACAAATAAATAACATTGCTGCATTTAATTGATCAGTATATTGAAGACGGTCCTCTGCAACGTTAATTATGACATCAGAAATATTTCATGTGCTTACTGTCTCCAATTTCCTTCATTGAGCTTCAGAAATCTCCATCGCCTTTGCCAGCTCCATTATATCATGCATTTTCTGATTTCTCCAGAACTATTATTCATTGCCAAAAAATTAAAAAGGATATTCACATATCTTATGAAACAATGTAAGGCAACATACAAATGATTTTTCTTGTAACAATCTTCGTATTGAGCCCACCTCGTATTTCTGCGACGTATATTTAGAACCGAGTAGCAAGAAAATACGACATGAGTCTATAATACGAAAGAGTGCCGGTCAGTTCTTTGCAGATCCTCATTTGATATGAAATGTGTCGTTTATTGGTCGCTTCAAGATCACATGCAATTGCTGCGAGTTGCTATTGGATGGAACACGACGTCACTTGGCAGTGCGACAACGGCTAATTGACGTATTATCGGTGTAAAGACGAATTTACGAGGGAATGCGGATAATATATTATGCAGTGTCTGTGATATCGTGTAAGCGCTTTGCTGGAGTGAACGAAACTATAAAGATAAAAGTTAAAGCTAGATTAAAGTTATTATTTTTTGAAATTTGTAAACAGTACTGCAGCTCTTATTAACAAACCGATATAATATTTCTCATTAACATCTGCAATTGGTACTGGCATTGATACCTCTACCGTTCAGTATTTCACTATAAATAAATAAATAAAGTTAATGATATTAAAAAATGTATTTAAATTAACCCTCTTTTTATTCTTCTCAGTTTTAGATAAAGTGTGATACATACAGCAAACGGTTAAATATCTCAGGTACGGATAACTGAATTTAATGAAAACATATTTCTTTAATTTTTACCCTAAAATTTTCCGCATTGCTGCCAAGTTTACCGTTTTTCTGTCATAAAAGGAAACACATTTTTTTAATGGAACACACCATATTATATTACTTTTTTGAAATCTGCGAAAAAATTCACAATCCAATAACTAAATCTACCGTATGTAAAATTAACAAAAAATGTCGTGAATCTCGAAAGGTAGAAAATGCTTCATATTCTAGCAAACCGGAAAACGCAGTAATTCCTCGTCTTGCTACCAAAACACTAGCAGAAAAAAACTTTAAAAGTGAGTTGTAAAATACAACGCAAACAATACAAAAAAGAAATACCTAATACAACAAACAATAAATTAATGAAACTAAGTAAGGTATTTAAAGTGTTGTCAATTTACTTCCTGACAGTAGGCCAAATACTATGGGAAAACATTTAATACATTGAAAAGAATGCCAGCCTCCTCTTCGTCTACATTCGATTTCTATTTGCTGCTTTAAATTCTCGAGGTCATTAGGCTTAGTTTTATACACCACATTTTCAAGGTGTCCCCACAAATAGTAGTCGACGGGCGTCAAGTCCGGAGACCGAGGCACTCTATTGTTCCCTACTTCCAATTCATTTTCCAAAAAAAAAACATTGCTGAAACCATATTTCATCATTTGGTGTATCATTACCTAACAAAATCAAGTTTAAATACATAATATTTTTCTCCAGTTAATGTGGCTTCCATGTAGAAGGAACCGATTATTTTTGCACTCTTTATATCACACCAAATATTTATCTTTTGGAGAAATTGGATATGATTTTCACGTATCTAATGTGAATTTTCCCTGGCCCAATATCGACAATTATGCCTATTAACTTATCCAAAAAAAAACTGCTAATTAGATTCCATCATAATTTCACAAAATTCCAAGTGCCTATCGTGATCTTCTTCAGAGAATTCTGGCACCAAAGTTTTTTTTATGGATAAAACTTTTCGGTTCTTAGAAATCGCTCTACGGACATGTGTGGGACGTCATTTTTTCTTTCTAATGTTCTGGTAGAAAGGTAGGGATTGTCTTCTAAACTGATTAAAACATTCAGAGCCTTATTACCATCTGTTGCGCTTTTAGGTCTGCCAGAACGTTCCAGTTTCACGAAATTTGTTATTAATTTTACTTACGGTAAATATATTTATTGGATTTCTGTTAATATATTTGTCATTAAAAATGGTACAGATATCTTGCAGGTTTCGCATTCTATCCCCATAACCCAGTATAATTATAATTTCAATTTTTTGGGTTTCAGTTAAACGATCCATTTTTGTAAATCAACAAAACTGAAATGGTCAAACATATCAGGTAACCTTTTGTGTGGAGGTACTTGAAATATTATCGCCGTTTCTTTTCTTTTGTTACACACTATATTATGCATTAAACTGACATTGATTTACGACTTCACTATTAATTATGTATAATAAACAGGGTTTCAATAACCAGCTAAAATATTAAAAGCCGCATAATATGCATGCTCATAGTTTTTTTTTGGAGAAAGATGGCAAACAATATTGCGTATAGTGCTTGTAATTGGTTGATACCCTAATGGGCCTATGCTATGTCGTTTTGCAGGGGTGTCTGAGATGACCATTAAATACGTTATTTAGCATTGACACCAACATAATATAAATATATCATACATAAGAAATAAGTTGATACTAATATTTATTATCTATCTCTTTAGGAAAATGCCGTTAAGTCCCCCGGAATGGTGGTGGCACACTCGTTGTGGCCTTTTAGCACTACCCATGTCTTCAGTGAGAAACTATGGCTTAGAGACGGCAGCTTTGGGAATAATTCTGTTTTTATTAGGCGTATTTTGGAATTCCATCGACTCTTTCTTACCATGGTAAGTAAAATTGTACAGATAATTGGCAGAAAAAAGTAAATATTGTTATCATAAGCAAAAGTTATGAATACAAATATTGTTTTCTAATTTTACTTCATGAAGATATTTCCAGACAACTATTTATCAGTAGTAATGATATATTGACATTTTTTCGTCTTAAAAATTTGTTAGTCATATAGTAAAAGGGATACATGATTAGTTTTAATATAATTAGGCTTCATTGAAAATTATTAAATTTTATATCTCTTTAAAAATTGTGCTGTGAAAACATTCGAAATTCCCATTTAAGAATTTACTAAAATTGTTACTTTAAATTACGAATTACAGTTTATAGGCTGACTTTAAGGTCAGAAATTTAGTAAATTGTGTGATTAATCTCCTGAAATCCATTTCCATTCCGAACTTTGAACTTGAAATGATTGTTAAATTCTTAGTTTATAAGGTCAGAATATATTAGTGGGCGTAATTCAAAGTCCATTATATTTCTTTAAAACTAAATATGTTGAATATTATTAGTTGTGGCTTTTATACGCCTCCAGTTTTAAAAATTACATATCCTTAGCATATTTGGAAGAAAAACTTCAACATTTCAATGAAATTGTGTACAATATTTCTTTATGTGGAAATACGAACATTACATTCTTTAAAAAAATAACATTTCATGTAGACTTTTTGAAATATTTCCAACAAATAATTTTAAATTATGTAATGTGAATACCCCAACACTTGAAGTGCAGTGGCGGTTCGCGGGTGAAAAAGTAAGTGAAGTGCAAATGAAGCAAGAAAATTTCGCTATAATTTTTTTTCCAGAATTTTTTTATATGTAGAGGGGGTAGAATATTTTTTACGACTTACCTAAATTTTGTATACTAAATCAATTCTCATATCCTTCATAGAAGCAAATTTATTTATAACATCCTCATAAAATGGATGAGTTGCCCTAATCTCCTCCAGAAATTCCTTTTGAATTGAAATATTCCCAAGAGAAGTAAGTCTTTCTTGGGATATTGGATTTCTTAAATAAGTTTTTACACATATGAAGCAAAAAAAACTTCTTTCCACTGAAGCACTTGTCGAAGGTATTGTCAAAATAAGGGAAAACAATTTTTATGCTTCGGTAAAAATATATTTATTTTTATTAATTTTTTTCACTTGCTCTTGCAGCGATATATTCCAATTACTCTTACTGGCAAAAATAAGACCAAGCTCATTTTTTTAAGTCGTTGACTTTGTAAAAATATTTCCCTATATAACTGTAACAAATTTTCAAATGGGCCAGTCGGAAAATTTAGCAGAACCTGCCAAACATGAAAATGTAAGTTTTTCACAGTCTTGAAATCTTAGTGTCATTTCCATTAAAATATTTTCCAATATTTCATAAAAAAGGGTTCTATACTTAGCCCTAATTTCTTCAGGTGAAAGCTTAGCAAGCTCACGTTTGTAATGATTTATTTCTGTAATAGAATTTGCTTTATCAAACATGGTATTAAAAAAATGTTCATTTCTTTTTTTACAAAGCGCCTCACGACATCGATTTATATTGTCAAATGAACGTCAAGCGATTTTTTTTGAAGAACGTCAAATAGTATGTCTGTGATTGAGAAAATCTCATTAAACACTAATGCCAGAAACGTGAATTCAAAATCGTTCATCTCACCTAAAAATCCTTTCGCAAGGCGGATTGATTTTTCATCAGATTTGTCACAGTTTGTAATAAATTCAAAGACGTCTTTTAATTTATTCCAGTCTTGAACAGTTACATTTACTAACTTCGAATTTGAAGTTGTAACAACACCATAAATAAATATAACACAAAACAGTCAAGTTAACTGCAAAGGAACTAACCGGTTGCAGCGAAATACGCGAAAATAAAAGTAAACAACCATCGCAAACTGAACGACACATGGGTGTAGTGTACTGTGCCTGCAATTCACAGAGAGTGTTGTATGGCGCTGAGCTCGACGTCATCGGATACGCGTTGTCATGGTAACATAGTAGGAAAATCGTAAACTAAGCATAGCACCTCCAGCAAAGTCAAAGCGGTTTACGCCACTGTTATAGTTGTTATAATAAAGTTCGATTGAAAGTTTTAAAAAGACATGCCGCCAACGGGCAAGTAAAATATTCGAAATGTACAGTTTATTTTTTACCAATTAGGTGAATAAATGAATGTAAAAACTAAAATTTTAAGAGATATATAATAAATATAGTTAGATGTTTACTTGTTTATTTTTCCTGGTGAAATAGCACTTCACCTACTTCACCTGAATAGCCGCCACTGGTAAAGTGGGTAAAACTAACAGTTTAATAAATCACATTATAACTAATCTGAATGATAATATAAATTTAAAGTTAATACTCAGCCCACTAAGTGATCATGTTATTCAAGTTATTGACATTGGTCTAGAACAAAAAGAAATTTCTAATAGATGACTTGTTTCATAATTTGGAAAATGTTTTTAAATCCTGTTCTCATAAAGTAAACTTAAGAACTATAAAAAATACAAAACTTTGGTTTACTTCACATTAGAAAAATTAAAAAGACCGGTGACAAATATTATTTAATTATTAATATTAATATTAATTAAACAATAAAAATCCTGGCATCTTACACCATGCACAAATTTATACCGAATAAATAAATATGTAAAGAAAATAATTAGATCAACGAAACAAATGTTTTAATAAAGAACAAGTTAGTTCCCTTGACCAGAAAAGTATATGGCAAAATATTAACTCTCTATTAATAAACACTCACACGTCACAAGCAAAACAAAATAATATTGAATATCTTTTAAATGACGGAAAAAAAATAACATAAGAAAATGGGATTTGTGAAGTAATAAATAACCATTTTATCAAAGTTGCACATAATTTATGTAAAAAATTAAAGGATCACGAATTAGAAGCAGGTCCAATGCAAGAAAATTGAATGTTTATGGATGAAGCGAGTATAACTAATGTGGCTATAGAAGAAATTATTGATAATATTTCTATAAAAATTATTAAAACAGTCAACTAATTCCAATTTTAAAACATCTAATTCATTTATCTTTTAAAACAAGTATTGTTCCTAAAAAAAATAAAATATCTAGAATTTCGCCACTATATAAAGGAGGAAATAATATTAATTCAAATAATTATAGACCAATATCTGTATTACCAGTTCTATCAGAAATTCTAGAAAAAAATCATGCACAATAAATTATCAAATTAATTAGAAATTAAAAATTTACTATTCACTGGTCAATATGGGTTTCGAAAGTCTAGACTTGTGCAAAGCGTTTGACACAATTTATCATGTTTTATTAAAAAAACTATACAATATGGAAATTCGAAGAAATATTTATTAATGGTTTCAAAATTACTTAAATGGTAGACAGCAATATGTCTAACTTGGAAATAACATTAGTTCTGGGAAAGAAATATGTGGTGTACCTCAAGGTTCAATATTAGGACCTATTTTGTTTTTAATATATATAAATTCAATTTCAAAATTAAAACTTAATTGAACTATAAAACTATTTGCGGATGATATAACTATTTTTTATTTTGGAAATAATTTTTCGGAAATTAAATACTAGGTTTCAGAAGATTTAACAATTATATCCATTTGTCTGCAATCCCATAACCTGACTTTAAATTTTTAAAAATATTTTTTTATTTTTATAAGCAAAAATTATATAAGTAATCAAATGAAGCCAATTAAATTCAACCAAAAAAATATTAATTATATTAGGTGCATTAAATTTTTGGGAATATACATGGATGGAACTTTAAATTGCCGGAATGTAGAAATTCTATATACAATTCGTTGTAATATACCATTAAAATTTGTGAAAATACTTATTTTGCATTAATATATTCCAAATTGCAATATTTGATTTCAGTTTGAGAATCTGCTAATTTAAAAACATTGAAACCTTTATGTTGTTTACGAAATAAAATTATTAAATGTATACATAAACTTCCTTTCCTAACCTAACATAACCATATTTTTAAGTTAAAATGCATTTTAATTCATTCAATACTAACAAAAGATAAATTATCCAATATAGATTTAGAAAAAAGAAATACATAACCATGACACCCGACAAACAGATTTATTAAATACAATTGATATTCGAAGAAATTTTGCAAAAAAACTTTATTATATAGTGGTATATTAATATTTAATGAATTACCAATATATCTACACAGTACAAAAACTTTAATAAAATTTAAAAAGGAAGTAAAAAAACATTTTTATGGAAACGTGATTTAAAGAAAAAATAATTTTGACTATGTTAATATTATTTATTTTATTATCTAATATTATTCTTAATTGTTAGTTTATTATAATATGAGTATTGTTAGTATTCTCTGTAATGGACTTATACAGTTGGTTGGGAATGTTGAAAATAAATAAATATCGGATTTAAAGTTAAATTTCTGTTTAAGTTAAAATTATTAAAATTTCATGTTTGTTTATAGTGGGATTATTTAGAAAAAATCTTAGTTATAAGTGATTACATGGCTTAAGCCCCATAAATCAAATAAATATGTTAGCCAGCAGTGAAGTAAATTTATTACTTTTCAGGCATGTGGCTATGTTACCAGAAGGCACTCCGCTAATAATAGGTTTAATGGTTTTGGTAGGAGCTATACCTGCTGTTATTTTTCTGATATATGCAGAAAAAATCGTCGATTATTGCGGCCATTCCAATATCTTAATTTTTTGCTTCGTCAATTATATCTGCCATCACTTAAGTAAGTATAACAGGACTACTATTTAAATTATAATTCGCTGAAAGTTGCAGATATTATGTTAAGTGTATATTACTCATACTAACGGAAATATTTCTTTTTCAGCTTTAATGTGTATACAAAACGCAACTATGTTGTTACTATGCGAATTTTTGGAGATATTTACCCTCCACGTGATGTATGTCACTGCCGTTTTGTACCTGAGGCACTTGGTGCCCCGAAAGTTGACAGCTTGTGGACAAGCACTGCCAGTTGTTGCTCATTTCTGTCTAGGTAAGTTAAATAACTACAAATATTTGAATACGTAAAACTACTAAGCATTTTACACGAAATAAGTCTTATATAATCAGGTGTCAAGACAAAAAAATGCCAAATATTGAACTTATTTTATTGTAATTTAAGGAAATTATTGAATATTTTGTTCATTTTATTATACAAGGCTATTAGTTACATCATTACTAAATCAATAATTAAGGATTTTTTTTAAAAAGCAACATTGAAACAAGTACTAAATGGGGATTATTTCTGAACACAAAATCCGGCAACACGGAACGAAACTCTCTCGCCGGTGCAGTTGTTTTTTTTTTAGTTGCTACTATAGACATATCAAAACTGTCCATAATTGAGCAAAAACTATTTTATTTCTGGGTACCTGCTTGTGTTAGTGCAAATATAGCTGAATATTATTATTTACGGTGAAGTGTGACAAAACTCATCTAAAAAGAATTCATTGTTGGACTTGCATTGTCTTTAACTTAAATTATTTACAACGTTCCGATCGTTATCAAGTCTAAACTAAGAGCTAAGTGTGTTGCTAATGGTTGTGCTTGAAAGCCAGGCTTGCTAAAGTGCGAAAGAAAACCGGGCGGTCCTTAAAATAAAGGTACATAGTCTTAAGCAAGCGGAAAAGTAAAATTTGTGTACACAAATAAATAAAATTATGTTATTTTATTTGTTGCCGCTTCACCTATAAAGTGCGCCAGCTAAGCGGTACGGAAAATTAATCGAGGATTTAATAAATTTCTCACTGGTCAACTCCTAATTGGAATGTGCCTAGAGTCTCCATGCACTTGCTGCTAGAAGATTAACTATTTCCAGTGACTCCTATACATTTCGAGCATTTGTTTTCATTTCTATATAAATGCGTTGCGTTGAATTTGAATTATTATTTCAAAGTAACGATGGCGAGCACAAGAGGAAAAACAATTCGAAGGGGTACACGTGAAGTTATTGCGAGCGTTATAGAGGCCTGTACTAGAGAAGCTGAAAATAATAGTTTGACTATTCCAATTCAAAATCGAACAGAACGCGCTGCATTTTACACTGGTGTTTCAGAAAATAGTGTAAGAAAAATTCAAAAAAAAACATAATGATCGCTCATGTTCTACTTCACCATTAAAATCTCCTGGTAACAAAAGATCCCGATTATCACACAAAGATAAAATTGACGATGGTGATTTTCAAGTAATTCGACGAACAATAGAGGATTTTTATATAAACTTGAAAAAGGTTCCGACCTGCAAACTCCTACTTCTTGCTGTAAAGAACAAAATAGATTTTCCGTACGGGTATAAAACCTTAAATCGGGTTTTACGATCAAATGGTTTTGTTTGGCGCAAGTGCCAAAATAAACGGAAATTGCTCATTGAGAGACCAAATATTTTTCACTGGCGGGTGAAATATCTATCAACTGTAAGGCAATATAGGCAAGAAGGACGCAATATTGTGTATCTAGACGAAACCTGGGTAAATAATGATATGACAGTGAACAAATGCTGGCAAAGTGAAAGTGTTACAGGTGTTGTTCCGGGAATCCGTTCTAGTAGTCGCTTTATTATAGTTCATGCTGGTTCAGAAATCAGATTTGTTCCAGGTGCTGCTTTAGTTTTTCGCTCGGGACTAACAACTGGAGACTATCATGAACAGATGAATAGAGATAATTTTGAAAAGTGGTTGCTCGAGAAGCTTCTACCTAACATTCCTCCCAAATCAGTCGTGGTAATGGATAATGCGTCTTATCATTCTCACGTAGAAGATAAAGTGCCAACTAAATACTCTACAAAAGCTCATATGATATCGTGGCTTAAATCGAACAATCTTGTATGTGATCCAACATGGAGAAAATATCAATTATATGAAGTAATATCAGCCAACAAGCCTAGAGAAAAAAAGTATAAAATTGACGGTCTTTTACGTAACCTCGGTCATACACCTGCTGCCTCCATACATGTGCGACCTCAACCCTATTGAACTTGCATGGGCAGGAGTAAAAAAATATATTCGAGAGCGCAACACCGGTGAACTTTCAATTAAAGATTTAAATAAAATAAAATTAGAAGCGATTGACTCAATATCGGCTAAAAATTGGAAATCGTATGTTAAACATGTTCGTTCTATTGAAGATATATACTGGAAAGTAGATGGCAAAATTGAAACGGTTATTGATGATTTAGTTATCACACTGGGATCTTTAAGTAGTGACGACGAAACCTCATTTTCAGAGGAAGACAGCGATTTAGAAGGAATCGAACCATTAGAATCACAGCCGTCAACCTCAAAATTAGCTTAGTTTTTTTTAATATATTTCGTAAATTTGTTTATAAAGTAGCTACCAATAAACTGCTTCAAAATAATTCATTTTCTGTGCAATACCGGGTGTCAAAAAATATCTAATATTGCAATTAATATTTGAAAAACTACAGAACTCATATTTTTCCAAAATTAACACATCAATCTAGTTATAATAGGGGAGCCAGCACTGATTCCAGTGAACAAGATTTATCAAAATTTGAACTTATGCAGTTCAACCTTGGGGTATTCGGGAATGCCAAATGTGACCTTTTGTCTCCGTCTGTCATATTACTTTGTACAGGGGGCGTCATTGTGAAGTACTATACAGGGCGTTTCCTAATTGCGTGCTAACGTTAAAGGGGGTGATTCTTGGACCTTTTTAAGAAAAAAGTTTAATATGAACCTAAAAGTCTTAACTTTGGAAATACAGATCCTGTATCTCAAAAGTAAAGACTTTTAGGACATAAAAACACCCCCTTTAACATCAGCATGCAATTAGGAAACACCCTGTGTAGTACTTCACAATGACGGCCCCTGTATAAAGTAATATGACAGACGGCCACTTTTGACATACCCGAGTAGCCCAAAGTCGAACTGCATAAATTAAAATTTTGATAAATCTCGATCACTGGATCTGATGCTGGCTGCCCTTGTAAAATCTGGACTTGTAAATCGTGTATCACTATACTGGGTGGTCCAATAATAGTGGACGTAGGCAGTAGCCCGGGAACCGTTAATGACAGAACTCAAGAAAAAATATATTTATAAGTAAATCGATCAAGAAAAATCAAAATTAAATCATTTTAAAATTCGAAAGTTCGCCGTTTTTGCAACACAAAAGAGATATAGAAGTGCGGGACTCGAAAGAAAACAGATAAATGTAAATAAAGGTTCATTAAGCATAGTTACATTTTTTTAATTATCTGAAGTGCATATAGTCAAAAAGGAGTGCCATATTATTTAAAGACGGGACACCACTGGTTTAAAGAGATTTCTTGGCCGAACTTCCTAAACCGATTGACTCCGCCCGGTTTTCTTTCGTGTCCCGCACTTTAAAGACTTCTTTGTTTTCTTCCAGTGAACAATGACCACTGGATTCTATGGTCAATGTTCCAGGATTTTATGTTTTCGATGTTCTTTACATCTTGTATCAAGGGATCTCTTCGTTTCTCCAATATAAGATTGACCACTCTCACAAGGTAGTTGATAGTTACAATTATGTCCCTCATTTGTGCTATCGGGCTTGGTTTTGGTTAATCGGCTTCTTAGTGATTCCGAACTTAAAAGCTGCTTTGAGATTTTAGTTTCTTGCTGTTCGTCTGATTTTTTCGGATGTTTCTTTGGCGTATAGAATAGTTATGAGCGAACGAGTTGACGGTTCTGTCGCTTAGATTGGATTAATTTTATTTTGACATTTCATATATACAGTTATCAACTTTTCTGTATAACCATTCGGCTTAAGGTCATTTTTAATATCACTGATCTCTTTTTCTAAAGATGCTTGTCCATACATAAAGTTGTGACTCAGTTATACAGAGATCTAATAACACCTTGTTTTGTTGCCGCAGAATGGTTAGACTTCTAGTTGTGTAGTAAGTTTCTTATAAACAGAAATATTGATGAAATTATTTTTGCGAGTGACAAAAACATCGAGAAAAGGTAAGCTGGAATTTTCTTCTTTCTCTATGGTAAACTTGATTGAAGAGCGGATATTATTTAAATGCTCTAAAAATTCATCCAGATGTGTGTTGCCTTTGTTCCATATAATGAAAGTGTCATCCACATGTCTTAACCAAACTATAGGTTTAAATCTTCGCGTTTCTATGACATGGTTTTCGAACCACTTAATATAAATATTAGTCACCACTGTAGAGAGAGAAGATCACATAGGAAGATCGTCATTTTGAGCAAAAACTTTATCTTTAACTTTAAAGTAAAAAGACTCCAACAAAGAAACTAATCTTCTACAAGCTTGGTCTTGATAATGATGAACACCGACTCTTACAGCGCACATGTATACGGGGTTTCCACATCAAAGGTTACAAATTGGTCTTCTTACACAAACTAGCTAGATTTTTTTACAAAAATATTCTTACTCTGCAGTGGCCGGATAATTTGTAGCAGATGTTTGGACAGGTCGCTGGTCGGTGAGTTCCTGGAGCTTGTGATTGGTATACGGCATACTGGCTTTATGGATCTTCAGTAGGCCATACATGTATGGAGACTTACTATGGTATGGTGTGAGTGTTGTGCTGGTTTTATGGGTTATATGATCATTACATGATATATTTGACATGACGTAAGGTTTTATGTGCTGAAACCACAAATATGGAAGGACCAGAACCTGTATCACTACTACAACCTTACGTATAGACAAGGAATCTTTAGGTAATATCATTGATATTAAAAATAACCTTAAGCAGAATGGTTATGAATACTACATTACACACGTAGAAGGAACGTCCAAAAAAATCAGGCGAATAGCAAGAAACTATAATCTAGATCGTATATCTCTGAAAATTCCTGGAACGACGACCATATAATCTATTGGTCAGAAAAAAGGGTATTCATCGAACAAAACAAAGAAGTCTTGCAGCAAGCCTAGCATCGATATTTCAGATTTTTGGATAATTTTACTCTCGCGCACGAACTCTACTATAGACGCCCTTGCCCTTAGTTTACACTTGATAACGATCGGAGATACATCGCTGATCGAAATGTTTACAATCAGGGACGTAGACAAGGGGGGGCTAGGGGTTTTGTAGATCTTGTTTAGCCTTGATAGGGTCGGTATTAATCATCTGTAGTTGCTTAAAAAATATTTCGACAGGTGGCATGGTTTTATGAAAAACTGTCAACCAAAATATAAAATCTTTGTTCTGCAATCTAAGTTTATATGCACCAGCTTGTTCAATCGTTGAATTCAATTTAATATTTTTGTCGTTCTCTAAAAGATCCATAACGTGTATCAGCTCATTTCGGTATTCATAAACTGTATTAATTCCCCGATCTATGAGCTATATCATCCAATACTTTTGTTCTTTGAGGTGACGCAGAAAAAAAAGAACAAATTCCAGTCAGATGAACAAAAAAAATCAGAACCGATGCATTAATTGAAGCTGCACTGCAAGGATCAATTTCATTTAAAATGCAATTTGCTATTGACATGGCAAATATCCAAAGTCTTTCTACTGGCTTACTGGAGACAATGTATCGTAAAATAATGACTAATTGAAATTCGTTGGCGATATCGGTAGTTTCGTCCGCTATTACCGCTACATAATTCGCGTTTTTAATTTCTTTAGTCACTTCTTCATGGTAAACGCTAATCGTGCAGTCCAATAATTCGTTCTGTATCGTCTTAGAGGTCCCTTTAAATGCTGTTGCTTTGTTGAAATGTTCGTTTAAATCTCTATCCAGTTGAGAACCAGATCCAGATGATAATGATGTTTAAAATATATCTGTTTTTATCAACTTGATTGTGCGTAATAATATTTTGTCTATAAGCCGAACTTAATTGAGTCGTTATATTTGATTTTCCGAGCAAAGAAAAACTGAAAATATTATTTATATGTACTTTGCTATTTTCATGCGTTTTAATTTTCTCATAAATCTACACTAAATCAGTAACCCCATGCCTTGTCCATGTAGAGAAACAAAACACAAACGAAACAAAAAAACAAATTTTTTTGATCGCATCCACAAGTCCAGTTATTTTTCGAATACATATTTCGATTAAACTTCCTTACACGGCCTTTGAAGCTTGATGAACTAGGGGTGGAAGCCTTCTGCGTTTTGGTTAGATCTAAATCGGGGAGAGGTCTTCCAAGCTCCTTGATTTGAATTTTTTTCTTCGCGTAGTAAAAGGTTTCACTAATAGACTGTTTATTTTATTCATTTTGCCTCGAACGAATTGAAAACAATAGGTACCTAGGTATTCAATTAAATTAATGAAACTTAAAAAAACTCGCAAAATGTTCAACTTATGTGTACCCGCCATGATGCAATTACGCGAAACGCCAACATCTCACTAAAATAAAATGTGCAAAATCTTACCGAGCCGCTCAATCAAGCGGCCCCGTTGATACGAATTTTCACAATGATTTCTGCATGCAAAGCGTGACCTCGCGTAATCTTTTCCAATACATTCCAGCAGGGCCGTTTAGCGATGTGCTCAGATAGTCTTACAGCCGACCACGGTGGCAGACGGAGAGTTTATCTTGTTCTAGGAATAATAGGTACGACGCGTGTTTTTTTCGTCGGGACCAAACTACATAATAAGAAATAATTTATGCATTATTGTTTAGTCATTTGATCCGAAAATTATTGAAACTAAAACTATTATAACATTTTCAGTGGTCGGCAGATTTGGTGGTAGTGCCACGGCCCTTCGGCCCCTGATGACAAGCCACCACTGCCATGCTTGTGTAAATAGTGATGTTACCCACATTATAAACACTTGCTTTAAAAATATGTGTGCAATATTACAAAAATTGTAAATGTTTCTTATTAATATTTTTTATTAAACAAATGAAAACACTTGTTTAAAATTTCCACTCAATTTATCAAAAAAAAAAATAAACAAGGCACCTATTTGTGTAGCTAAAAAATATATTTTTTTAAGATTTTTCGTCTGATAAAGGCATAGAAACAATTATTGTCATGTGTAATTTTACTTTTCCATATAACAGCCAATATATTGTGTTAATAAAGAATCGCAAACATTTTTGAAAAATATAAGTTGGGTTTTTTTGACAGTTTAGAATCGCTAGAATACGAAAAATATATTTATAATGTAATGTTTCCACGCTTTAGCGCGTAACTTTCACGCATTATTGTGAAACGTTGTGAATAATTTAAATTAAAGACAATGCAAGCCCGACATGTGAGTTTTATTCAGAGGCCAAATTTATTTTCTTTTTTGTATAACAAAGCAATTTTTTCCTCGATATGAGGTTAATCTAAGGGGGTAAAGCAGCTCCCTGAAAACATTTTTTGTATATAAAATTATATAATGATAAAACACATTTTTTTTATATTTCATAGGTGATCCTATGGGAGGATAAAAAAACTTTTTAAAAGCAAGCATATTTTTTTAGTTTAGAAACTATTGATATTTTTAAAAAACGACAAAACACGACAAACTACAAATATATTAAAGTTTTTGCATATAAACCTCAAACCATTGACGTACAAACATGAACTATGTTTGCGAAAATATAGTGAAAATTGCAAACAATTATTTTCATTTTCTTAGTTAAAATGGATTTCCATAAAGTTACTAGCCGTAACTTTAGCTGTAATTCTGTTCAATACTAATTTTTATTTATCTAAAAGTATTGGTCTTATGATTTAAAAAAAAACTAAATTCAAGCCCAATAAAGCAATGATAATTATATAAAATTGCTTAGAAAAATTAGACAACCAAAATGTTTAATCTAAGAGTTGAAAAGAACAATTCGTACAGGGCTCAAAAAACTTAAATGCAATATTGTAGCCTCATTAAAAAATCGTAAATTGTAGAATGGCCATAACTGCAATGCAGTCGCCTTGTTAAAAAATATTAAATCGTGTGAATCGTGTAAATTAGTGTTGCCTCTGTTATGTAAAGCTTTTTGTGCTCTAAATGTACTTTTAGTTATTAAAATATTTGTTGTATTTTCTTTTTCATCCTTATATAAATGCTTTTTCAGGCCGGTGCATAGGTGCCCCCCTCGGAGGCCTTGCCTATGACGAATATCCAGCTAACTTCAATCTCGTCCACCAGTGGTTCACTGTTGCCGCTGCTATTGTAGCGTTTATTTACTATGTTACGTATCACTTCTATTTGAAACCAAAATGCGGGGCCCCCGTCCATTTGCCGCCAGATCCAGCCCCTGCTGTTATTCAGAGTAAGTAAACTGTGAAGTAGTTTAAATAAAGTGTCTCAGCATTTTCATTTATTACTTTCGTAACTACCGGAGACGTGAAGAGAAACACTGTCCGCAATGACTAATTTTATATTTTTTTTTTCTCTAAAATACATGACAGAATAATATTACGTAATAATACGACCCAAGAAGGCATCTTTCGTTTTTTATAACGTTTCACGAGAATTTAATTACAAAAGAGAACCTTCCAAATAGACCAAACATTTAGGGACTTTCGGAAGAATGTTAAGCATCATATAAGAGGCACTAGCAATTCATTTAATTCGAAGGACCATATATTTTAATTTTAGTTGCCAATAGAGAGCAAAAAAATGAACTTTTTTCCAAAGGTAATTAGTTCCTTTATACCACGATTACTGTTAGTATTAATAAATATTTAGTTGCCCTAAAAATTCACTGCTGTAGATAAAGGAAAGACTCAAATAAACTAACAGACATTTTATTAATAAATAAAATGAAATATCAACAATATGTATCAATAAACGGGTACAAAAATAGTTCAATGTTCAAAACAAATTAATCCTATTTCATTCGATCATCATTCACTTAAGTAATAAACCTCTGCTGTGACAAAAACCTCTCCAGCTCAAATCGTTAATGCTGTCGAAAAGATTTTTGTCAGTGATTTATTATTATTTCTTAGCATCTATTCATGGATGGATTCGTGATTTTAATTTGATAAACATCACTCGATCATTTTTTAAATATCGGATACATTTTTATTTTATAAACTCAAGCACGGCTCCTAAAAATAACTGCCAACAATGTAATAAGAACGGCCGATCAATTTTGTTGGTTGTCTTGGAACCAATTAGTATATTCCTGTTATGTACCCAGGTTACTCTGGACCCTCTTAAACTTGTGCCATTTAAAAATTGAGTTGCCTAGCAGAACCGTTTATTTTTCTTTCACCTCACTCCTCAAGCACCATGTCGATAGGTGGTGCAAGTGAGTAGATTGACGACTGTTGCAGAAAACGACAAAATCCTGTTCCATCTAAAACCGTTCTGGGTTTCTCTGGAGACCACTTTGAGAATATAAAAGGAATAAACCAAATGTCCAAACTGTCAATTATTTGACGAGTGTGTTGTGTTTAAAAGGTTTTTCGGAGTTTCAGAGAAAGTTCTGTCAATTGGATCGGTTAAGCAGGTTTGGAAACGGAATACATATTAACTTTCTCAACTAGAGAATTAAAATGGAGCAGGAAACACCCTCACAAAGCTTCTTTAACATGCCACGTGTTTAGACCCCGACCTCTTAGACCCGTTAGAACGCGCTTCTAAGAGTCGTATTACACTTTTCGAGATATTGTGAGGCAGGGGTGTTTCGTTTAGCGGGAAGTAGTGATGTAAGAACCAAGGAGTAGATGAAATATAGGTACAAGCATTAGGATTAAAATATAAATTGATAGGAATTAACGTTTCTGAAAGAAGCAAATATTTAATGGAAAAATACAGTCATTTTTTTCCTTGTTCGGGAAGTCCCGAACACCTGGAATATAACATTTTTTTTTATGGAGGAAAATAAAAAATGACAATTAATTGCTTTTGCACTATGTAAATAAAGTTATAAATAATAATAATATAGAAATAAATAAAAACAAGAATTCCACTACAAAAAGACAAATTTAACGGCTCGTACTCTAAAATTTAGGGTCGGCCGCGGCTCAAGGCCAATCAAGAGCAGTTTTACGGTAAGGTAATTACCCCTTCCCCCAGACCGGTCAAATATCATGTGCTATTTACGTATTTTTACCTGAAAATTAAAAATTTGGCTAGGAAACACTATAGCACAAGAGCGACCTGTTGGATTGGGTCTCTGGCATATTCATAGATAGAGTATTGATGTAAATATAAACAATGTAATTAATAAATTTGCTGCGGGAAAAAATTGGACGTTATTCTATAACTATTTATTAGGTGCTGTTTTTTTTTTCACTTATGTCACAACAAGTATTATAAAAAATATGGGTATTTATATTGTTCTCATACCATTTACAATAAAATATATTGTTAACAAACTTTTTTTTTTAAATTAAATCGGCTGACCGAGCCACCGTCTGTAATAAATATATTAGAATATCTGTTAACGGCGTTATTTGTATGTTAGTCAAGCCACGATAATAGGGATACCTACCTATTTGGCTATAGGCCCAGGACATAATAAACTACATTTTGGTTTTGTGCGTTTTTAGGATGTTTGCAAAATTATTTTTGAAACATATTTACCTACTATTTTGAAAAGAGAATTTTCCCTGTATATTTTCTGGTACGGCTCGGCCGACCCTGCCGCCGCGCCCCCTGAGGACCCGTCACTGAATTTTATGAATCCATATAGTTGTCTGGTAATAACTTTTAAAAAATATAATTAATTAAATTAAATAAATTACAGGTTATAGAATTTATATTATTACCAAATAATTATATGCATATATACCCAGTGTTATCTGTGCCAGGGAAGTTGTGGGTAAAGACGAATTCACAGATTTTTTAATTACTGTTTGTTGGTTTTTAAATAAACAATCTGACCATATTTTTATTTTTAGGTATGAATGGCAATGGCTCTTACACACCGCTCAGGGTATACCATAATAGCAAATCAAAGAAAGGACACTTTAGATACTAATATATAGAGCTGTTATATGTATTCAAGTTTTATTTGTAAATTATTTACCTATATCTGCGAATCTCCAATCATGATTTCGATATAATTTATTAACATAAATGAAACATTTTTCCAAGTAACTGTGTAAAGTGACACTCTACGCACTACTGCAGAATATCAGAATTAAAAACTAGTCCAGAAATTCCTTAAACAAATTGCTTTGCATAAATCTAAAAATAAATATACATAACAAATAACTTTATTTGTATCTGATGGACCGCCTATACGCAGTATAATCGGTCTAGCAAGCAATTTGTTATAAATCTGAGAAGTACAAAAAACAAGATTTTCAAATGTTTTCTTTCCATACAAGCAAAGCAAGGGTTTTATTGTACTTATATTGTTCCCGAGCCTCTAAAGAAGATAATACCGCACTTCCGAACTGTATAAACAATTAAGTATTGACAAAAATAGATTTAAATTTGTTAACCAACAAAAATTTGAGAAAAACTTTTTTTCATGGATGTTTTTTTAATTTAGAAAAGATGTGAATGAAAACAAATTATTGCTCATTGTAGTTGCGACCTTTACCTTTCAAATGTGTTCTAAGCATAAAAAACCATTTATTTTGGACAAAGTTATTGTAAATTTTGCTCTCCGACGCGTTCAGCAATGTCTCTAAAATCTTCTGGTGATGGCGGGGCATTGGAAGGGTAAAAACCAACCATACTAATTCCCATCCATTTCTCGCGGAAAACTATCAACATAGCAAAAAAATTATTAGGGCCTTTTTTGTAAAGAACATCTTGATCATCAAATTTGCATTTAATGTTTTTCCTCTACAATATTTTTGCAAAAAGGCATGGTGAACTTTCGATATGTCATGCAACTGCAGTGCAGTTATGGACTATTATAAATAATTAATATTATTCGTTTTTTTTATCTTGCATTAATATTAAGTATTTAATTTTTTATCAATCTTTTAGATAGCTCTAGTTAGATTTATAAAATATGTTTTTTTTTCGTCCATTAAACTCATATTTTACATTTGTGACTATCATATAGTGGCTTCGATTAGGGTTACTGGACATAATGTTTCATTTATTATGTAATGTTAGAAATTGTTTTCAAATACCTAGGTGTAAATAAACAGTATGATTTTGTATATCGAAGCACTTACATATATTTATGTACCAGCTGCCTGCTACCTATAAACATTTTTAACCCTAGTTTATTTTTTATTATAGGTGTATATAATTAAATACATTTTTATTTTTATATGCGACGTTTTGAGTCCTGTAAAGAGTGTGCAGCTTTAAATATGTTTTCTTTCCAATCTGTATGTTTATATGTTTGTACAATTTCGGAGTTTGATCGCAAATTGAAGTTTTGACTTTTTCCTGAGAGGATAAACAATATAATACCTCAAAAAGAAAAGAATATTTAATTTCGACTGCTTCAATTGTTATTGTTATTTTTGAATTGTGATTTTTAAACGTTTTTATTTTAACTTATATTTTATAATATTAATTCGTATGCTGTTAGACTATCGGATTTATATATATATTCATAGCCAGTTTCTCCATATATGTATTTAAACTATTTTCAAATTACAGTTTTCATCACTTTAATACTGCTTGATAAAAATTGTATAAATCATATCGTACCAAGTATGATAGTAAAGAGTGAACGATTTTTTTAGTGCTATAAATTTTATATAGTATTTGAGATTAGATATTTGAAATTGGATTGTATGTTTTATGACACTGTGTTAACTGAAATCAAATGTGTTCAAAAAAAAATTAATAAAAACAAATTTAACTGCTGCAGGTGTTTTATTTAATAAACAACAATAGAGAGTGCAATAAGGTAAAACTTATGTTCATGAGTGCCTCTTACATAAGGGTAAGGGGGCTAAAGCCCCTCTTGTATTTTAGAAAATGTGCTTTGATCATTGATCTTACATACCTATGTATGACATTAACCTAATTTAAATTAATATTAATTAATTTAATACAAGCAAGAGCATTGGCGAATTTAAGGGGAGGGTTTAAACCCCCCACCTCTAGAGCCACTTTTATTTAAGTTATTTGGCTATAAAATGATAGAAATAGTATAAAATAAGCAGTGACGGCTCGTGGTGAATTATATTGTGAGGTCAATAAAAAATTTAAAAATAGGCATACTTAAAATAAAAATAAGTATCATACATTTAAATTGAGCTTTAAATTCTCTTGAAGTTCAGGTCTACTCTTCGTTCTTTAGAATCGGAAAAATGCTGAACGACACGTTTGTTAAAATTGCACATTCCTTTTATAAACGATTTCTCGATACTTACCATTGCTAAAGCGGAAGCCGTTTACTAGCATTAGATGAAATTGAAGGCATTTCTGAAGATAGGTCGTTTAGAATTTTATAGCGAACTGCTTGGATGGAACGTTTAAAGGAGTCTATATATATTTTTTTACTGATAAAACATCGATAACACGTTTTTGAAGTTCATTAAAAAGTATTTCACATGAAGTACCACCTCGTGGGAGCAGCTTTAGGTAAGCGAACTTTAACTCCTGCTGTGCGCTTTGGAGATCGACTAAAGAATGTTGAGAAACCGTGTAAATTTGCAAGGAAAACTTTTACATTTTTATCTTGACCTGCTGCTTTCTGTAATATTAAATTGAATTGTTGGGCATAACAATGTATAAAATTAGCGGTAGAATAATGCTCTTTAATTTTGTTTGTACCTATGCCTCCTACGCCCCATCGTAACTTTGCCCAATTAATTTCTCGGGAGTATTATTAATGCCTAGATTTTCTAATTCTTGAAGAATTACGTCTATAAGGTGTGAAGCTGTGGTTTCTAAAGGATGTACACATTTAACAAATCGTTCATGGACAATGCCAGACAAAATATAACGTATTATAATAACCATTTGGTGGAACTGTCAGTTGTTTCGTCTACTTGCACGGCAACTAAATGAATGTCTTGCTTAATTTGTTCCTGACCCACAGCCACTATAGAGTCAAGTAAGTCATTTTGAATGGATTTAGATGCTCCTTTAAAGATAGTTGCATAATGCATATACTCTTTAAAAATTAGATCCAACTCCTCAACAAAATTTATAAGCCCTCGAAAAACCTCTGGATTTTCAGACAAAGCCATTTCATCATGCATGACCACGTAGTGCCAGCTCGAATGCCCTACAAAATTTTACACAATCTATAATTTTGTTAAAAATATAACGATTTTTGGATACATTTTCAATAAAATCGCTAAGAGATTTTCTATAAGCTGTGTCTAGCTGAGTGCGAATATCAACACTTCTGACCGTAGCATAGTTCACCGAACATTTCATGTGATCTGCAGAAAAAACATGTTTTTTTTATTTTTTCTTTTAAGTGTTTTAAGTCTTTAATACCGGTTTTGCACCATATCGAGTCCTTAGAAAACAACAAACAAACATAACAGTAAAATGAGTTAGTGACTTCACAACTACATATCCAGTTAGCTAAATCATACATACTTTTGCGAAAGTTTCGACGAACCTCTTTATTTTTGTCTTTACTAGTTTGTCGTTTACTAAGTTCTGTTATGTTCTCAAAATTAAGTTCGTTAGCACTCTTTAGTTGTTTAATTTTTTGCACTACCGACATTTTATTTCTTCTACATTCACAACTCATACATAGACCACCTGGAAATTGGTTATTTTCTCAAAATTAAGTTCGTAAACACTTTTTAGTTGTTAATTTTTTTGCACTAGTCACTACCAACATTTTATTTCCTGTATATTCCCAACTCCCACATGGATCATAAAAATAAAAAAAATATATATTACAAAAAGCAGTATATAAATCAATGTTCATGGATTAAAAACGTCCGAAACAATATCGAGTTAGAATATATCGACCGCGCGACCTCTGAACAATTGAACTACCGTATGCCGACGTGATGCCGCGACCGATGGATCGAATTATAAGCCGGTCGGCTGATGACCCAAATCGCGATTTCATATTCCATTTGCTATCACGTTCGGCTGCCGTTCGGTAGCGGTGAAATCTTCGGGTACTTTCGTCAAGCTTAAGGCAATCAGGGCAATTCGGACTGCCAGCCTAGCTTAGTATAGCGTATTTTATTATGCCTAAGGAACGCAACGAGACCATTCGAACCGCCGCGCGCGGCTAATAGTGTAGCGTATTTAACTTTTCACAAGGTTCGCATTTTATTACAACTATTAGGAGAGACGGTCAAACGAATAATTTATTTTCTGAAATATTTTTGGGGGACATTGACCAAATGGTTCGATGTATTTGGCCCTAAACTTCACTTGCCCGAACCTACATTACACATAACAGTCACTGGCGCTAACAGTCGAAATCCCGACACATTGGAATGCATGGAATTCGTCGTTGGCCTTAAACGTCGAAATACATAAACATGCACGCCAATGATGTTAGAAACTTCTGTCACTGTTGCCAAAGTGCATTATTGTTCAAATGAAGTACATATTTCTGACAATATTAGTAATATTGTCAATTGTGTTTCTTTATTTATGTTTGATAACATGTTATTAATATTCCTGAATAATAAGTTTCGTTCTCAAAGAATTACCTAGTTTATAAAAATAACAAGTATTAATTCTACTGCGACCGTATCAGTGTTAGGATACAATCAAATAAGTTTTACTAACATGATGAAAAATGCCTGTAAATTGTTGGTTGTAAAACATGCAGAAATAATATGTAAGCTTTTACTGTGTTACCGATACGTCCTGAATTCTCAGTTCTTCGCCCATTTAAATGCAATTTCAAGAACGAGGTTACTAGAAAGTTAGATTCAGCAATTTAAAGGGACTATCAATATTAGGACGTCAGAAAGTATATTGTAATGTACAAATTTCATATTGGTAAGCCACCTAGATTCTTTTTTTGTGTATACATCTATTTTCTTAAATGTTCCTCTTCGGATTTTCTTCAATATATCGGTTTTTTAATGTATAGTGCACACTAAATGTTAGTTAAAAGAAAAACTTCGACAAAAACATTTGTATTTGGTTGATAACAAAATTATGATATATAGTTGTGTTTGCATTTTTAGGAAAACCAAGTAAATTCTTGGATCTATCAACCACAGTGGGCTCCATCTTGGCAAATCGGGGTATGAATATCAGGCAACAATAAAAAATGAAAATCAGCTTTGCATCTAAAATTATGAGTAGACATACAAAGCAGTGAGGAATGGTTCCATGGTCCATCTGAGAATAAATATAGAACTGCTGAGGTAATTCATATGACAAAATAATTAGATATTTTAATACTAATGAGGCATTTTCCTTTGCAAAATATTTTCTATTTAAAGATAACTTTTAGAAAAATTTGTTAAATAGGAAGCAAAATAAAGTGCTTTGAAGATTTATTTCACATGAAGAGATCTACATACTTATAATTTTTAAAAAGATAACTAAAACTCTCATACAGGGCCGTGCTTACCCTAGTCTTATCCTGGGACAAAATTTATTTGGGTCTGTATTTTCAAAAAAGGCAACCTATTTTGTTAATGTTTACAAAATTTTAAACACTTGTGTCTTCAATGTTGGAAAACCCCTCGAAACTCCTAAGGTATTTTGTTGTTCTCTATTTCTTCAATGATTTAAATGAACAGTTCATTCATACTAGGCTCTACACATAAGCAGGACGTAATCTGTATATAAAAGTTAAAATAATCATCTGGGGAACAGAATTCTCTTTCAATAAGAATTTTTTGGTTTACTTTTATGCTTTGAATACATTTTATGTTTAACGGTAATATATATAATTGTATACATCCGACTAGAGGACCCTTATGAAATAAAGAAATTTGGTGAAGTGTCATAACCAAATCATTCCTACCCCTGTGTTGATATTGTTGGAGATATCCCTATTTCTAGAAATTCAGTTTCCATTGTTTAAAAAATACATTATTTATACACTGAACGAAAGAATCTTGAAGAGTTTATACTGTTGGAGACTTGGGAGTACTATTGAATACCAAATTTACTTTTGCCAAACATATAGATAATACCACGAATAGGGCAATAAAACTATTAGGCTTTATTTTAAGATGTCTGACCTTTCAGCAATGTGTGTCATTTAATAGAGTATTTTGTACCGTGCCATCTGGACTTGTGTAATTTATTTAAATATTCATAATAATTTCAAGAGATATATATATATATATATATATATATATCAATGTATATATATACATATATATATATATATATCAATGTATATATATACATATATATATATATATATATATATATATATATATATATATAAAATCACATTTGGCATTTTCGAAGCGAAACGTCAGCAAAACTGTTCTTTTCAGAACGACAATAGTGAACGGATCTACACCCGGAATGAAAACACATATATATATATATATATATATATATATATATATATATATATATATATATATATATATATATATATATATATATATACATATATATATATATATATATATATATATATATATATATATATATATACATATATATATATATAACTTTTTACTTGTTTTATATTTTGATAGGTTGCACTTTGATTTTGTAATTTATTAAGTCTAAAAATGTTAATGACTATTTTCTGTTCACATATATTTATTTATTTGAAAAAAAAAACAAACATGTTTCTTACAGAAACAGAAAAAAATACACAAACAAAAAGGAAGTGTTATGATAATTAAAATCATTTAAATTTTCCTCTACACTCTACAAGGTTTTCTATGAGAGATGAATAAGAATTTATTTATGGCACAAATATAATTGAAATTTTAATGTAACTTAAATGCTTTATTGTCTAAGAATTCTGTCTTATTGGCAAATCTGATTTAGATATTGAATTAAATTTGCTTATATAAGTAAAAATATTGAGCTCAATTAAGATGTTAAATGAATGGAAAGAGCAATGGTATGTGATTGTCTTCTATGACCAGTTTGGATGAAATAGGGAATGTGGTGAAGGTGGTCCCATAGCAAACATATTAAATATATCAGAATGATGCCAAATTTAACATGTTCTACATCTAGACACGAGCGCGAAAGACAATCTATACCGCGTTCACCATATTGCCAGAAAAAAAGTATGCATGTTAATATGGTGATTCTGGCAAAATTTCATATGCAATAGACTCAGGGAGTTTAAAATTTTAACTTAAGTTTAGGCCTTATAACTTGAAACTTCGTATAAAGAAAACTAACAAGGATGAAATAAAAAAATAAAAATTAGTAAATCAATATAATAAACAACAAAAAGTGAACAATAATATTTTATTCCCATATATGTAGGTACTCATTATATAAATGTCTGTTTATGATTAAGTTATTAAGAATTAGTTGGAAGATGACTTCATAAAGTCAAATTTTCAATGTGGAATAAAATATTATTTTTTACTTTTTAGTGTTTTTTTTTGAAGTCCGTTCTATTTTTTATAAAAAATTCTGTTTGAAGAACAACGCTTTCTGAAGTAGATATTGTGAAGGAACTCCCCAGAAGCGAATCCCATACCCTGTGTCTGTGACGTCAAAACCAAACTTATTCTTAGTTACCTAATTACAAAAATATATTTGTGTAATGAGTGTTTTGTTTTACTATTTCCATTCGTTTGGTGACTAAAATTTTCCAGATGGAATATAATATTATTTTCCAATTTTAGGTGCATTTTTTGAAGACAGTTTTATTTTAAAAGTCATATTTAACAAATAACCATATATAATATCTATGTAAATTCCTGATAAAATGGTGAACGTCATACTTTTTTGCAATATGCTAGCTGTGGGACCACTCGGGCAATATCTGGAATATTCCCCGAAAAGTTCATCCAAATTGATGAAACCATCGCAGAGTAATCGTTGTACATACATAAAAAAAATGCATAGGGTGAAATTGATAACCTCCTTTTTTGAAGTTCGTTAACAATTGCATTAATATTTGTGACACGGCCAGCTAAACAAAATAAAGGAAATGCCGTAGATCCACCATTTTTTGTCCAATTGTAAATATTTAAAAACTGACATTCATAGAATTTAAAGTTTTATCGGAATGTAAAAATGCATAGATGGCACAACTTCTGATATATTTATAACATGCCTAAGATAATCTAGAATATACTTCCACAAATAAGCATTTAGTTTAATCAATTTTTTTGAAATTATATGGGCTCATTATTTAAATAATACGTAGTTTTTTTTTCCTTTTCTTTTTAAAATTCAAATAGCATAAGTTCACCAGTACCTGGTTATTTTTCTAAGTAGTGCCATATCTATTTCATTCATTTCTTTTTTTTAATAAGTGTATTTGAAAGTAATTAGAAATTTTCTTTATTTTTAGTATGCCCAAGGATGACCATTATGTAATAAGATCACCAACAAGATGGAAGCTCTAGAAAGCAAGAAAATTATATCATCTTGGACTGTGTCATTGGTTAAAATCTGGCCTTCTTACCAACTATACCGATTCAGTTATTGCCAGAGGCGAGGCAAGTCAAAAAAAGCGCTTTGTGAATTGAGAAAACTGATTACATCATAAGAAGATAATATTTACTGTAATGTGTTTTAAATAAAATTTATGTTTAATATAATCTTAGATTTATATTTATTCTGAAAACAAGCTATATAAGTACTCATTCACCATTTTGTGAAGTAGGTTTTATTTATGCCATTACAATGTGTCTGACTTATTTATGAATAGACTTTTACTTCTTAAAACTTTTTATTTCTTTAAACTTTTTATTGCTTTATTTTCTAGCTGTAATAGTACACTCAAATAATCTATGCTAATTTAATTAAAATTTGGATGATTAATTGATCAAAATACAAGAGTTCTAACCACACTCCACCACAACTTCTTACGTTCTGGACGCGCGTTTCGCTAACCAAGTTAGCATCATCAGAAGATGATATAAACTAAAGTAACTTATCCTAACCGAGACTATTTATAGGTAAATGTGGTCACACTTGGTTGCACCCGACTGCACGCGTGTCACTCGTCAACAATAGAGGGGACTATAGGGAATAGGCCCTCTGTTTTTATTTAGTGCTTTCTTACCACATTTAACTATTTCTATACTCTCAAATGCATCCAATAATCTATTATTAGATACATTTTGAATCAACTTAAGATTATTTATTCCTATTCGGTGATTGTTTTCCAAAGCATGTTGAGCAACGCTTGACTTTTCTGTTCTTCCGTATCTTAAATGTGCCATGTGTTATTTGAAACGAATGTTTATGGAGCGTTTAGTTTGCCCAACATATTTTCGATCGCAGTCATTACAGCTAATTTCATAGATGCCACTCCTCTCCCTCAAGTCGACTTTGTCTTTGGGGTTTTCAAGGAGATTTTTCAAACGGTTCTCCGTTTTGTAGGCTACTCTAAAACCTACGTTTTTAAATACTTTTTCTAGACCTCTCATATATCTGGGATCATATGATTAATTGATGTAATTGAATAAATTAATTTTCTTTACATTAAGAGTCAGTTTAAAATGATCCAAAAACCATTTAACCTTATTCATGTCCTTAATTAATAAATCCTACACTTTTTCTCATGTATTACTGTGGAAAATCAAAATGGAGTCATCAGCATAGGCTACCACTTTACCCACTTGTGCCAAGATTACAAAGAGTGTTGATATACATCTTAAAAAGCACAGGACCCAGTACTGTACCTTATGGTACTTCAATTTTGATTTCTTTAGGCTGGCTCAAAGCTCCTCCTACTTTAACATAATTAAATACTTTTTGAAAACATTCAACACGGATCCTCCACATCATATAGCTATCCAGAATGTCCAGTAGCATAGCCTGAGGGATTGTGTCAAATGCCTCACAATAATTAGAAACTTACACAGATGTATAACTTTTACAAATATTTGTAATTAAATACACAAAATGATTTAAAGTATATCATTTTTTAAAATATAGCTATTATTATTACATCCAGGGTTAGGCTAACTCCAGACTGGAATTCATACAAACTCTCTATATAAACTTAATTAAATTTATCGTAGCAAAAATACAGTTGTCTGTATTTTAAAAACAAGACAATGTATCTTGTTAATCTTTATAGAATTTAAAAGCTTGCTTCTTTAGCTTTAAGAACCTAGTTATTTTGATTACTTCTTCAATTCGTTAAAAATAGTTCATTCACACCTCAAATCTAGCTTCAAAAACCACTACCCTATTCAGTCAAAAAGAGGGATAGCAGTAATTAATTTCTTATGAAATTTGTAGTCAGACTTAAATTATTCATTTTGTAAGAAAGTGATATGATTTGTAGAATTTTAATCAAAACCAATGCAAACTAAGCTTCAAAAATGTTCATTGGAAATTAAATATCAGTATTTTTTTATTGTAAGGTTAAAAAACTCACTAAATTATACGTAGCATCATTACGCAATGCAAAAAAATTAAAGAAATATGGAGCACTAAAACATCTGTTTTTGTATAATTAACAATTATGGTCTGTTGCATTTGGAGAAATTGAAAAAGCAAAACATAATTATAGGCTCTGTTTACTACATCCAAGTTGGGCCCTGAATAATGTCATACTAACCAAGTTATTTGTTTGAAAGAAATTGTTTTTGAATAATTTTAATAAGAAAAGTAGATTTTATTGTATTTAATAAATCAGTGGTTCACCTGCCCAGACCACTTGACTTATTCGAGGCCTCAATATTTAACTCTTCCCCCTGTGTACTGAGTGGTAAAGCATTTTATCACCTTAACAAAAATATGCAACCTTATATTTTGGTTTTTGTTATTTGAATTAATCTGTGCAGGTAATTTTTACCCGACTTCCAAAAAGGAGGTTATCAATTCGATCTATTTTTTTTTGTGTATGCACATCGACTACTCCTGATTTGACCAATTTGGATGAAAATTTCAGGGAATATTCAGGATATTGTTAAAATGGTCCTATAGCAAGCATATTAAAAATGGGGAATGGTACAATTTTGAATTGTTAATACGAGCGCCCTAGACAATATATGTTACGTTCATCATACTATCAGGAAAAAATATGCCTGTTAATAGTATGATTTTAGAGTTCTTAATGTCACAAAGTTCAATTTTACTCATCATTTTAAATTTTGACAGTGAATATAGCTAGTTTTCTATAAATGTGCAGAGATGGCACATTTTATATAATATTAATATAGTGATTGTGGTTAGCTACTTATTCGTTTTCTTATGGATGTCTATAGGTTTTACCAGGTTTATGGTCTGAAAATATGTATAAATATAATTAAACAAAGACCGGTATATATATATATATATATATATATATATATATATATATATATATATGTGTGTGTGTGTGTGTGTGTGTCTGTGATTAAAAATCAATTTGATACCGAATTCATAAAGTCAAATTTTAATGTGGAATGTTTTTTACTTTTTAGTGTTTTTTTATGATTTTTTTCTTCTAATTTATTTTTTAGGATCGATCAAAACTTTGGATATTGTGATTGAAGTAACAGTTTTCCATCTCAAACAGACCTTACCATCAAAATGTTTAGCTAACGTTTGAGAGTTAAGCTTTGCTGAGGAAGGAAGTATAACATTGGAGTGAAAAATGAAAAATGTATTCTCTTGATGTCACAGAGTCTGAGTGGACATTTGTTACTTTAAAGTTTTTATTGAAATTTACCAAGTTCTTTTTCATTATATTTTCTTATGGGAAATTATATAAATATTTTTTCTAAATGAACTTTCGAACTAAAAAATCTTCTGTTGTTGACTCTGGTGTTATTTATTAAAAGCTTTTTACTGTGCTTAAATTTGTAATAGTTAATGTAATTGTATGAGTTTTATGCATTCGGGCACAAACAAATACATCAGTAAAATTATGTGTTTTATTTAAAAAATTACAAAACTTATTCCTAGTTATTATATATTATATTTATTTTAGCACTTAATTTTTTCCTTTGAAGTTAAACTTATATTTTACTTCTAGTTTTAATATCTGAGTTTTATTGCCTGACTATTAAATATTTTAAGTTTCGTTATTTAACTATTTTTGTATTTGTAGTGTATTTTCTTTTGTAAAATTGTTTTTTTGTTAATATAATAATATATTAAATAAATACAAACATTTTGAATTTGTAAACTAGCAAAATGCTAAATAAAGGATAATAATATAATATACTCAATATACCATGGTTTATAGCTGTATGTGCATTATTTTAAAATTATCATATTAAAACCGTGACAATTAAAATTGGAGATAGGTTGTATCAGAAATACTTTTACCAACAACAAAATATAATAACAATGACAGGCAAACAAATAGTATTTTTATCATCTAAAATGATCAATTATCATCTAATAATGTACAGGAATATTGATTATAAATTGAACCCTCTATTTTTTTATGAGACACCCATGTTATTAAATGTCCATTAAATAGGCATCTTTTTGCAAATCATAAATATGTTAGGTTTGATATCTTTACCTTTAAAGACAATTGAGAAAAACCATGACATAAGAGGCAAGTTTTAAGTTATGTTTTCTCTAAAATCTCTGATAATAGATTTATTGTCAATTTCCTGTGTTCAATGTGTCAAACCTAATATAATTATAATTAGCAAGAAAAGACCCATTTGATGGACATATACAGGGTGTACCATCAAAACAAAAAAAAATTGTCATGCTTTTCCAAAAAACACCCACTATACATAGAAAATAATGGATTAAAAATATACAACTTCTGCATTTACCAATTTTTTCTACCCCTTTAAACAAAAAAGTTAAATGGAGGTTTAGTTTATGATCAATCAAAATTCGTATGCAATCATAAAATACTTACTTCCTCTTCAAGTATTCAAGATTTTTGTATAATTATATAATATGATTTGTTCTTAAATTCCAATGAGATTTGGTTATCTATCCTTGGCACCTTTTACTATGAGTTTATTTTGACAAATAATGACATTATGTCAAAGTCAGTTAAATAAGATTTTGTTTAAACTAGATTTTTCTCAATTAAAAATTATTTTACTTAGTCGGACATTAAACCAAGCACTACAGGTATTATAAGGGATAATGCTTTTAGTTAATGTCTATCCCTCTTGAAACACTGTCTCAACCTTTAGTATTATTAGCCTTATGATACCTTAATGTACAGCTGATAATTGTGATATGTCGGAATCTATATATAAAGCTATTGTAGGATACCTTTTTACTGGTTTGGAACTATTTATTTAGAAAACTTAACATTTACTTGAATGAAGATTCTAAAAGATATACCATCATTTTTTTTTAACAATACGCAGTCTTATAAGTTTGGCGGCCAGTTCCCAACATATGGTAAAGTCAACGATAAGATGTAATATTTTTAAAAAATTCTATAAGATTAGGCTATAAAAGTTTATATTTTAAAAGTTAATTGATAAAATAATTTACAAGATCTAAACTACTTTATACCAGTTAATAAACTTAAGAATCTGAAAGCATGAAATTAATTGAGGGTATCTTCGAAACACTTTTGTCATTTATAATTATATCATGTACCTAACTTTTTCCTAAACCATACTTAGATTTTAAAAAAAATTGAAGTTGTGATGTGCGATATCTGGCATACTTACTAAATTAACTTATTTCTGAATTGTGTATACCAACTGGAGAAAATATATAAATAGGCCACGGTTAATATTTGGAATATGGGGAAAAATTATTCAAATTTCTAATCCACTTTAGCTATATATCTTATCAATATACAAAAGATGTGATACACTTTACAGCAATTAAAAAATTTATTCAACATAGAATTAAAAATAAAGTTGAAACTACATTTATCATATGGTGCATCTTTTTTAATTCTCAAACTACACACTTTCTCAGCAACAGTAATTATAAATGAACCAGTTTATGTGACCAGCATATTTAGTAATGCCGTGGGTGAATATGAAATTTCTTTAAAGGATATAAAGTTGTGTTTGCCTTTTTGTATAAAACCTGTTTTAAATATAATTAATCATTGCATATTGGAAAATGTTTTTCTAGATATCTGGAAGAAAGGTATTATTAAACCTTTACCTAAGATTGCTATTCCCAAAAGTTCTAAAGATTTAAGACCTATATGTATATTGTCAGTTATATCAAAAATTATTGAGAAACATATCTACAGCCAAATTTCTTCTTTTTCCCTTCCCTTGAAAATTATACCAGACTGTCAGTCTGGATTTCGTAAGTACTTTAGTACATCCACTTGCCTTATTAACCTTATAAATGACATAAGAATTAACAAAGAAAAAAAGGAAGCGACTTGTTTGTGTTTACTCGATTTTAATAAAGCATTTGATACTTTGAATCACACAATGTTACTAGCTAAGCTTCATTATTTTGGATTTTCGGAGAATGCTGTTAAATTTCTTAGATCATATCTCTCAAATAGATATCATTGTGTATCCGTTAAGAGGCAATCTACCAATTTTAAATCGTCATATATACCTATGACAACAGGTGTCCCACAAGGCTCAATACTTGGGCCACTTCTTTTTCCGCTATATGTTGCGGATATGAATAATGTATTAGAATATACTAAACTGCAACAATATGCTGATGATTCTCAGCTGTATATGTATGTCATTTTCACTCGATAAACTGCAAACATCTCTGATAAATTTTAACGGTGATTTACGATTTTGGTAACTTAAAATTAAATGCATCCAAATCTGCTATACTATTTTTTGGGAACAATGTCTATTGTAACACATGCCACGTCTAACTTTAAAGTACAAATAAATAACACGTATTTACCAGTGGTTGCTGAAGCCAAGAACCTGGGAGTTAATTTTGATATTGGTCTTACTTTTCAATCGCATGTAAAAAAATAAACTTAACGTTGCATATATGCGCTTAAAAAGATGAACAAATTTTAAAAAGTATTTACCCCAAAAGGCTAAATATTATTTATGTAATATGCTTGTGTTATCGCTTCTAGATTATGGTGACGTTGTATATCACAGCTCAATAAATGGAAGTTTAATCAGATTTATCCAAAAACTTTAGAATGCTTGTATGCGTTTTTCCTTTAATATTCCTTTTAGATATCACATTACTCCATATCTTAACAATAATTCAATTTTATCAGTGCTAAACCGACGTAAATGTCATTTACTGTCTCTAATTTATAAAGTCTTGAAAACTGGTCAGCCCCCATATTTAGGAGCTCTATTTAATATACATAATCACTCTCATCTTACTAGAAATGTAAATAATTTTACTATACCACCCCACAAAACAGCAAATTTTCAAAAATCGTTTAGTTTTGTAGCAATCCAATTACAAAATAATCTTCCTAATCACATTAGAGATTTTTGAATTTTTAAATTTAATGAATACATTAAGAATTTACTTTTAAATGAGCAACGAAACATTTAGTAATAGCTGGTTATTATTTTTTTCTTTTCTATCTCAATCTGCTATTAAACAAAACTCATACAGTCAGTTAAATAAATCTATATATAAATAATTTTTTAATTTATTCCGCTTGTGTGCCGACTTTTCAATTAAAATCTCATTTTTTTTATAATTTTTTGTTGTTCTTTGTTTTGCGCCCGTTCTGCACCGTTCGTGTTTGTGTATCACTGCTTTGCCTGTTCGTGAACTCCGCCTTTTGTGGAAATTATAAGGTTAAACTATATACAAATATGTATTTATGCTCGCATTTAAGTTGCATTATTAATATTAAAATTAGGTAATATATCTTTCTAGGGCAAGGCTACTCCGGCATATATCCTTATGTCGGTGGATCGGTTTTATAATCGCAGTGTTGTCCTTATTCGTCTGAACTAATCTTATTTTAAATTATAATTTACGTGTTATTTATTGTATTTAACTGACTAATAAAATAAGTTTGGATTTGAATTTTTTTTGAATAAAGAGGCCCAATTATTACATTGACGGAATGGGCTATAACTGGGGCTATTTGACACTCAGATCAATACACGTAACTAAAGTCTTTTCTTTCTTCCTATGCAAACAGGGCAACAAAGAGTACTCAAGTATGACTATAATATACACGTCACTAATATTTGCAATGGACATACATATGAGCAGAACTAAGTTCCTAAGCCTTGTCTACGATACCTATATGAAACATCAAGAAGACTTGCGTTGGTCCTAAAACAAATTATAATTAATAAAGTACCTGCATGAATAACAAGCTTAGAGAAAATCATTAACATCTTATAAAACACTAATCAATATGTGACTGATAAAAACTAATTTTTAGATAGGCATGTGCTTAGGATCAGGATAAAAAATTAAACACTAAAAAAACTTAAAAAAAAAGTTGAAATTATGTGTCTCAAAAAGCTCACAAAACAAATTAGTTAAAAGATATATGTTCAAGCTTCAAGGCTTTTGTGGATTTTTATATGGTCTTTTGAGTAAAACCTTGTTTTATCTTTAGGTAGGGAACAACATCGACATTAATAACAGATGGAGACTCAATCCTATATACTAACAAATAAGATTATCTGAGTGTAAGAGTTCAAAAACTGAAATGGTTGCAACTTTGTACCATATTCACACTATTCTAAAATAAATATACCCAGTTCAAAAGTAGAAGGTTTAAAATCATCAGAATGCAAACAAGCAATAACCTCTTCCTGGGCTTTCCAACAATTTTTTTTCGATATTCAATCTCCATTATTCCATTAAATAGAAATTATCCTGTGATAAACAAATGCATTATAATAAACAAAAAAAAACAATCAAAATATTTTGACTTCAAATTTAGAATGCAGGGAAATACGCTAACATCATTTTTTCATAGTGTGGTTTTGATTAACAATGAATAAACAAATAAACAGTATACTTAATTTTATCAATAAAACTTGACAACACAGGAGGCCCATTTAAAGAATTTCTAGCTAGTAGCGTAGCTCGAGAATTCGCTATTTAAAGTGTCGGGCTAGCGCCGCATTCCACACATTCCAATCTGTCGGGATTTCGACTCTTAGGGCCAGTGAAGTTTCGGTCCACTAAGTGTTTAGGCCGGTATAGTTTAGGGGAAAATATGCACTACTGACCAAATGACCCTATGGAAGAGCCGTCACTGAAAATAAGGATCTTTTTTCGAGTTTGGCGCTTACCCCCCTCCCCCCAGTCTTACTAATAAATAAAATAAAGTAATGATAAAACGTCTACTTAAAAGACTTTTTTCGAAACCCCCCTAGAACTAATATTTATACACGCCACTGGAAGTGAGGGTCTGAGAGTTGAGAGATTGTTTTGTATTTCCATGGCTGTTTTACATTAATAACAGTAATAATAATACTTACAACTTACAAGATCAAACATGTGTTTTGTGATACACGTGCTCTATTGTACCTGACTACAAACACTAACTGTAACATTGTTTACCTCTCATCCAGTGATATGTACTAAAAGTAGTGGCGCGGATTGTTTTGTTTAATTATATCACAAAATAGTGAGATGAGTAGCAAAACCCATAGACTTTGGTAGACACCTGGAGAGGTAGCAGCCTTAGATAAGACAAAAGCGGATTATAATTTTTTCAGTTTATGATAACATTAAATATGGTAATACAGCACTTTAAAAATCTTATTTAAATTTATGTAGAGCAAATCTTTGGGTACCAACATTTTAACTCAAAGAAAAAATAAATAGAAATATAGTTCAGATTGGGATTTTCCTATAAACTAGAAATATAATAGCAAACGTCCCAATCTTAGAATAATGGAAATTACTCATTTACATATTAGCTAACTTTCAGGTAAAGTTTCAGCTTCTAGACATATCAGAAGATATTTAAAATAGTATACCTATGGTATTAACAATTCACACTCCAAAAACAGAAAAACTTTATTTTTTCAGGCTAAGCGCTTACTGTATTGCACACCGAAATTTAAAATTCTAGATTCCCCTCCTTGTGAACAAATGTTCTGGCTACATTTCTGTTCAAAATAAATTTAAAAAAAAACCAATCAACGATTCTGACTTAGAATATTTTATTTACAAATACTTAAAACTAAATATCACATATATCTAAATTAACATAACTGTAAAATTATATAAAGTATCAAAATTTAAATAACATTTTGGAAAAAATGTCATTAAGATAAGCAGAGGATAACTTTTACAAAATGTTAATTCTATTAGGCTGTCCAGAACGCTGCCAAATTCACATTTAAAATTACCACCTATAGACACATAATGAATTCATGTTGCTATAAATGAATCTGTCTTCGTATACAATGACAAAAACTTAATAGAACTAGGTGATAGAGAATTTTCATAAAATTAATCATTATCCTTTCTTTAACTAACAAAATTAGGTTTGTTTGGAATTAAACAATCCCTGCCGGTCATTGAAATTATAATATATAGTATTATACAAGCTACTATATTTTTTAACCATATTTTCATGTTTTAACGGATTTTCCAGTGCATATAATAAATTTTAACAAGTTTTTGTTATTATATATGAAGCCAGATTTATTCAAAATAAAGCATAAAATCGATGCTTGCTTATAGGTGGTCATTTTGAATGTCAAATTTGACAGCATTCTGTACAGCCTAATAACTGAATGAAATATCAACAATTATCATTATTACTTACTATCATGAGATTGCCTTTAATCTACAAAAACAGAATGCAACTTAATACAAATAAAAACTTTAGGGTTGCATGTTAATTACTAATTGATTATTTAAGACTATTTCACTAGAATGTTTTACACTGGCAATAAAATCTGTTTTTACCTGACAATATTCATATTTTATTGGTACTTGCAAAACCAACATCATGGTATTGCCATGGCAATTTTTGGACATACGTATTGACCTCTACTCTGTTTCTTTTCATTATCCACTCTCGTGAAATAGTTGTACCAAATTCTACCAGAGAAAAAATTCTGTAGACAAAATTACCCTGGTTTTATTTAAATTTGTTGCTGTTTGATAATTAGGCAGATTAGGCTCATGATAAAATCACTTGCCAGACAGCTCGTAATTTTGTCAAAAATGTCATTCACAAAATTATCAAACAAAAAATTTTCATACCCTTCGAAAAATTCAAAAACTTCTCTAATAAAATTTTTTCCTGTGATATTATATATGAAAATACTCAGATTATGGCAATATACATTTGACGAAAAAACTACTAAAAAACTGGAAGTGACAAATACATAAATGCCTGGTTATTTCAACTCAAAGTAACTAATGGACTGTTTCATTACCAGGAAGAACTACTTTCGCCGTAGTTTCAGGATGTATATCTGGCAAAGGAGGATTGGAAACCGGTACGGTGTCAGGCACATGAAAGAAATAAAGCATAAATCCAGCAGCAAGTAGCAGATGACAAGATATAATCCCTATAACTAAAAAGATTTTATGTCTCGATAATCTTAGTGCAGGCATAAGGGTAAGTAGCAATACAGAGCCAGAAATAAATGTAGCTATAAAAACTAAAAGCCACTGAAGCCACGCAATTTGAATGGACCATAAAACTGCAACTGGTATGTATATAAACAAAGAATAGCCATAAATACAAATTAACTCCAATGCTCCTGGTGTAACATTATCTTGTTCTAAGTCTTCAATATCGCTAGCAATAGACGTGTACCGCAAAAGCCCCCACAAAACAAAAGGCAACAACGTTACATATATGCATATTGTTGTAGCTGCATAAGACACTAAATGAAAGTCATATTTCCAATGATATTTTGTGCTGGCATGTTGCAAATAATTTGCAACATTTCCACTAATTGCTATGGTAAAAACCAGTGTAACACATATCCAAAATGGTCCATACAAGTCTGGTTTTGTTCTGAGATGATGCTTTAAAGAGTTGTCCCATTTTGGGGTCACAGACGCTAAAATCCTTTCCATAACATCTTTGGTATCAACATCAAAGTATTTCTGGTAATACTCTATGGTCCAAAAAGATTTTGCAGGGGGGGCATCTACAAAAAAATACCTAGTTAAATATTTTTTTATACCATATTAATTATGATTTTATTACCTCCATTTGCATCACCACCTGCTCCTAAATCGGGTACATGTGTAAGCCTATTTATGCCGCCAGACTGTTGCATATCTCCTTGTAAGTGAGTAGGACTGGATTTTAGATTTCCTGACACGTCAATTTCTGATACTGGAACTGACACCGTACGACTACCGATTGGACTGTGCACTGGTACTGTTGGATAATCTTGAAAGGACAATAAGTCGTCGGTAGGTACTTCCTGAAGATTTGACATTATTGGACTTTACTAAATGTGGCCCACTGCCACCGGTTTCAACTTTCTGTTACTTTTGTAGTTAAAAATATTTTTTTACTTCCTGCAAAATAAACATTAATCTGTCAATTGTCAATTCTGTCATACATCCATTGTAATCTGTCATACTGTCACGATCGTCAAGAAATTTAATTTTATACTCTTTTTGACGTCCTTAGTATAGACGGTTGTCTAAGATGGTAGTAACACAGCAACGCTTTCAATCGTAATCGACCGCGTACAACAAATTCTTTCGACTAAAAATGCATGCTTTTATAGTACACCACACTATCTAGGTCCGTGCTGAGTTGCACGCTACTCATTTGCATTTTTCCTTGGTTACTTGCGAGTAACTAAGGCAAGAGTAAGTTACTAACATCCATTTTCATACAATTTAAAAAGGTTGGCAGACTGTACTTAATGCAACCAGCCGGTTAATATTTTGACATTGACATTCAAACTTCAAAGAAAAAATAAGGAATATAGCAGTTGGCAGTTACAATGTGCTGTTTGATTTGTTACATTATTCATATTCATACGTACCATATTTTAAATGTTAAAGTAAGAAATATGCAACTGAGAAATTGTAAAATATTTTCGAGTGTCCACGGTTGTTATGACACCGACGTCGACTAAAAACATTTTTCAATTTTAAACCAATGGGTAAAGCTTGGTCGTGCTCGATTGCTCATGACAACTTACAAGAGTTGCAATCAATTAGTAATTTAAAACATTGTTCAAGTAATTTCCTTTATTTTTAACCAATTGTTGACGATCGAAGAGGCTTATGTACACCATCCGTCTTTGTAACTGCAGCCTTAAAAGATTTGGAGCACTGCACCGAGTACCACGACACGTTTAGTAATTGCCAATTTTGACAAATCAACAACTCACGTGCTGTTTTATTTGTCATATTATACATATTCGTTCATACAGTATTTTAAATGTTTTAATGTTAGAAATGAGCAATTGGCATTGTCTGCGTTCCAACACACACATTTATACCATTCTAGAACAGTTACTGGAATCGCCGGGATCTGTTTTGTGCGCATGCTTTAGCTTGCACAGTTCCCTTAACGATAACAAAAGTAAACCAGAATTGGAACGGTTTCTGAACGAAATTTAGTATCGTTATCATAACTTTATTTTTTTATTATTATTGTTACTGGTTACGTACCAAATTTTGTATTTTGTGGTCCGGCAACTCAGTAAAAAGATAAATTAGACGTTAAGTGTATTAGTTAAATCCTTGAACCATACAGTATACGATCATTAAGTAAAGTTCATACATATTTAATAAAGGATAGAGAGAGGTAACAATCTTTAATAAATTAAAACAAAATCCCAACAGAAACTATATACTTAAACTACAAATTACTGAAAATTCGAATGTCCGCACGAAACTCAAAACAAAGTGGAAAAATCAATACAATCAGCTGATATACAATTATTGTTAATCAGTTGTAAGTCAGTCTGTCCACTTCCCGCTCTCTGGCTGGTATCGGAATCACCGTTCCTAAATAGGTTCACTAACCTTTACAAATATGGTTTGAGCACAAACCGGACCGTTACTAAACCATCAGCTCCGAGTTGGAACGTAAAAGCGTAACCCTACCCATGAACAGTTTTTAGACGTGTTGGAATGCACCTATTGTCAGATACGATAGAGCGACCATGGCTCTTATGGGAATCGTCGAGCTCCGACTAAAAACATTTTATCCAATTTAAACCGGTTGGTGGCGCTTGGTCGTTGTAGACGATCGAAGACCCTTGTACACGATCGATCTAGATCCAGGATATTTAAGGATCTGACGACTAAAGTAAAGAAAGGTCTACTGATATTGCCCAATTCAAGTACTTCTTTAATAAACGGCCAAGCCCCTGTTAAAAAAATAAAAGACATCAACCAAACCGGCCGGCCCGGACGCAGCTTTTAAATAATGGACAGCCTGTTAGAAAAACGGAATTATAGCAAGCCTATATAAACAGATTCAATAATAAAATGAACAAGGTACTCAATGATGTTTTTTCTTTATTTCAGATTTTAAAATATTATATCCTGCACGACCATATATATTTTGATAAACTGTCAGAGGTGTCAATAACTTTGCAGGTCTCATATATCCAAACACTGTAAAAAAATTTAAAATTAAAAACTTCATCATCTTATCGTTTTATAAAAATTTACTATACCATTTCGAGCAGAATTTAATGGAGGTATGATCTTGCAGTTTTTAGGACCGTATAGTTTCTTGCAATATTCGAGCAATTCGTTTCCGAATTCTTGATTATCATTTTCCCCTGTGCCAGTACTTTTATTTTCAATATTAATGTCGTTCAGTTCTACAGAGGACTCTTCTAGAACAAAAATAATATTTTTTATCTTATCCTGTAAACACTGACTAGCAACAAATTATGATTTTAATTCTAATAATTTGTTTTTGATCGTTACCGGGAAGAAGTTTAATATTGATCCCAGAGCTGTGCTGATCAAAAATGGTTGGTTTTAAAGTTTTTAGATTTATTTGATATCATATTCTCATAGTAGTTCTTGTAGAAAACATTACAAACTTACTTGACGAAGGCTTTAAATTTTCACAGTAAGAAACTTGATATGTCGATCTCATGCGCTTTAGATATAAGTTGTGAATTGCTTCTTTTATTTTTGGAAGATTTGTCAACTGAAAAATTAAAAATAAAAGAATAATTTAGTAGCAAACAGTGACGGCAGCTCTTTGAGGCCGCTTGTCCCTCCTGAAAAATGCTAACACTTATTGTTTTTCAAATAAACTAAAAATTAAAGAGCTAGAAAAGCCATTGTTGGAATTAAAACTAACTCAAGCTATGGAACAAACGACTCAAAACAAATCATTTACGGTATTTCAAAACAGACTTAAAAACATACTGGATATACGGATACGGTGAAGTTGCAAATGTATTGCACTGTTTTCCTTGTTTTTTTTTTTATTTTATAAAGCTGATTCTAGAAAGAACCCTAACTAGACAAGGAAAGAAATAAATGGTTTGCATTGATAAGTTAAATATTTCATCATAATTGAGTTGTAACGTAACGTTAACGTAATTTGGGGTGCTGCATCCGAATCTTATTTTTTTTTAAAGATAGCTTCTAGTTTTCGATATATTCAGTAATTTTAACACCAATAATTTACTACCTTTGCTTATATAAAAACAGCCTCGTCAACTATTTTTGCACAAAAAAAATAAAGCTCTTTAAATGTGATATCATGACAAAACATTTTGTAATTGGCAGTGACGTCACGAAGCATGTTTTCCGCGTCAGAATAATAATCAATACTGACATTCACGTCTGCTTGTAACATTGTTTTATAGTTTTATTCTTTTTGAGCATGCAATATTCACATCAGCAGAAATGCGAGGCGTCAAAGTTTGTTAAAGAAATACGTGAATGTTAAAAAATAAATATTGAAGTTTCATTTATGTCCTTCTGAATTTATTAAGTAATCTACATTTCACCGTTGTATGAGCGAGAACTTTCATGCAGGAGAACATGTACATTAGTTTTTTTAGTTTAATTTCACTCTAAACAAATTTGCTGATGGTGTGAAATTTCAAAAGCTTCCTTATAAATGGCGAAGAAATACTATATCCAATAGGAAATATTTAATGGAATATTCATACGTCGCCGTCGTTGAGAACAGAGCTCGATTTTTAATAGCATATACGGATAATTTTACCTCTAGTTTTGCTTTAAAAGCAATTTTTCTTTTTGTTAAAACATAGATATACAGGTTTGTAGGAAGGTCTTATCATAAATAAACAAACTGAATGCTTTTTGAATATATTTTTATTATATTTGCAAGGGAGTGTTTAGAAATAGTTGGCAAGATGGTTTATTTAAAACTGTCAAAAAAAAAGTTCAGAAGGAAATCTGGGACCAAGTAAGGTGATTAACATGACTATATGAATGCTGAAAATTTTAAAAATGCTTTTCAGAAACAATTACTGCCAAACTTAGAAGGACCTTTCCTCATAGTAATGGATTATTACATGCTATTAGAGAAGATTCCAAACTCATGTTGGTCTACTTCTAAAATGGCTAAAGTTAAATATAGAATATTCAAACACACCAATGAAAATAGATTTATGGAATATACTTAAAAAGTCTCTACCAGAAAAAAAAATGTGGACATATATATATATATATATATATATATATATATATATATATATATATATATATATATATATATATATATATATATATATATATATATATATATATATATATATATATATATATATATATATATACTGCAACAATAACTTTACTAAGTAAAGTTATTGTAGCAGGCTGGGTGGAACTAGAATGATATTGACCGGGGGGGGCAAAAGAAAATATTTCAGTTGCAGTGCTTATTTTTTTTTCAGATCACATTGTAACCACTGGGTACGCTTAGGTGGAGGAGGGCAATGCCCCTTTCGCACCTCTTCACGTCTAAATCCATCACTGGTCGCAGGGCAGAGGGAGAAAGTTATGGAGACGCAGCCGTTTGATATGTCCAATTCAAACATGGAAATGATAAGTAGATGCACAGTGATGTGTAAAATTGCTGCACAGTCCAATCGACTAAAACAATCAAAATCACAAATTGCATCACTGACGTATTGGCCAATCATAACGTACCTTGCGACCGTTCAGTAGTTCATACGTTTATTTCGGCGGAGTATAAACAAGGTTCGTTAAATTTGTCGTTGGGAAGTCTAGTAAAGTGCTCAGTAACATTGCAAAGGTTGTGTGTCTAATCCCAGTTCGGACGGTGACTTTTTTAACAAAACTTATAATATTGTATTTAGCTGTATTTTTAAAATCGGATTGCGTTTCGGTTAGCCAGTGATGTAAAAAATGTATTTATATTGAAACAAGGACCCAAACTTTTAATAAAATCTATACTGTTATGTACGTCCGTCCCGTTAACATTAAAGCCATAATCATATAAAACTAATATTATACATAAGACAATCTTGTTTAGACGTTGCAGAAATTTTTATTAGCACACAGTCTGCTGGTCTGTTCGTTAAACCCCTATTTTAGTACATACATCAAAATAGTCTTCGCAAACCGATCCATATATCGTATTTTGTATCTGCATCTTTGGAATCACGTCGTGACGCTTTCACCCACATTTTCCGCTTTTCAATGTTGAGTAACAGTACTCTGATAAAAGTTTGACCCGCATGGATATGGTGACACTTTTACAATTAGGTAGCATGCAGTGTCGGTATACCAAATTCCTTAATATTTTAGGGTTTCACAATAACACCCACACCGAATTCACCCACTTAATTTAATGGAACTATAAAACAAACTAGCAAAGGTTGTCAAACACCTGTATACAATACCGTACCCGCCTCTGTCTTCATAAAGTAATGCTTTATACGTCACAGGCCTTTTAAATGGCCAGATGTTGTTTTGGCAGGCGCAGGTTGCATTCAAACTTTGATGGCGTATAGCTTAAGTATAAAATAATCCTGTAAAAATATTTTGCAGAAGTGTTACTTGGTTATAAAGGATGCTTTATAAAATAATGTGCAGGGCCTCGATGGCCGCTTATTTGCTTGAAATTCGGGGATTTATGGTTGCCGGGAAACAACACTTTCAAATACAATTTGATTAAGTACTGAAAAGCCAGGTCTGTATACAATGACTTTTGGTGAGTGTCAAGATATGTTCACTCTTTCAACCATGATGGAATCAAAATCACCCTCTGTTTTTACACATGTTTTAAATAAAAACAAAACATTCCGAATACAATTAATAAAATTTTCCTATCGACGCCATCGTCTGACAGTCGTGATAGCGCAATGCTGCCCTCATGGGAGAACTCGAAAACTAGAAACAATCATGACAAACACTTTGAAGATTCGGATTTAGCGCATCAAATAATGTTGAGAACCGCTCTGATTTGCTCAGGCCCAAAAGTTGATCGGAATTTTTAAATTAGTTATTAGTTGTGTAAAATTCTTTAGTACTTTTGATTTAATTTTGAGAGACCACAATGATAGCGGAACCTGAAAATTCAGGAATATTTAAAGAACTGATTAATTTTGCAACATAATTAGATAGCACATCAAAAGAAAACTTACACACCGTTTTTAATGAAACTTGGACCAAGACCTGTCGATCGTCTCAAGACTAATACTAAGACTCGACTTTTAAGCCCAAGAGCACGACTAGGACTGCATCTCAAGACTCTTATCTAGGTCTTAAAACTGAAATTAGAAACCGCTAGTACCAAAAGTATCTGGAACAAAAATTGTTCATCAAAAGTTTAAAACCATAATGGTAAATTTATCCCATTTATCCTAAACAATAGTTTAATAAATAATTGACACTAAAAATTATATATATAATATATATATATATATATATATATATATATATATATATATATATATATATATATATATATATATATATATATATATATATATATATATATATATATATATATATATATATATATATATATATATATATATATATATATATATAGCAGCCGTTGGGTCACTGCGAAGTATCGTTTTCGTCTTAGCTCATCTAATAGCAGCTCGCAGAAAAAACATGTGATATGTGTTGAGACTTGAAAGCCATCAATAAACGACTAATTTTCTATCAAATGCCGAACTGCAAAAAGCTTTACCGGCAGTGTTTTGTTTGAATAGGGGTGGTGTGACGTATTTGCTTGTTACCGGGTTCTAAACACGTCACACAAATACGAGGCGGGCTCAATACGAAGATTGTTGCAAGAAAAATAGTTTGTATTTTGGCTTACACTGTTTCACAATCAAATTGTTAAAAATACTTGTTACAGTTTAATTTTAACAGCTAATGTTTTTAATTTTATGTTGACTTTGTTTCAGTATTGCTAGGCATATTGTATTTGTATGATCATCAATAACACTAACCGGTGAGTTTTTTAATTAGTTAAATTATATATTATATTTTATTTTCGACATAAACTGCAGCTTTCAGTACTGTGATTTTCTAAAATCACGAGCAGTCACTGGTGGTAAATGTGCCTGCCATTCGACCCAAAGGTGCCCAGTTTAATTCGGGGCGGAGCCAAACATTATTTGAAATAAATATAATATACTACAAACACTTCTCATATAGTGCAGCTCAAAAAAATTGGGATTTTTTTTAATTTCCGTAATTTTTATGTGGTACCGTTATATGTATGAGACAATCAAATTCTAAGAGACGCATATTCTCTCCTAACAAGCGCATAAATGCAATATTCAACAAATCATTTATACCTCTGATACAGATAACGTTAACAACTTAATAAAACTTATATACTCGTATAAAAAACAAAAAGTCACAACGGTTGTTTGTGGACAGAGCTGCGTTATTTGATCGGAAGGTTGAGTATTGTGTGTGCCCTCTACTAGCATGAATAACATAACGTCATGACTCAGAGGCAGTCATTTTTTATCCTATTGGGAAACTCTTGTCTTATTGTGTTAGTATAATATGCAGCTGTTTATTTAAACTGTTTTTTTGCCTTAAGTCAAGAGCGAGGACTTTCTTTTTGAAAGTTTCAATGCGTTAAACATTTTATTGTTTTATGTTATTGAGTAAATATTGTGTTGGTAATGCTGAAAATCTGTTGGCAAAATGTTGAAGCTGGCAGTCGACATGTCCACGAGCAAAATTTAAAAAATGTTTTGTGATGTCGTGTCAAAATGGGATTTCGCTCTATCTTTTAAGTCTCAGGTTCGCTTTTCTTAAATGGTTTCTAATCTTCTGGTCCGAAACTTCTATTCTCAAAGCAATTGGAAGATCTTTTGCTATTAATTTTTGCACATTTAAATAATTCGCTAACTACTCCTTTTCTTATGCATATTTCGGATTGCCCCTTTTAGGGCTCCGCAAGACTTGCCTAGTCTTGAAAAATAAATGCGGTCTTGGTCTTGTTGGTCAAGACTTAGCTCAGTCTTGGTCGTATTGATTAAAAAAAATGTCTCGTATACTTTCTCATTCCCGATTTCAATTGTTTTATTATTAATACTTGAAAAAATCCTCAGTTTCTTGGCCAGCTGGACTTCCAAAACAGCAGTGGTTTTCGTCAGTACATTTCCGGGATTTATGTAAATATACGAAACTATATTATTTATGAGTATTTCTAATAAGATTTTTATTTTAAGTATCTACCGCCGTCGCCAAAGCTCTTGGACTATATATATATATATATATATATATATATATATATATATATATATATATATATATATATATATATATATATATATATATATATATATATATATATATATATATATATATATATATATATATATATATATATATATATATATATATATATATATATATATATATATATATATATATATATATATATATATATATATATATATATATATATATATATATATATATATATATATATATATATATATATATATATATATATATATATATATATATATATATATATATATATATATATATATATATATATATATATATATATATATATATATATATATATATATATATATATATATATATATATATATATATATATATATATATATATATATATATATATATATATATATATATATATATATATATATATATATATATATATATATATATATATATATATATATATATATATATATATATATATATATATATAAGAGCTTTGGCGACGGCGGTAGATACTTGTCTTAAAAATCTTATTAGAAATACTCATAAATAATATAGTTTCGTATATTTACATAAATCCCGGAAATGTACTGACGAAAACCACTGCTGTTTTGGAAGTCCAGCTGGCCAAGAAACTGAGGATTTTTTCAAGTGTTAATAATAAAACAATTGAAATCGGGAATGAGAAAGTATACGAGACATTTTTTTTAATCAATACGACCAAGACTGAGCTAAGTCTTGACCAACAAGACCAAGACCGCATTTATTTTTCAAGACTAGGCAAGTCTTGCGGAGCCCTAAAAGGGGCAATCCGAAATATGCATAAGAAAAGGAGTAGTTAGCGAATTATTTAAATGTGCAAAAATTAATAGCAAAAGATCTTCTAATTGCTTTGAGAATAGAAGTTTCGGACCAGAAGATTAGAAACCATTTAAGAAAAGCGAACCTGAGACTTAAAAGATAGAGCGAAATCCCATTTTGACACGACATCACAAAACATTTTTTAAATTTTGCTCGTGGACATGTCGACTGCCAGCTTCAACATTTTGCCAACAGATTTTCAGCATTACCAACACAATATTTACTCAATAACATAAAACAATAAAATGTTTAACGCATTGAAACTTTCAAAAAGAAAGTCCTCGCTCTTGACTTAAGGCAAAAAAACAGTTTAAATAAACAGCTGCATATTATACTAACACAATAAGACAAGAGTTTCCCAATAGGATAAAAAATGACTGCCTCTGAGTCATGACGTTATGTTATTCATGCTAGTAGAGGGCACACACAATACTCAACCTTCCGATCAAATAACGCAGCTCTGTCCACAAACAACCGTTGTGACTTTTTGTTTTTTATACGAGTATATAAGTTTTATTAAGTTGTTAACGTTATCTGTATCAGAGGTATAAATGATTTGTTGAATATTGCATTTATGCGCTTGTTAGGAGAGAATGTGCGTCTCTTAGAATTTGATTGTCTCATACATATAACGGTACCACATAAAAATTACGGAAATTAAAAAAAATCCCAATTTTTTTGAGCTGCACTATATGAGAAGTGTTTGTAGTATATTATATTTATTTCAAATAATGTTTGGCTCCGCCCCGAATTAAACTGGGCACCTTTGGGTCGAATGGCAGGCACATTTACCACCAGTGACTGCTCCTGATTTTAGAAAATCACAGTACTGAAAGCTGCAGTTTATGTCGAAAATAAAATATAATATATAATTTAACTAATTAAAAAACTCACCGGTTAGTGTTATTGATGATCATACAAATACAATATGCCTAGCAATACTGAAACAAAGTCAACATAAAATTAAAAACATTAGCAGTTAAAATTAAACTGTAACAAGTATTTTTAACAATTTGATTGTGAAAACAGTGTAAGCCAAAATACAAACTATTTTTCTTGCAACAATCTTCGTATTGAGCCCGCCTCGTATTTGTGTGACGTGTTTAGACCCCGGTAACAAGCAAATACGTCACACCACCCCTATTCAAACAAAACACTGCCGGTAAAGCTTTTTGCAGTTCGGCATTTGATAGAAAATTAGTCGTTTATTGATGGCTTTCAAGTCTCAACACATATCACATGTTTTTTCTGCGAGCTGCTATTAGATGAGCTAAGACGAAAACGATACTTCGCAGTGACCCAACGGCTGCTTAACGTAATATCCGTCAAAATGCAAATTTTTGAGGTAAGGCTTTTAACATATTATGCATTTTCACAAAATAACTAATATATATCCTTTGGTATTTTGACGCGCTTTGCCGGAGTGAACGAAACTGTGTATAAAAAAATTTAAGGCTAATTAAAATTATTATTTTTTAACCAGTGCTGCAGCTCTGCGGTACTTATTAAGAAACCGCCACTGTTTACCACTATTATAGGCTTGCATTTGAAAATATAGCTACAAATATATAAAGTGCACTCGGTTAAACAAAATAAAAAAATATCACTACCACCAAAATCAATCTCATGGAATACTGACCTCTTCTTCTATTTCAGCATTCAAATCTAACAGCCAAATATCTCCTTCTGGTTCTAGTTTTGTTAATGTGTCGGGATTAAACCTAAGAAAACAATTATTCTTTTAATTATTTGGGCAAAATTAGAAAAGAAAGATCATACAAAAAATCTGAAACACTGCTATTCCAAAAGACACAACTCTGCAGTGAAGCCATAGCAACACCGAGGAAGGCAACGAAATGGGTATAATGAATAACTTGAATAAATACAGGTTGTTCTTTTTTAAAAGTCCGACGATGGATGATTTGAGAAGATATACACTAGTAGATTCTGATACATGAGATGAGAACATTCAGAACACACAGCCGCTAAACATGGATAGCTAATTCCATTTTGACACGGTCCAATCCTTTTTCTTAACAGCTAATGTTAGTTGTAACAAAAAAAATAAAGAATAAAGAATATATGTAATTTCTGTAATTGTATTGTCTCTTCTAACGATTTATTACAGATTTTGACGAAATATTTGATGATGAATAATTCAAGAAGAAAACGTCAATAAAAAATTTAACTTCAGATTCGTAATCAGCGCACCAGAATCTGCTAGTGCGCCAAATCGTAACATTAATCGAAATAATACTTTCGTGCAATTCAAATGCTTTTTCTTTAATAAATCAAGGCTGCCTAAAAATTCTGAGAAGGCTCCAAACTGAATTTACGTTACTGGTAGTAAAATTAAGACTTACAATGGGATCCTCGGTTGACAATTCCATCTGTAATGATTCTTATAAGTTGATACAAATGCTTGAGCCATTTTACAAGCAAAATTTGTACAATTTAAAATTTAGATTTACAAAAATTTCAATTCTATGATTTATTTGACACTTTGCTATTGTCAAAAACTAACCATAAAGAAAAATGGTATGAGCTAGGTTCAGGGTACTCACTCCTTTAACTTTATTTGGTGTAAGAGACAGGGTAGGTACTGCAAAAGTTTCACCCAATCGAATCACAGCATAATACGGACATGCACCGTACGATCATATTAGTGTTTACATGATTTTCTAAACAAGAACGTACATACATCTACTTAGGATACTTAGCTTTTTAGGACTATCACTTAGGGCCAAATTATGAATGGGCTGGTAACTTTACCAAGCAGATAACTGTCAAGGATATCATTGTTGACACAATTGTAACTATGGTACATATCTGTTTGGTAAAATTATCAGCCTATTTATAATTTGGCCCTAAGAGATGGAACATTCAGTAATGTCATTTAAATCACACCATACAATTAAATTATTTTATCTTCTGTGAAGTTATAAATTATAACTCTAAAAAAATTTAAATTATCCAAATAATAATCTAATTATTATTTCGAAATATTTGTATGTTTACTCTTATATGCACTATGCCCTAGGGAACTAGCCTATATAGTAAAAATAAAAAATGGAAGAAATAAAAAATATTGACGATTGACCGGTCTTTTTTGACCACTTTAACCGTTCTTTACATACACACACAAATCCGAACAGAGGTCCTATTTTGTTTCTAAAAAAATGTGTTTTTCGTATTTTAGAGAGAGACTCTAAAATGTTGAAAAACCCAACTTATATTTAACGAAACTTTTTGCGATTCAAATACTTCCCTACAGAGAACTATTATATTGGTAAATATCGAAGGAAAACACACACATTTGTTTAGAATTCGATGACAAAATGGAACGTGCCAGCACGCTTTCTAAATAGAGAATAATTAATTAGTCCTGCATTGTTGATCCTGCACATTAAAAAATCTGCCAATGTCAAATTTAAACTTGGTTTTTAATATACGCGGAAATTTAAAATTGTTGTCATGAGTTTGGAAGAGCGACTCAAATTTGGACCATATTTAACAATATACAATAAAGACTATGTGAAGAAAAAAATCCCAAGGTTTGAAAAATATTTATTTATTCAATAAACATCTACGTAATATAACAGTATCGATGTTAATAACACACGTTTCTTACAAAAGTCTATTACCAATATCCAATATTTTAGCCACGCTAAGTATATAACCGAACAAGAGTTTAAAGATCCAATTTGCGAAGGATTCAGAGAATATTTAGAAGTGGATAAAACCGATACAATTCAGCCTCCTTACGAAGCATGTGAAGACTATTTGGAAAAGGTTTATTTTTAAAAATTTATAATTATATTTGCTCCTTTGTCCAACCGTAAAAACCTTACAGACATGTCAATATATCTGCGACTCTGTCTCAAACTTCTTTGTTTCATTATATATGCAAGTGAACAGAGCCCTTTCAGTTTTCAATAATTGTCTAAAAGGTTGAGCCAAATTTGTATTTCCATTAAAACTGATCAAAAAGCCGTAAATCAGTTAATTTAGCAGTTGAAATTTTTTAAATTCTAGTTTGGCTTCTCAACGGGCGATGGATTATTTATGTATTGTCTGCGACTCTGTCCCAAACTCTTTTAATTTATTTCTGCAGATATTCGCATATACAACCCGTTAAGTTTTCAATAAACACAACAAATCTTTAATTTAGTAAATAAAACACCCTGTAAATTATTATTTCTTTAAATAGGACTCTCTACCCCCACTGGTTAGGTTATATTTATATTATATATACATATAATCTTTAAAATTGTTAAAATGTTCTCTAATCGATATTGTAAATTTTCTGTTGTTCTTATTACTTCTTATTACTAGAACATCTGCTCGTAATTCTTAAAAATAATATCCAGAAAGGTTTTTGACTTAACAATGATAACAACATTTTAGGTGAAGAAAGAAAAGCCAAAAGTAGCTCAGATTTTTTTTGAAACTCCTGTAGATCGAATAACCGTAAAGGGCGACCATCTTTTAAAAGGAAAGAGCGTCTATCAAGTTGACTATTGTGACATAGGTAATAGAGCAAATCTAGCTACGTGAAAATTAATCTTATTTTACAGCTGTTAACACTAATATTACATCTTATAAACATACAATTAAGTATCCTTTCCATTATAAAAAAAACACTTGATGGAAACAGCGTTGAAATTCGTAGCTGAAAATGGAGACGGAGCAATAATTGCAGTTTTTTTAGAATTTAAGCGAACTTTTGAGACCAGTGTCAGGAAAAGATTTTTAAATAAATATGGAATAAGAGATAATGTGCTAAATTGGTTTAAAGGCTATTAACAGATATCAGAAAACAAGGGTATCAAGTGAAATTTCGAGTAACATCCATGTAATTGATATACTAAATTTGACGAGTTTTATATTCTTTTAATGGAGTTGAATTTTCCAGAAGTAGTTCTTCTAACTGAACATTGGCTTAAAGAGGGTGAACCGTTTCTGATACGGGAATATATAGTGATATCTAGATACTGTCGTAAAATTAGTACCCACGGCGGCACAGCTATTTTAATAAAAGCAGACTTGGTTAATAAATTAAATTTTATTATTTTTGATAATTTAAATAACATTTTAGTGGAAGGAGAGTTTGAATTTTCCATAGTTTATAGCCGTACTTCTAATATTTATATAATCTGTATTTGCAGACCACCTTTAACAAAGGTTGAGATATTTCTTGAGAGGCTTGAGCTTGTCTTGAGTAGTTTACCTTTAAGTTCAAAAATCAAAATAGGAGGTGCCCTGAATATCGATTTTAACAATAAAACTTCAAGGCACACTCTTGACTTAAATAACTTATTAACTTCTTTCAATGTTCATATGCATAATTCGGACTTTACCAAGATCACACCTGTTTCTTCAACAATAATAGATTATATATGTTCAAATTTGGACGATACAAGGCTGGAATACCGTTCTGTTCCTGCAGGATTGTCTGGCCATGAAGCTGTCAAATTAACTACTTCCCTTTCGTACTTGGTGCAACACAGAAAATTCAGAAAAGGTAGAATTTATAGTAAGCCTAATTTTAAAAAATTCCGTGAAAATTGTTTCAAGGTCAATTGGAGAGATTACTTTCATCAATCTGATCCCTTCAAATATTTTCATGAGCACTTGGTGAAGATTTTCAATAAATGTTTTTCACTGAAAAGACTAAAGGTTAAAAAAAAGAAACCCCGAATGACAAAGGATATCCGATTATCTGCTAAAAACCTCAGATTTTTGTGCACACTTAGGAAATATTGTTATAATGATTTTATTCTTGACTCGATTCTTGATTATATCAGCAAATATAGGCGCATTTATAGAACCACTTTAAAGCTGGCCAAAGAATATTTTTACAGGGAAAGACTGAAAAACTCTCAAAACAGGATCAGGGAAAACTGGAAAATCATAAATGAATTATGTGGCAAAAATAATTTACCTGTGCCAAAAATAAACATTGAGGCAAATGTGATAAATGACTTCTACTGTTCAGTTGCAGAAAGTCTTACATCTAACTTGAGTTCTGGGAATGACCCTTTAAATTACTTAAAAGATATTTTTATTCCGGAAAACTTTGTCTTGGATTTTACTAGAGTTGAAGAGTGGTATAGTCTTAATGGATATAAAAAATAAAAATTCAGTCGGATTTGATAGTATATCTGTCAAAATCCTAATTAATCTTCCGAATGTTACTTCACAAAAGCTGGTAGATTTGATTAACTATTCTTTTGCCAACGGAGTATTTCCACAATGCTTAAAAAAAGCAATTGTCATTCCGCTATACAAGGGTGGTGAGCTTGATGATCCTTCAAACTTTCGTCCCATCGCATGGCTGTGTTCTCTATCAAAGTTAATTGAGAAACTCGTTAAAGATAAAGTCATAGCTTATTTGTCACGTCTCAATATACTTTCTGACTCACAGTTTAGATTTCAGTGAAGCAGGGGAACAGCTGACGCAATTTTCATTTTTTTGGAGGGAGTATATTTAGGTCTCAACGACAGCAATGCAGTAGCAGCAGTGTTTTGTGCTCAAAAGCTTTCGATTGCGTAAGTCACACAACGTTGTTGCAGAAGTTGGAGTTGTATGGGTTTAGGGGTGTGGCTCTTGACTGGATGAATACTTATATTTGTGGAAGATCTCAGACAGTGAAATGTGATGACCTCCTCTCGAATTACCATAAGATTACAAGGGGTGTCCCTCAAGGGCAGTGTTGGGACCAATACTCTTCCCGCTTTACATTAATGACTTATCATTCTTGGATATTCAGGGCAAATTTACTTTGTTCGCCGATGATACGACTATTCTTTGGCAGGGATCCAGCACGGTCCTGCGGGACACGGTGTTGCATGAGATTGAGATGGTGGAATTGTGGTGTAGATCAAATTCTCTTTGCTTAAATTTTAAAAAAACAAATCTTTTAGCTTTCGGCTATAATGTAGATTCACTAACACTTGATAACAGTCATTTAATAGAATCTAAGACTTTTGTAAATTTTTTGGGAGTTACTTTAGATGACAAAGTGAAATTTAATGAACATATCATCAATCTCAATTCTAAACTGGAATTTGCACGCTTTGCATTGAGAATTGCATCTAAAGAATTGAACGGACAGTCAGCGAGGATGGTATATTTTTCTCTTGTTGACTCCCATTTGAGATATGGTACAGCCTTTTGGAGTCAGTGCTCTCAATATTTGTTTAATTCAGTGTTTGTGTTGCAGAAGAGGGCAGTTCGATATTTAAATAGGGCAGGATTAAGGGAACATTGTAAAGCCATGTTTATTTCCTCACAAATCTTGACTCTGCCTTGTTTGTTTATTCTTGAAATTGTGTATATTATACATGAAAGACGCGATCAGGATCGTAATAACACAACGCGATATAACACTCGCCAAGCTAACAACCTCTCCCTGCCTATTCCCAGGACGGCCATGATTCGGCATTCTCTTATTTATAATAGTCTGAAGATCTACAACCACTTGCCGCTAAGCCTGAGAAATATTACTGACTTAAAATTATTCCGAAAATCAATTTCTAGACGTTTAGAACAAAAAGCATATTACAATTTAGAGGAATACTTTTCTGACTAGTTGTAACGTTAAGAGTGGAACCCATTTTTTGTTACTGTATGCGAGCATGTTGTCTGCTATTCTATTGTTGTCAGTGTTGTCACATTACCTGTTTGTTTGTTTTTTTTTACATGTTTTTAACCATGTTATTTTGTTTTAGTGTTAGCTAGATTTAGAATGACTATCGGCCGGTTGCAGAAAGCTCAATTAACGTTTTGAATGTTTAACGGAATGTCAAATTTGACAGCGAGCTCCTAAATTTCTATAAGCAGCTTGTCAAATCCGAAAGTTCGGTTAAATATTCTAAACAGCAATTAAGTTTTGTGCAACCAGCTCTATACAACTTCTTTATGACTTTTGTATTTTGACTTAGATGAGGATTTGTTTTTGTTTGCTTTTATCTGCTTGGATGTTTGAATTTTATAACTTTTTAACCTCTTTCTTTACAGCTTTCTCAACAGGATTACTCTTATGACAATAAAGCATATTTTGAGGTGAGTTGAGTATGTATAGAAATAATAACAGGGAGACGGAATTGTTTTGATTTGAACGCATTCATATATTGTCAAAATTATCACTTGTTTGGTTGATTGTATCATTTTGTTTGGTTGATTGGAAAGGGTGTTCTAGCTAGAACAAAATTTATACTCGTTGATAATATTAAAATTAATTTTTAAGATGGTTCTAATACTGTAATAATAATGTCTGTAATATTTCATTAACTTACATAATTATTATTTAAAAAAAATCATTCAAATAATCTGTGTTTTTAATTCCATACAATGCCATTGCTTAAGCATCTACAACACTGGAACATTTTTTTCAATCGTAACGAACGATTTTTGGTAATTTTTATGTGAGTTCTTGGGCTTTATAGTGCGAATTTTTAAGCCCTAACCCCTCTTTTCTCAGGTAAATCAAAAGTTATTGTTTTTCTATATTGATTGGCCTACGCGGTACGAGATTCTTCTTAATATTTTATTAATTTGTAAGTACGGTTAATTCTTTTAATGGTTAATAGGATTTGTAATTTCTATTTTATCGTTTTTAAGAAAGCAGGTTGAGGATAAGTCTACAATTTCTTTTAAAGATGGTCTTCTGACAACTGCGGTAATTTTCTTTAGTATTCTTTAATAACGGTATACAGGGTAAATAAAAATCCTAGATGCAACCTTTCTCGATTAATTTGAATGAAACACCTTGTATATTATGATATTTTGAAATTCCTCCTTTTTTGGCCATTCACCCAATATAAGGTTTGTGGGGTATATACAGAGGGAAATCGAAAATATTAATTTTTTATTCAATTCTCTGCTATTTAACAGCCGCTATTTTCGAAAAAAAAATTTTCACCAATCGATTCCTCCTTCAACTTATGTAGAGAGCCTCCATGGGTTATTTTCAGTCGTCCAAAAGTAGAAGCTAGAAAATATTAATATAAATAAATGTTTTCACCAATCAATTTCTCGACCCCGAAAACCTAAGTTAAGAAATCATGGTTCTTGGGATTAGACCGTGTCAAATAGGAATTACTATCCGACGTTTCGCCTTCGATTGCACGAGGCATCTTCAAGGATCTGTACTGTAATTTCAATAGATTAGCTAATTTTTCGTTTATAAAATCCTGGAACCGATGTTAGAACTTTGGTTTCCTTTACATTTATAATATGGCCAGTGGTATGCTGGTGTTCAGCTACAGCAGATTGAACAATTTGTTTCGTTTTAATACATCGTTCAAGTTCCTTAAGTCTAGTTGATATTCAGCGTCCTGTTTCTCGCACATACACTTCTCCACAGGAGCAAGGAATTTTATATACTCCTTCCGTTTGAAAAGCTACAATATCTTTCGGGGATCGCAAGCATTGTCCAATCTTCTTATGTGTATTGAAGATTGTACGTATGTTGAACCGCCGAAGTAATCGTCCTATTTTGTCTGTAGTGCCATGTATGTAAGGAAGAACCACACTACCTAACGGTGGCTCCTTATCATCCTCCACAATTTCCATTATGAACTTGGTATTATGATGTTGTTGATTGAGGTGATCCAGAAATATGAGAAGGTTGTCCTGTCCATGAGGCCATACTACAAAAGTATCATCTACATATCTGAACTAGTGTTTTGGTTTAGTGGAGCGGATGTTAGAGCAATATCTTCAAAGGCTTCCATAAAGATATTCGCTACCACAGGTGATAGAGGAGATCCCATAGCTGCCCCTGAAGTTTGCTCATAAAACGTCCCTTGAAAGATGAAATAAGTAAATGTAAGACAAGCTTCCACTAGGTCTATTAGGTTCTGATCAAGATTATTATGATCCAAGATGTCTGATATAATAGAAATTGAGTCGTTGACAGGAACATTTGTGTATAGTGATTCAACATCGAAACTGACCAAAATATCTTCGGGATCCAACCGGATTTCCTTAAGTTTTTCTACGAAATGTCCAGAGTTTTTTATAAAAGAATCTGTTTTTCCAGTGAGTGGATTAAGAAAGTTTGAAGAAGAGAGAGAAAGATTACCTAGTTTGTATGTGGGCGAGTCTATTGCACTGATGATCGGCCGAAGTGGTACATTGTTCTTGTGTATCTTGGGAAGACCGTAGAACCTGGGAATCTTGGAGCTGCTTGGTTTCAATGATTTCTTCTCCGCTGGTGTAGACTGGATGCGTTAATCAGATTGGTGATGCGTCTTTCTAATCTACATGTAGGGTCTATAGGTGTTGTTGTCCAAAAGTTGAGCTATCTTTTCCACGTAGTCCGTTCTGTCCATGACGACTGTAGCGTTGCTTTTATCTGCTGGAAGGACTAGAATGTTTTCATTTTCATTTAAGGTCTTCATTGCTTTTTCTTCGGCGGCGGAGAAATTCGACTTCGGTGGTTTTGAGTTTTTAATGATCTTCATGATCTATGGATTAGTAAGATTTATTTTTCAGAACTTTAAATATCATAGAGCATGTGTAAAAATTAATAAAAAAAGTGAATATAACGTATACTATTTAAAAAAATGGCGTCAGCCACTTCAGTTTTATTTTTTATTGATGTTCAGAACCTTCAAATCATTAAATATTGGACAAGGTGTATAAAAATTAATGTAAAAAGGTGAATAAACTATCAAAGACTTATATTATGCAAGAAATAAATTCTACAACAGGTAATCTTTTAACGTAAAAAAATATTTTTAAGTAAAATGAAAAGATTTATATTTAAATGATATACCGGGTATAAAAATATAATAATGAAAAAAAAAACGATTGAATAATCAGATATATTGTACAGAGTGTAAAAAATATTTATTTAATTATGCTTTTTATTCACGTCTGGATAAAATTTATTTTTCAATTTTTTTAAATATTGTACAGGGTGTATAGAAACTATTGCAAAAAGGTGAATAAAACATAGCAGACTTATAATACTATAGAGAAAGAAATGCCCAACTTTATTTCAATTTTTTTTTATTTACGTTTTGGATAATATTTGTTTTCCAAATTTTTAAATATTGTTTAGGGTGTAATATAAATAGGTGAATAAAACATCACAGGCTTATACTATGTATGTAGCCTCAGGCGCCATTTTAATTATTTTTTTTAATCGCGTTTGAAAAAGATCTATCTTTCAAAACTTTAAATATTATACAGGGTGTGTAAAATGATTGAAAAAAAGTTAATAAAACGTACACGATTTAAAAAAAGATCCGAGTGCGGAGCCACTTGAGTTTTATTTGTATGTACGTTCGGAATCTTGTATATCACTAAATATTGTACAAGGTGTATAAAAATTAATGTAAAAAGATGAATAAAACATCACAGACTTATATTAAGCAAAAAAATTTGTGCCACAGGCAATCTTTTAACGTAAAAAAAAATTTTAGGTAAAATGTAAAGATTTATGTTTAAATGTTATATAGGGTGCATTAAAATATAGTAATGAAATAAACGATTCAATAATCAGATATATTGTACAGAGTGTAAAAAAATATGTATAAAAAAGCGAAAGTCCATACTATGCAGGCACAAAAAGTGGTAAAAAATTATAATATACAGGGTTTGTAAAAAATATAATTAATTCAAAAAGGTGGTAAAATCGTTGCAAACTGATTTCTGACAAAAACATATATTTCTTAAACTTAGGCTCAACCAGGAGGATAGATATTTTTTACTTGCAGCACACGTTCATTAACTTTAATAATTGCAACAAAATATACACGATTTTATGAATGAAATAGTAGTATTTTGGGACCGTTACTTGTTATTTTGTATATAAATGATATTTCAACAATTTTAAAACACTGCCATGTTCAATTATTTGATAATGATACATCAATTTATGTATAAGATAAAAACATATTAGCAGCTCAAGATTTTACTAATTCAGACCTAAATGTTTTATCAAACTAGCTTAAAGTAAATAAATTAAAATTTTTGTGTTTGGCAAATTAAGAAATATTCGATAAATTACAAACTCTGCACAACAAAGTCATGCGGATTTTACTAAATAGTGTTAAATATACAAAAATTATTTGAATGTAAAAAAATGGTTAAATGTTATTAATTTAATTTTTATTTAGTTAAAATTTTTATTTATAAAATAAAAAATAACTTGTTGCCAGAAAATTTAAAAACATTTATAACTGAAAACTGTGAACAACATAATTATAAAACAAGATAAAACAAAGACTTAAATCTAAATTTTATTTTTAAAGGGGTTACCTATAAATCCACTTTTGACAAAAGGTTGATTCAATATAATAAACTACCATTTATTATAAAATATCGAAAAATCTTATAAAAAATGTATTAACTTAAGAGAAAATTTATATAAATATCAAATTTAGAAGTTGATAAGTTTTTATAACATAAAAATGTAGTTTCGGAAACTAGTTTAGATTATTTAGAATTTGGTAGGTTAAGAGTGTAAATTCTAACATTTATGCTAAATGAATTATTAAATTCATCCTAATTTTATTGAAACCGCTTTTAAGCACAGATGAATTTCAGAAGCCGATATAAAAAGAAAACTTCAAGAGACGAATAAGAAAAAATACTCTTTACCAGCGGACTGGGAGATACCGCTTACTACTCAAAGATACGATTTCAGACCTCCACTAGTGTTGAGTCAACAAGCTATGGATAAACCTATGATTATAAAGCATCCGAACAATTTAGGCCAAAATGGTAATTCTAATTCGTATACGACATGTAAACAGGTCATTTTATAATTCGAAAAAATATGTGTAACGTGGTCATTTTTTTCAAAACAGAGAATATAATTATAATATAATAAATGTATGACTGAAACTTAAACAACTAAACTATGTTACATTAAAAAAATAATAACCTTATATTTTTTTAAAGAAAAAATATTTTGAGGCCTATCAATTTTATACTTTAAATGGGGCGACCCTGATAGCCCCCGTCAAACTGCGTTAAGTGATACGTTTTTAGGCAGAGAATACCATTAAAATTTGGGGGCGACTTTGATAGTATTTTAAAATAAAGCAATGTTGATTTAAATGATGTTTTATTAAAATCGAACAAATGTAGCAAACAAAACCTAAACATACTTTTAAAAGAACAAAATATAATAAAACTTTCTTACATTTTGAAAACTGTTTAAATTTCTAAAACATCAACTCTTTTATTAAATTCAAATTCTTTTGTCTCACCATTTTCTTTTGGAAGTGGCAATACTGCTATAATGTCTGAATATGGTATGGTGCTTAAATCTTTTTCGACCAATTTAAACACTGTTTTTTTTACTATTTATTTTTTGATTTGAGCCCTACAGGTACTCGTTTTCTAAATATGTTTCCTTTATCCTGTAAACATATTTAAAAGCTGTAGCCTTTCGCTTTCCTGACAAAAGTTTTGCCAAAATAAATGTTCCAGGTGTCATAAGATACATTTCTTAAGTTAGATATTCTATTTCCTCTGTAGCTGTCGGGTCTTCTAGGTCAGCCGTACTATCATCTGACGGTGTTGGTGAATTTCTTTCAGCTATTTCATCGTCTGAAACATCTGAGTTGTTACTCGTAGCAACGCTTTTTCCAGGAACAACATTAAGCTTGGTTCTTTTTCGGCGTTGAGTGTCCGCATTATTTCCAAACCGTTTCTCTTTTAGCAGGGTAGTTAGGCTGATGTTCATTTCGTTAGTCGGGTCATGTTCTATCTCTGGAATTTTATCCAGCACTTTAAAGCGGCATAATGGAAATATGCCTGTTGCATAAAATCCGTTTATCATATTTCTTTTAATCGCTGATAACATTTGATCTCCTAGATTATTCTTGGATTGTGACTCAACAGTATCCCTATCTTCCAATGCACTTTTAAGTAGCGATGGAAATCGATCCTTTGGAATGCCTGAAGAAGACGTGTGTCTCATCTTATATGACAGCAAATTTTTGCTCCAAGCGACTTTAAAAGGCTTAAAGAACGCAACATCGAGTGGCTGGCATATGTGGGTTGAATGCGGTACTAAGCAGACAAATTCTATATCGTTTTCGTGGCAAAGAGCGATCACTTTGTCATTAAAGTGGATAAGCCAGATTATCTCCGATGGCTTCTCACTTCACTTTTCATCATAATTTTTTCCTTCTAGAAACGTGGCATGGGCACAAAACCAACCCCCAAATGTTACACTGTCCATCCAACCATGAGATGTTCGATTAAATCTGCAACATGGGGCTCCTTTAATATCACCTTCCTTCCATATGTTATATAAATGCTCACTCTTGTATATGACATTTGGTGGCAGTAACGTTCCATCTGCTGCACTACATATCATAATAGTGGTACAACTTTTAGAATAATTTACATTTTCAGGTTATTTTGTACTCCTGCGGTAGATAAGTCGACGAGTTCCTGGGTCATCCCCTACATTCGTCTCATCATAATTAAAAATACTAGCGGGTGGCACCCCATCCAAAGTTGTTGTCATATTATCAAAATATTCATTCAGTGACTGTCTGCTAACCTTTGCGCGCGCTCTGGTAATGTTCCTAGAAACGCGCTGTCAAACGTTACACTTATGCATGCTTAAAAGGCCTAGCGCCCAGTCTTTTCCCGGTAGGTTGTTTGAAAACTTTTGAACTACGCGACCTCTTTGATCCAAATTCTTTTTGGCAAGCATCCGAAGTTCTAACAAATCCAGCGGAAATCCCCAATCACTGAAGAGCAGAGTTGAGAATAGCTTCTTCCTCCAACTTCGTAAAAACAGGTTGTCCTCCAGCTTTATTTCCATGCTTTCCATGGAACCTATTATGTAAGGTGCCAAAAAGTATTTTATAATGTTTACTGGTCGCTAATATAGAAATATTTCCATCAGCTATTTGTTCAAGGGCATCGTTAAGCTGCGTATCTGTATAATTTCGATAGGATCGTGTTCCAGGCGTTTTCTTATACTTTCTTACCATCTGAAACAAAAGAAAAAGTGGTTAAAACCAAAACTATAATACAAGGGGCGACTGATATGTATCAAAGTAGCCCCATATCCGTATCAATGTCACCCCACTAACTGTATCAAACTGACCCCACGTTAAAAATTACACAAAATTCAGCGTCATGATAAAATTGACCTTGAAATATATACGTAAATATTTGCAGAAAAGCTGTATCTATTAAACTACGATGCAAAAAAAATATGAAAATTACAGCTTACCTTTGGACAAACAAAGTTACTTCAACTACAATTTGATAACAAAATTAATTACAAATCAAAACGATCTAAAATGGCCGAATTTCAGAGGCGCTCTCTGTTTTCGATGTACATGTGGTAGGCTTACCATGTGTACTAATTACTAAACAAATATTCTAATGACGCGTAAATATAAGACGAAGGCGGTATGTATAAATTTAAAATAGTGGGGGCAGAAGTTAGTATCAAAGTCGCCTCCTGATATCAAAGTCACCCCTTTTTATGGTGCTTTCTTATTTTTAAAAATATTAAAGTGCTAAAAAAGCAAACATCCTGGAAGTTTTACTTTCAAAAGATAGGTCTCTTTATCCGGTTTCTAAATATACCGGATTTGATACCTTTATCTTTAAAAATCAAGAAGAAAATGGAGAATCTTTGCCAGAAACTTTAGTCTTATGGTGCAGATTTTCTTGCATTTTCTTATCCTTTAACTTTTAGGATAGGTTATCAAACCCGGTATATTTAGAACCAGGAAAAGGCCTATCTAATGAACGTAAGATTTACAGGTTGTCTCATTTACAGAAGTGAAAGTTATATTTATATATGTATATATGTTTGACAACTGACGGTTTTTTATATTGTCTTAATGTTACAATAAACTTGGCACCTAGCCCATACAATTTGTTCTTTAAATCATTTTGATATCTTGAAACACAATAAAGTTATAGCAGATTAGAAGTTAAAATGACCATTTTGTTTTCGGAATTTGAGGGAACCAAAATAGAAACGAAGATATTTACAAGAAAAAATAATTTGTAGTAAAAACATAGGTTGTAGCTAAGTTTAGAGCAAATATAGTGCATACAATTTTTTTATTGTGGTTAGAGCCATTAATATAATTACAATTGAGGTTGGTATTTTTAGATGGAAACATATATTAATAATAAAGAACTAGTCGATTCTGCTTTTATCTTTGTCACATTTCAGAAATGTACACTCTTACCTAAGTTTTGTATAATCTTTGGGATGGTGACAACACCAAAAATTTTAAAAAAATCATAAATAACACAATAATAAATAAACAAGTTCTGTTGTCAATACGTTTTGTCACGAGTCAAACCATTTAGATGTTAGAGCTGCTCAACATATGGGATGGTCAATAATTAAACCTATATCTCAAGAATAAATTAAACTAGCTTAGATGAAACATTTTTAAAATCTTGAAAAGAATCCAAAACTGCAGTTAGCATCAGTGCTAAATGCTAACATAGTTCCGTATTGTGTATATATATATATATATATATATATATATATATATATATATATATGTTTTCATTCCGGGTGTATACCCGTTCACTATTGTCGTTCTGAAAAGAACAGCTTTGCTGACGTTTCGCGTCCAAAATCACATTTGTGGTCACGGAGCTGAACGGAGTCATTACTGATATATACAAATACACCCTTACTAGTAATTGCGTTTTTGTTTCAGAAAAACTTAACGAAATCTTGAATGTTAAAACGGGAGACAGCGAGTACAATCAAGTAATAGGAAAGCTGGGAGATTTCATAGTAAATGAACAGATGCATGGGAAAATTGTGCATCCTGATTGTAGCTGCTTGCAGCACAAGCAAGTAAAGTGAAAATGTATAAAAAAGGATGTATGCAGCTGAAATAATAACATTTTGAATGTATTATTAATAATTCTAAATAAAAACACTGTTCTACTAATTCTTAATAAAAACACTATTAAAATAAAGGAAGTTTGAGTAGGCAAAATGTGAAGATCGGCAACTATGCTCAGAGTCTTATACCTATAACGGAAAAATGGCTGTTGCCGGCATAAGTGTTGGTCCCGTTCTATTCTTTCTTAGTTTCTTATCCACTTCGCACATTAATAAGCATATAGCACAAGATTAAATAATATTTCTATAAGACTGATTATAACCATTAGCAATTTTATTGCCTACGTCATCTGAAGTCAAAAACGCGCTAAATTTCACTAGACTTTATTTTTATGGTATGTAATGGTGATCGGGTCTTACAAAAAAAAAGAAAATTTTAAATAATCTCTAAAATCAGAACTCGCTCTTGAAACTGAAAAAAAAACATAAGGTTGGTACAAATTCCCTGCAAGATGTTATAATTTAAATTTTATATGTACGTACATATACAATGTCTATTGTTGACTGAATGGCACGATTAACAACATACAGTACCTTTGGTGATTCTTCTGAGAATCATAAATGTTTTCTTGCTAAAAATAAATATTGTCTTTGATAGGTATGATAATATTTAAAACAGTTGTACCCATTGTTTTTTGAAAAAAGCTCAAATATGCAGAGCAGATGCTTTGCATTTACATTTTTTTTAGAACTACGGTACAAATATTTATATCTATAGAAAAATGCTGATAGAACACAATTTTACCCAATTGATTATACTTTATTTGGCTATTAAGAGAGAAATGATATCTTGTACTCATGACTAAGCGACCTTTGCCAGAATCTTTGATAAATGTAACAGAGCTTTCATATACATTTTGACACTTTGTTGCAGCGTTAACTATAGGAGATTCAAAAAAACTTTGAATAGGAAAGTTGTATTATCTTCCAAAAATAACCAAAATTTCTAAAAATTGTTAAAAACTAGAAAAAATTACATAATGTATATTTTTTAAGGTGACACTCTCTATAATATTATTTCATTAAATTGGTCTCTTCTTGCCGATTATAAATATACCAGGTTTGATACCCTTGTCTTTTAAAGCAACCGAGAAAACTGACAAAAACCGTGGCATAAGAGGCAATTTATTCGTATTGAGTCCATATTTAGAAGATAATGTCCACACCCATTTAAATAAATAAAAATATACAGGGTGTCCTATTTAAAAAATCTATATTATGTAATTTTTTCTACTTTTCAACAACATTTTTGTCATTCTTACAAGCTTACAGTTTTTTTTATCTCCCATAGTTAAAGCTGTAATAAAGTGTCAAAATACAAATGAAAGCCTTGTAAAGGATGGCTGCTTATATTTAAAAAAAACTTATTATTTTAAACGGAACACCCGGTATAATATTATTTCAATAAATGGGCATCTTCTTGCTGATTATACCAGGTTTGGATCTTTATATTTAAAGGTTACCGATAAAAGATGATATCGCGCATCGATCTGCTACGTCATCGCGTGATTAACGCCGGCGGTCATTGACCTTCGACCATATGATTTCAGTGCATTTTCAGTTGATGTTTAAAGGTGTTTGCTGATTTCTGTGTTATTTTTTGTATTTTGTTAATTAAACAACAATAGATACGAGGTGTGCTGCGTTCGGGTGTGACGGGGATAATCAGGCAAAGAATCTTGATAGAAATATAAGGTGTTTTACTTTATAAACAAAAAATATTTACGTGAATGGACACGCATATGTAAACACAGAGCTAAATTTAATACAAATTTGGCACGGCTAAAGATTACGATTTATATATGAAATCTATATCAAAAAAGACAAAAATGTAAATCTGGGCGAAATAGTCGACATTTTTAAGAAAAAAAGAGATTTTCAACTAGAATAAGGCTATATTTTATTTAAATTTTATTAGTTTATATAATTACATTAATATAGGGACTTAGTTACGTCCCTGTTCTAATAAAAAAAACACAGATATAGAATTTTTTAGTTCTAAATTGAACTAAATATAACAAAATAACAGTATAAAATTAAATTAACTCTTTCTTTAGCGTGTTTTTTGTATTTTTATTAAATAAATATATAACGACCATGTCATAATTTTTTTTATTTTAGTGAGTTATATGTCAATGTTTCGTTAGAAAAACATTTTTAATTGAAAAAAATGGTAATTTAATGTCTAAACCTTAGAAACGACATGCATCTCCATAAGCCAATTAAAAATCTACGCACGCAATGACGTCACTGCGCGAATCGGACGCAATTGAGACCGTCTAGATATCATACTTTCTTTTTATTATATCATGAGTAAAGCCATTACAGAGGATTACACCGCCTCTTATGGAAGGGTCCTTGTCAGATACCCTGTAGATTTACCATAACTTTTTTACTTGTTAACTTATCGGATTAAACCAAATACCAAATTGGAAGGTTACAATAAAAGTTTATTAGGGTATTAGAAAAACAGAAGATTATCAGTTTTACAAGATATCTTCATAAGTTGTATTTTTTCAAGTGGGGTACCATATACATTATATGTTTAAAAAGTAGGTCTCTTCTTGCAGATTTTAAATATATCAATTTTGATACCTTTAGTTTTAAAAACACCAGAGAAATCTGAGAAAAATTCTGCCATAAGAGGCAACGTCTTTACTATGTAAAAGAGCATTTTGCGTCTCTCTTTAACACTACCTCTTAGAGTTTTTCTTATAGTTTTCGGGTGTTTTTATGTAATTCTATAATTTTTGGATCATTCCGATATGTTAAAAAGTAGAAAAGTTATTAACATTAAAAATGTCATGAAGATAGATTGATTGCACTATACATCGGATTGTCGAACAATGACTCGTAGTTGCAAAAAATTCTAATTTTAACTATGTATTTTTTTGTGTAAATGGGTAAACAATGACTGCCAAACTAAAAATGACTTATTATATGCATTTCTTTATATGTAACTTTTAAGAATTTTTCGTTAATCAGAAGACTCTTAGACTCCAAATTTTATTCCAATCGATCAAGAAATTTTTGAGTTTCGCCTCGGGCAAGGTGTTTTTACCCATTTTTTGAATATTCCGAGCAAATAAATATTTGTATAAAATTTGGCGAAGGTTTTTTTGGAAATCTTCACATTTTTGCTATAATATTAATACTATTCTCAATAATCTTGTCTAATTTCAGCTAAATCGGTAAAATAAATATTGAGTTATGCCGTGGACGGACGGACAGACACATGGACGCCCCCCCCTGGGAAATGCAAACATTGTATATTACATATGTCTTGTGGTAAAAAATTGGTTTTCTCCACCCTAGACAAAAACTAATTTCCTAATGTAACAATAAACTCTCTGGGATTATCCAATATATTAATCTGTAAGCTTTTCTGAATTTATATCAATGATAAAAGGCTTCGTTTCAAAGATAATTCCTCCAAAAATTATTTTTTTGTGTTAAAATAATTAATTATACCTGCGAACTGGACATATACGGCAGCGCGCGCACAATATGACTGCTAGAACGATATTGTTTTCCCCTCGTACAAAAAAGAGGATACTCAGCATAATGATTAGGAAGATCCCAAATTCCTCTTTGATTTTATATTAAAACCACCCGGAAAAAAATAACCTCTGAAAAAAAAGAAGCGATTTAAAGAAAAAAACTATGACAGTCACCAAGGATATTTAAAATCTCAAAAACTGGAACATATTTTATGAAAATACGAGAAACCAAAAAAATAAGAAAGCAGGTATTTCAAGCCTTCCAATGACGCAAAATGCTATTATAAGTTTTGATGTTTTTATTTGCGGTTGATGATGAGATTCTCGAAAAATGCGGGAAGTTACTAGAAAGTCAGATGATCAGTGAATAAACAATTATTTATAAAAAACGATTAAATCTACAAAAGCTACAAAATATTAAGGGAAAAAAATGTCTTTTTGTTTTTTTTTATATTCAAGTTCAAGTAAAACCTAATTATCACATTGTGTAGCCACAACACATACAATGACAAAAGATGTCAGTGTTGGAAAATAAAGTAGAGTTTCGGATCGATGTATCTCAGAAATTGTCTTGTTTAGGAAAAAAAAGTTAATTTTTGTTCAAGATATCCTCAGCTTGATTTTTTAAATAGAATTATATTATAGAATTGTCCTATTTACAATATTATGAGACGGCGTGAGATTTTGTGGAGCCATCTTCCGGGAGAATTAAGAAGGAAAAGTAACCAACTATCAGCTAAAGGCTAAAAAAAAGGTCATGCCTTTTGTATTAAAATAAGTCTTTAGTATTATCCTTGATTCAGTGTAGTGGGGTGCACATCTTGCACATATTTGGCATCAGCCCGGTTAAAAAACATCACTTACTTCAATTGTCGCTTGAACAATGAGGGATTTGAATACCCAAAACACCCCCTTATCTACGACCCTGTTCAAATTCAAGGTCTGGGTACATATGCTATTCAACAATAGCAATCACTTCAAGTATCAGCTGCTGATGTAGGTGTAGATGTGGATAAATCAGCAATTTTCGAAATTAGAAAAAACTTTCAACTCTGTTTGTGTGTCATGTTAGTTAAGCCGTGTTTAAACCGGGGACTTTTTGACGGGTGCTGTTCGATGTTTTTTTATTAGTTACTTCATAAAGGGATTCATGAACATTTGGACTAGGTTCTGAATTGTAGATACCTTGCCGGGATCGCGAGTTAGCTATTTTTGGCGAGAATTGGAATTCGAAAGTGGACGCTTTTGATATTTTTGTATAGTAAAATTTAGCCTTCTTTTTGTAGTTTCTTTAATAAGTCACATTTTTGCTCTAATTTTCTAATTGTTTGTTGCCTAAACATACAAACTAATAATTAAAAAAATCTATATTAGGAAAATTCTACACTCACAATGAAATTCCAAACACAATGAGTCGAATATGTCATATAAATTCCACTTTAAGTTTCGTCGATATCATCATGGCAACTCTCGATCCTAGAAATTGGACTTATTTAGGGCTAATAATCACGACACATTCCTGCAAGTAATAAATTGATAGTAACATACGGCTGACATTTTCTTCACTGGTTTAAACTGAGGCAATAACGTATCGGTTGAACATGGACGAGTTGAAAGACCGCAGTATACATCACACGACTATAAAAATATGCGAAGACCTAAAGAATTCCAGTCAATACATGAATTTATTTGAAGATATACAAGTGAGTGAATTAATTAATGTCATGAAAACTAAATATAAGGTATACAAATAGAGGTAGAGGTAAATGAAAAAAAGAAGTAATAGCTTATAATCTAAACACAGTATCTTTCTTATTAGCCTATCTATATACATATAATAAAAATGTTTATAAAAAATATGACCGACGAGGAAAAAGCTCTAAAAAGTAAAAAATAATATGTATATAATATAATAATAAAGTCGGTTCTATTTTTTTATACACATTTTTATTTTACCCTTTTTATTTATCGTTTTAAATTTCAAATCCTAAACTTAGGTTAAAATTTTGGAGGTCTCTAATAAAATAGATAAGTAGCTACTGGCTCCATTGCATATGCAATTTTGCCATTACAAGAATTTAAAAATTACAAGAATTTAAAAAGATGAGCAAAACTGAAATTCGGGCTATTAAAAACCCAGAAAATCATATGATACATGATATTAACATGCATATTTTTTTTTCTTGGTATGGTGAACGCCATATATATTAGCTCGGCGCTCGCCTAAATAATTGAAAATGGCGCCATTCCGCCATTTTTTACATTTTTTAAATATGCTTACTATGGGACCACTCCGGTAATATCTTGAATATTCCCTGAAAATTTCATCCAAATTGGTCTAACCATCGCCAGGTAATCGATGTACCTAAATAAAAAAAAATACGGGTCAAATTGATAACTCCTCTTTTTTTAAAGTCATTTAAAAACTTAAAAACGATATCCACCCAAGGACTGATCATATCTAAAACCGTTCAGGCTAAAGTTTGGCGTGGACCTTCTTTTTGTGATATAGATGCGAGATAAACTCATATATATTATGTGTTTTAACTTTTTTTACAATATCTCTTTAACTAAATGATTTTTAAAACAACAATTCTTTCGTCCTTAGCTTTCAAAAATAATTACCTAAAAACGTATTTCCGGATTTTTCGAACTTTTATGACAATATCTCTTCAAGTAAATGAGATTTTAAAACAATTCTTTTAACAACGATTTTTAAAAATATTGACCTAAAAACTGGCGTCTCGATTTCTTGAACCTTAAGGGGGATGAAAAGAGGCAAAATCAATGTCAACGGATGGTAAACGAAGCAGTGTTGGTATGTTTGTTAAAAAAAATAGCTTCCATAAGAGGTATATATTAAAAGTGTATTTGCCATCGTTCATCGATAATTAAGATTAAAGGCAGACTCTATCCATTGTCCATTGCTGAAATTGATCTACGGACTCTTTGTTAGCATGGTTGCTTTTATATTGCTTCTTCCAGAGTTACACAGCATGTAAATTCTAAAACAGCATTACGTTAAATAGTTTTAACTTTCGCATATATCTATTACCACTTTTAGTTATTATACAACGAAGTGCAACGGCTCAGCTATTATTTTGTATTTATTTATTATTTTATTATTGTCCAATAGCCTTATAATCATTGAATTAAAATAGCATCTGAAAATGTGAGTTCCGGAACCTGTGACCAACGAGCGGGCAAGAGCTAGCATTCGTTCTAGCGTCAGATAAATTGACTTCGGTAATGCCTAGTGACTTTGCAGTGTTGGTCGAGAACTGGGGTCCCATTAAAAAGTGGCCAGATGCGTCTCACTTATGAAGTTACATCCCAGAGACGTACACTGGGGAATATTGGGGTTTAAACTTTCCCTTTCCAACGCAGCAAATTAAATTGGTTTGAAGAAGATGCGACTTCAGTGGTCCAAGGATTGGTGGTAACTTCTCAACTTCAGTGGCAAATCGCGGCTTTCGGGTACCCTAGGCTAGCCGATTTTGTTAAGAAAAGTTTAATTTTCGCATTAAGTTAAAGACTACAACAGAAAAAGCGAAAACTGGATAATTTTAAAGTCGAATATGTATTTCAAAATTAGCAAATTTTTCTGAACACAAAATCTTACAAACAAAAAAACTTAAAATTAAAATTCCCTTTCTGCATTTATTTTACCGAGGTGTACTGGCGAATCGTTTTATAATACAATTTGCATTTACATATTTGCGAAAAAATGTCCCCATTTGAAAACGGCACTTAATTTGCTTGTAAATATGGGAAATATGTAAATCCTTTATACATAACTATCGATGTTCTCGACTGCCTATCGATATCATCAGTTACCTATCGATAACTATCGATAAAACGCCCATCCCTAGTCGTGTCTAATACCTTTTTGGATAGCCAGTGTAGATAAGTTATTTAGTCTTTCATCCGACATTGTTGATTTGTATCTATTTTTCGTGAAGGCCATTTTCGAAAAAGACCCTTCAGTTTCGCAGTTTGATATAAGTATTGTCAAGTAAATTTCAAGCACTGTTTTCCAGAACTATCTTCAACGTTTTGAAAGAAGTAGCAGAGACATTCTTTTTGAAACATAGTAAACATACACACCCGTATTCGCCAAAGAGGTTTAAATTTAGACCAGGTCTAATTTGACAATTGTAGGCTTAAAATGTATTTAGCCGGTTGAAAACCATAGTTTGGGTTTTTTTGACAGCTTAGTCATTTCGACGAATATTTATGTCGTTAGAGGAAAACCGTTATCTAAATATATTTTTCTCTACTATTAATTTTAACGTCAGTGTTATAAAATTATACCTGAGTACGTGTTTTTTTACTGTCAGTTTGAGTGATTCTTAAAGTTAAACAGTAACTTTGTCTCCTTTTGGTGGAGATTACGCCAAATCCGATTTTCAACTTACTATAGATTTTTGGGAAGATGACCTTTTTTTAGTTTTTAGTATTTTTTTCATATCATTTAAATTTGGAACACAGTATACTGTGAGTAATGTCTACCAAATGCTTGTAATACATTTTAGAAAAATCTTCAGGGTGGTTCTTTTTCACAGATCACGACCCCTTTTACACCCCTATTTTTTTACTGTGACGCCACTGACCATTTTTGTCATCACAGCACAGTGGGGACAAGCGCCGTACAATCATGTTAGTGTTTATTTTGTACAGGGTTTTCCCGTATATTTTTTCACCCACCTAGAGAGTTTATTTGAATAGATACGGAAATGTCGTAAATACAAAAGTTGTTGGGTTTTTTATGAAGATTTAGAATATTATATCATAAGTGCGAAAATATTATTGGAAATGTCAAATTTTGACAGGTTGTCAGTTTTTTTTAATGAAACACCCTGTATATTAAATCATATTCTTGAAGATCTTTTTTTTCTAATTTCAAATATATATACTTTTAATATATTCCGTCAATTAGTTTTGGATATATAAGCGTTTAAACATTAAAGAAATGGTAAGGTAATTTGCGCTAAAACATAGTGAGCCATGGTCAAGACAATTGCAATGAACGACGCCTTTTTGACGTTTACCGGTCCGAAGTAATTATTTACGAGCATTTTTAATATCTAATACGTTGGACGATGGGTTATTCGGAAGAAGAGAAACTCGACATGATAGAATTATTTTATTTACATGGTAAAAATGCATCGATAGCTCGTAACGAATATCATAGACAACATAAAATAATTTATTTATCTTATTTATTCTTGTTTTAGAAAATCCTGAGCGCTCAATTCCCGATGCAGCCACTTTTTTTAAGAAATCATGGCATAAAATCCACTCAGTTCTAAAACATTATACATATAAGCCATATAAGTTTTTACCTACTCAAGAATTAACCGATCAAAATAAAAAAGACCGATTACACTTCTGCCAAGAAAAAGAAAGACGTGTTATGATGAACCAACTAAATCTGTCAAACATAATTTTCACTGACGAGGCAACATTTACCACTGGAGGCATGTTTAACCGGAAAAATAAGCATTTTTGGTCAAAAGAAAACCCGCGAGCTCTTCAGGCGGTCAAAATTCAGGGAAGAAGAGCCCTACATATTTGTTGTGGCCTTCTTAACAATCATGTTATTGGACCTATATTTTTAAATGGACAAAGGTATCAGGAGTTATTAGAAAACGAAATCGAGGGGCATTTAAAACAACTACCGATTAATTCATATCGTAATTTGATATCGCAACAAGGTGGTGCCCTAATGTCCAGTCGGTCACCAATCTTTTAAATGACAGGTATCCATTTTGGATTGGACGACATGGACCATTAAGATGGCCAGCAAACAGTCCCGATCTCTCTCCATTGGACATATTTTTGTGGGGTTATCTGAAAAACAAGATATACTACAATAGGCCAAGAACCATCCAAGCTTTAGAGCAAAATATAGTCCAAACAATCGACGATTTAAACACCCAATCACCTCATTTTATCTACGCATCCAGACACAGAAAATTTTAAAGAAATATTCAGAAATCCATTATAAACCAAGGAGGCTATATAGAAAACCAAAACTTAGTTCTTTAAACTAATATTATTATTTCTCTACTTTATATTATTGATTCTTTATGGTATTGTTTCTTTCCACTATTTTAACTTTTCGCTTAAGTGTGCTTCTTTCATTCAATTGTTTAACGATGTTTAATATTATGCTACGAGTCGGTGTTGGTCTATCTGGAAACCGTCTATGATATTCGTTACGAGCTATCGATGCATTTTTACCACGTAAATAAAATAATTCTATCATGTCGAGTTTCTCTTCTTCCGAATAACCCATCGTCCAACGTATTAAATATTAAAAATGCTCGTAGATACTTCTGACCGGTAAACGTCAAAAAGGTGTCGTTCATTGCAATTGTCTTGACCATGGCTATGTTTTAGCGCAAATTACCTTACCATTTCTTTAATGTTTAACCGCTTATATATCCAAAACTAATTGACAGAATATATTAAAAATATATATATATATATATATATATATATATATATATATATATATATATATATATTTATATATATATATATATTTGAAATCTCTCAGTAATAAAAAAAATATCTTCAAGAATATGACTTGGAACACGGGAAAAATGGAAAAATTGTAATGTTAATACATTATAACCTTGAAATTAACAACTAGGCATGAATGAACATTTTGCGTTAGTCGGAAAATCACTTGATAAAGATCAAAGGCTATACCGAGAGTTTGCAGTTCAAGGGTGGGGTGTGTGCCGGGGATCGATAGAGTGACTGAGGATCGTGGTTCGGGCTGTAAGTCCCGTCATTAGCATTATATTTCCGTCCTGATTGACCTCAGTAGTGCAAAGAGGAAGTTAAAATAAGGAAACAAACAACAAACTAATAATTTTTAAACGGTACAAAATATCGAAAAAATGTAAGAGGTTAATCAAAAAATTACAGAACAGAATAAGGAATTTAAATTTGTTGTAAGTTACGTCGAAGTAAAAATCTCAAGGCTTGAAAGGAGTCGTGACCTAGGAAAAAGTAACATGTGGATTTTTCTAAAATGAGTTATAGCCATTTCGTAAACGTTGCTCACAAAATACTGTTTCAATATTTAATGATTTTTCTCTAGAAATGTACAAGGTTGATGAAAAAAAAAATTTTAACACCCTGTACCTTACCTAAAAACGAAGGCCTTACAGACACATGTTTTTTATGAACTTTTTCCTAAAATGAAGTAAAAAATTACATCTTTCATTTTTAGCCATCAATTAAGAACACTCTGTATATGATGGCCATTTTATAGACATTACTTACGGTTTATCCTGTCCCAAATTTGAATCAAATACCTCTAGAAGGTACGAGGCATATCAAAAAAAACTAAAACATATTTCATCGATTTTAATGGGTTCCGAATTTCAGTTATATTTTTTTTATCTCTTGTCTTAAGTTCCAACACTGTTTTTTGACAATGACGACATTTTATTTATCGCCGGGACATTTTGTATTTGTCATGAAAACGTCAAATTCCCTTGAAGAAGAAAATTTGTTATAAATTTTTTGATGATTGTAGAAATTAGTGTCGACACCAACGGTTCGGGTAGAAGATTTCAAAAATTCTTTATTGAAAGCAATGCAAGAGAACGGGTTGGAGGCGGAGCTAAAAAATAATATTTACAGATGGGTAAAAACAAAGAAAAAAGACTCCAGTCAATATGATTCGTTTTTTAGGTAAGTAATATCAAAGACAGATAATACTTCGAATAGAATGTACATCAGATGTAAATAAATTAACTACATCAAATTATCGTGTCCCCGTTTAATTAAATCGCAAGCAACAATATTTGACTTGGTGTTTCCAGAAACGTGATTTAAGTCTGCTTGTTCAGAAATACCTACAATACAAAAATTATGCTTTAAAGAGACAAATTGCAGGGTAATAGCGTCAAACCGATTTATAAACGAATTTAACCAGCCGATAGAATACAGTGGGCTGTGGACAGGCAACTCTGGGCGTTGAGCTACGCGGAAATCTCTCGATGAATCCCAATTATACGGAATACAATACAAAAATGGCATCCATTTAAGGAGTATTTTATTTAAAATTGGATGGAGCGTCTATCTGTATAATCTGTCTTTGGTAATATTAATAAAATTTTATAAACCTACCAAAATTATGTAAATAAATATATTTTATGGAAACATTTACATTAAGCTTACCATCGCCGATTTTAACGATTTTTAGTATGCTAGTAGCAGCTGGTGCGCTAATCACCAATTTGGATTTTTCGCAAACGTTTTATTCTCTAGTTATTCATCATCAAGGGCTTTAATATTTTTCCACGTTTACTCCCCTTTTCACAAATATTTCCGTAAAGGACGCACAATTTCATAGACAAAATTTAATCTCATGACTAATTTCAGAAATACAGTGTCAATTTTAACATATTCTGCCTTTTGTTTAAAAGTTTGCTAATATAATTTTGTTTATTAATTTCAAGATAACTAAGTTTTATCGATGAGTTTTTCAATTTCATAATTTGCATCGATTTTGTTTTTTAGGTAATTTTCTTTTCTTTATTATTTTATCAAAACTTCTGCCTGTTTGGCCTGTTTTGTATTTTTGGTCAGAATGTGTGCCATTTTTAAAACTGTACAGGGTGTTCCAGCGAGGACTGAACAGGGACCTATTTTCGACCTTCCTTGTATTTTGGAAAAATTCAAAATAGCCAATCGATGTATTTTTTCTTGTAGAATCCAAAAATATCATCGAAAAAATATTTGAACCAGAAACAAAAGAGTTACGCTATGCATCAGGTGTTTTTTAAATGGAATGTATCGTTTTTTATACGATTTTTGGAAAGAGTGATTTTTTTTATGTCCGTTCTGATTAAAAGATTTGATTTTGCGATAGCGGTTTATATTACATTTTAATGTTTTACAAACTAAAATTTTAGCTTCACCTGTTTAAAATATACGATAGGTTGGTATAGCTGATCAAGGTAAAATGGCGTTTGAATGCTTTGTCAATAAAAATTGACATTATTTTAATTGTTGTCGAAGTCTTCACCTAAAAAATATATATTTGACTCTGATCGAAATGAAATACTCTTTGGACGAAAGACTACAGATTGTTATGCTATTTTACAAGTGCCAAGAAAATGCAAGAGAAGCAAGAAGATTTATTGCAAATTTTCATAGAAATATATCCATCAATACAATTCTAAGGATAAAAAACCTATTTGAGGAAAATAAAACTTTACATGATAGAAAAATAAATATACAAAGAAGAAGAAATCGAGATCAGGCCATTATAAATTATTTTCAAGTTAATCCAACCAAATCTATTTCGGATGCAGTTCGGGAAGTTCAGTACGGTGGCGGTGTAAGGCGCAGAATATTTAGCCGAGGGAATGTTCACAGGACTCTGAAAATTCATAAATTTAGACCTTTTCGTATCCTTCCACTTCAGCACCTAACACCGGCACAAAAAGAACTTCGCTTCCAATTTGTTTCTCAAATGGTAATTCGGCAAGAAAACGAAGACCCTGATTTATTCAAAAATATTGTGTGGACCGACGAAGCTACTTTCACAACATCGGGAGTATTCAACAGACATAATAGTCACCACTGGGCCGTTGAAAATCCAAAAAAGTTCCAGACTATTAAATTTCAAGGGAGGAATTCTATTCATGTTTGGTGTGGGATAAAAAACAATAAAATTTTGGGACCAATATTTTTTAACGGGACTTTAAATGGGCACAGATATTATGAGTTTTTTGAAAACGAAATTGAAAATTTTTTGGAAGACTTACCATTGGCGGAATATCAGAATTTAATTTGGCAACATGATGGGGCGCCTCCTCATGCCGTGCATGATGTGGTTCAATTTTTAAATCGGCGCCATAACGAATGGATAGGGCGAAATGGAACATATGCTTGGCCGCCCAATAGCCCCGACCTCTCAGTTTTGGATACATTTCTTTGGGGCCATTTGAAGAACGTCGTATACAGGAAAATCATATTGTAACAGCAAGTTTAGAAAGGCTACAAAGGGGTTATCGATGTTGTTTCGAGAAAAACGGCGGTCACATTGAAAACTTATGTTATTAGTAGTTTTATTTTATTATTTAATTTTTCTATCATGTAAAGTTTTATTTTCCTCAAATAAGTTTTTTATCCTTAGAATTGTATTGATGGATATATTTCTATGAAAATTTGCAATAAATCTTCTTCTTGCTTCTCTTGCATTTTCTTGGCACTTGGAAAATAGCATAACAATCTGTAGTCTCTCGTCCAAAGAGTATTTCAATTCGATCAGAGTCAAATATATATTTTTTAGGTGAAGACTTCGACAATAATTAAAATAATGTCAATTTTTATTGACAAAGCATTCAAACGTCATTTTACCTTGATCACCTATACCAACCTATCGTATATTTTAAACAGGTGAAGCTAAAATTTTAGTTTGTAAAACATTAAAATGTAATATAAACAGCTATCGCAAAATCAAATCTTTTAATCAGAACGGACATAAAAAAATCACTCTTTCCAAAAATCGTATAAAAAACGTACATTCCATTTAAAAAACACCTGATGCATAGCGTAACTCTTTTGTTTCTGGTTCAAATATTTTTTCGATGATATTTTTGGATTCTACAAGAAAAAATACATCGATTGGCTATTTTGAATTTTTCCAAAATACAAGGAAGGTCGAAAATAGGTCCCTGTTCAGTCCTCGCTGGAACACCCTGTACATAGCCAAAACCGCTAGAAGTTCAGATAAATTAATTTTTAAGTTAAAATGGTACTTAAAAAATTAAATCGCCTTTTAAATTTGTCACTATTTTTTAGACACCTTGTAAAAATAAATACAACACTATTACTATTTGGTACAACTTTTCCCATTTAACTCTTTTGCTACCTTTTTAAACAGAGACGATTTGCATATTTGTAGTTTTTTTGCATGTATAAACACTCACCTTGTGTTTTATTTTTTAAAATTGATATAATAGTATTATAATATGTAAGAACTATCGAAAAATATACGATAAAATTTGAAAAATTGACATTTATCCGTTTAAAGTAAAATCAAGCTTCGGATGCGTTTAAAACATCCTGTATCTCTGATGCTAGCCACAGCGTTTTTGTTAAGACACCCAGTCTTGATTTGGAAAACCAAAACAGCCATTTATTATATTTCTCCCCTAAAAGTGAATAATAACAGAACATCAAATAAAATGAAATATCATATTTTTATGTTATTTTTCGATTGATCGTATAAAGTGATATCTTTCTTTTAATAAAGTTGATAGCAATAAGATATAAATTATACAAAAAAACTACTATTTTATTTTATTATTTAAAGTTAATTTAATGTCCTAATTAGCTGAAAATAAAAATCTTTGCAATTGAGCTTATAAAGACTCGTTAGTGATTTGCCCATACGTTAGGCATGATTTTTGAGTAATGATTACATGCATTCGTAACATTTGTCTGATTTTTTAAAAATATCCTGAATGCTTTAGCTGATGAAATAAACAGACAACGTTAAAAAAACTTAAAACACGATAAGCTCTTTAAATATTTGAACATTTTTCAGGAAAGCTCAGATTCACTGGGAGAAACGGATTCACAAGTCTTTTAATTCAAAGACTCGATGTCAGTGACTTGCCTATACATTAGGACTAATGTTTGATTAATGATTACATGCATTCGTAACACTTGTCTAATTATTTAAAAATAACCTGAATGCTTTAGCCGATGAAATGAGCAACGTTAAAAAAACTTAAAAAACGAGAAGCCCTTTAAGTAATTTGACATTTTTCAGGAAAGCTCAGATTCACTGGGACAAGCGGATTCACAAGTCTTTGAATTCAATGAGCAGTGAACTGGGAATAAGCTTAGCTAAACTAAGAGGAAATAGCGAGAAAGAAGAAATTCTAAACAAATGGACTGAACTAAGCAATTTTGAAGTCGGTAATTTATCATTATTAGTATTTAGAAGTATTGTTTCGAAAAAAATGCACTTGTGCAATTTTCACTTCTGTCAATGTCATACAAGCCGATAAAGCTCTATTCACATTCCCAAATACAAACAGCTTAACTTTGAATTTGTTACGCATGACACAGAATTTCTCATTCATTAATATTATCAATTGGGAATATTAAAAATAGCGAATTAAAACCCCAAATAAGTAAATCTAGCATGGCTAACATTAAAAATGTAAATGTAGCTTTGAAATGACCATTTTAAACGATGCATATGTACTCTTACTTTTATTAAGAAAATAAGCGCTCAACATTTTTTCGATTTTTTCCGAAAATTTTGTTTGCAGTTGTTATATTACTACTGATAATACAACATCTACATTAAAACACGCAAAGACATATATTTTAAAACATTCATTGTGTTCATGGTTTTAAACATATATGATTGAAATCGGCGAAGAATTAAAATTAGGTTCAAGTTTCAAAATTGTGTCTTACATTTAAATAAATCTGCAATTTTCCTGGACATACACATTGCATCTACAATATTTAAAAAAGAACTAAAAGTACATTTGTAAGTATTTTAATGAATATGTACTGTGTTTTAGACAGATATTCACAAATACCGGCCTGTATATGCCCCTAAAGATTTTTTAGAAGTTTTGTTGGCTCTGAAAGGCCCCTGTAAAGATAAAAATAAAAGGTAAGTAAACTACAAGTTAAAATAATAACTATTTACGAAATAACCGTATTTTAGGCACGCCTGTGCAAATTGTGCAGAAAAGAATTGTTTAAAACTGCCAAACTGTCACCAGAGGTCACCCCAATTTTGTTAAAGCTATTTTTTCTCTCATTTAAATCCATTATAACAATTTTTAACTATCTTTCGGGACAATTTCTCTACTGTTTAGTTATCTCCCTGAATTATAGAAGTAAAAGTTACATATATATTTTTCAAAAAAATATGCAGTCCTATGTATTGACCAAAATGCAAAGGGGTTTTAAATATTCCTTAAAATACATACCATGAATACCAGCGTGATCAAAGAAGGTGATATTTATTTAAAAAAAATTGTTTTCTGTAGGAAGAATAGACACATGGGACGAATATACACATCGGCGGCCTTTCCTACTCTGGCTTAACATGTTCGTACGACTGGGGATACTTACATAACATGTTTGTTTATGACAACGTTTCGATTAGCAATGTATCTTCGATCGTTATCAAGAGTACACCTGTATTGAGTCTATTAAAAAAAAAGCCTTACCACAATTTACAAAAATTTTATACTGATAACTTTAACTAACAAACTTATCGTTACATTCTTTATGATCCAACAATGTTTTAGTCTTAATTTCTAGTGTACTGATATTTTTATAATATAGTGACATATAACCTGCTATTAGTAATAAAATTAATAACTTCTATTTAATAATCGTCAAGCTTTATGAACAAATACTATGCATTTATGATAATAAAGCATGTTTTGAATTTGCATTTGATAAGTAGTACTAGTTCTGCAGATCAAGATAAGTAGCATGTACCACTTTTGTAGTAACACAGGGTTGCTCCAAAAACTGACATTAAAATTTTTAAATTGTACTTCACACAACCTATGTAACGCCCAATTTAAACATTTTAAATTCTGTTGTTTATTTATCCTGTATAGCAACAATTTTTTTATCATAAACTGATAATCATCAGAATCCCATGTATTTTAGTTAATGGTGTCTTTCCGTGACATCAATTTGTTACTCGATATATCCTATTTACATTACCCTGTAGAAATGAAAAAGTTGGGTGTTTGCTATAGTTTTTTGGTATTAACTGTTTTAAAAAACTTTTTGTCAATTTTAACAAGTAGGGCTGCAAATTTTCGTTAAAAAAATTGTTACTTCGATGGCTATAGAGATAAAGAAAAAAATTGCAAAATTGCCCGAAAAGAGCAACTCGAAGTAAGAGAAAAAAAAATACTTTTGCAAAATTGGGGTCACGTTAAATATTTTTAGACTTACTTATTACAATAAGGTATTTGACCCAACAAAAAACGCATTCGCTTTCTTTAATCTTAATCAGAAATAAGTCGGACTACTGTACTTATGAATATTCCTATGTAACCTTAGACTGAGCCTTAGAACACTCAATGGTAAGCACACTTCAGAATGTGTCAATCTTGTAAGAAATAAAAACGCACTAATTTCCAAAGAACTACACAAATTTAAATGTTATCCCCATATTTTTTGCAGGGAAACCGAATATGATGTCAGAAAACTGCAAAGCGTAGAATTTATGAGAAATTAGCTTTTACCAGAACTAATTGCCATGTTCACAGCCTATTAGCAGACACTTCTAGCATCCTGAAGCATTTGAATAAATTATTTTCAGTAAGGACTCTTTCCTAAGCTGTGTGTTGCTCCTTGGAGAATTAAATACGATAATAAGCCAGCCAGCGGATATATAACCTAGCAAAAATTACTTGGGATCCGCATATTTACTCACCTTCTGGCAGAGAGTTAAATATAAGGGATTAACGTCTATAGACAGCTTGCCGTCCGCCAGATTTCAATGATATTTTTTATTGTAGACCTTATAAACAAGTTTTGTTAAACGTTCAGTGTGTGCTTCTCTCAATAGAGTCTCGACTTTAGAACCAAGGCATGTGTGTTCGAATCCCAGTTCGGGCGCGTGACAAAAAACAAAATTAATGATTCTTATGATTCATCATAGAAACCTTAGTAGAAAAAGCCAAGATTGGTTTATTAGCAACAGTCAACACATATAGTACGACGCACGGATCTGAAGCCCCGACGAAAGGGGGCAGTTTTTCAAAAGCAGGCTGTTTCTGTGGATATGTACGGTTTTAGCCAATCACCAATGAGTAATGCATCGTTTCCACTGGGGTGTACGGATCAGGCATATAACCCTCTGCAATCCAGTAAACAATGTGAAATACATTCATGTATTTAACAGAAAGTACCAAAACTAATAAGGTTGTAGCATCTGAAAAAGCATAGCTTATGAATTAGTTTTCAAGCTAAAACTTTGATTTGGCAGAATAAAAAAAAGAGTTTCTAGGGACATAAACGATGCCACCATAGTCAATATGTTCATATTAATAATTAATAAACTACTACTCATCGCTAGTATACTATATGTAGTTCCAGGAATTCAAATTGATTTAGACCAAACCAGCGCAAATGGCCTCATTTTCTTATATCCCTAACTTTAAGAAAAAGACAACAGGTACCTATTTACAAAAGCCTTCGAGTGAATAAACACAAAAGAGTTATGGGATGTAATGGGATTTTTGGGAAATCCACAAAAATATGTAGCAAAAGCTGAAGCCAAGAGTAGAAGCAACAAATGTTTCTTAGAAAAACAGGTGTGTGTTATACCTCCAGGTCTATTTAAAATCCTTGCACCTGACCCTGCCACCTGGCTTGACTATCTTTGTAGATACTACAGTTGAAAGAATGTGTTGCTTGCAGACTTGAACTACTTCGAATGCCCAAATGGAAGAAAAGATGTAGAGACTACCATAAAAATCTATTTTTGTAAACCGCAATGGTCTTTCACTGAAAACAGACGAAATGTAATACTCTCTCTATAGTCCATAGCCCTATTAACTCTAAACGAATTTAGTGTAAAAAACTGATAACACAGGCCAACAATTTTTTTTTTGGTGACGGAAAACAAAGAATTTTAATGTGCGGATTACTGCTGATTCCAAAAATACCATCAGATTTCATCTAATTGATTTAAGTTCTTATAAAAGGCATATATATGTAAAGAAATAAAGATATCTTTTGATGTCAAAATACAAATTTCATACCTAAAAATAAAATCCAATTATCAAAGTATATCTGAAATTGCCCATGATTCCACCATCCTTCTTATACCTGCTTAATCCCCATTTGTTAACCCTAGGCCCATATTAATTTCTGTCTACCTTTGTCTTAGTGCTTTACCCTGCTCAGTTTCGTGAGTAAAGTTGTGCTATTATTTTGTGTAGATTTTTGGCAATTTCTAGTATTTATTTATTTGCAAATTTTACGGGTACATCCCATTTTATAACTAAAGTACCATCTATATATGTAATCTAAGAAACTAATTACAAATATATATAAACACAAAGTTTTAGCGTCCACACTATGTAGCAATGAGCAAATCCCATCATAATGACATCTTTAGAATATATAACACTTTTCTTTTTAAAGAATTCAAGCCAGATGAAAACAGGTCAAGCTCTTCATGCTTATTTGCAAATCTCTTTCCCTTGTAATAGGTGCATGGAAACCAAAATTGGTATTATGGTGTTCAATATAAAAAAGTTCAGTTCTCCTAAGAGATTTATATCTAGATCTAACACTGAACTAAAACCATGGCATCCACAAGCAGAGTAGCTGTGTAAATCATCCAAACGTATTATGTAGTATGCAACAAATGCAATTCGAAAGAAAAGAGAAAACTTATTTCTCATTATGTGAAAAGTGCTTATTTGGCATACTTTGGCGTTCATTTGGAAGACCAGGATAAACCTTGAGCTCCACATTTCGTATGTAAAACATGTGTTGAACATTTACGACAGTGGACCATGGAAAAGAGATAGTGCCTAATGTTTGGCGTGCCAATGATTTGGAGGGAACTACGAAACCACCACAATGACTGCTATTTTTGTCTCGTAAATATCAAAGGTATTAATCGGAACAATAGACACAAATGGACATATCCTAATCTAGATTCAGCAATAAGATTTGTACTGCATTCTGAAGAAATACCCATTCCATCCTTCAGCAATCTTCATCCTGCTCTGCCAGAAGATATTACAGAAACATCAACGTCCGATGAAAGTAAAAGAACTCAATCATAAAAGGACAGTGACTTTGATGCAGATTTAACAATTCCTCATAAGAGATCTAAACCTCTCAAAGGAGTCTGCCGAATTACTTGCATCCAGATTAAACGAAAAGAATCTACTTTATCCAGGTTTGGTACCTGGTATCACATTTTATCGTAAAAAAGATAAGAATTTGCCCTATTTGTCTTGGGAAAATAACCTGGTATTCTGTAACAATATAAATGGACACTTAGAAAAAATGGGTATCAAATTACACACCAGAAGAATGGCGTCTTTTTATTGACAGTTGAAAACCAATATGGCTCTATTCTCATTGGTTATTCCACCACCATGAAAGAGAAATATGAGACGATAGCACTAGTTGCGAAAAAATTAAGTATGAGGAACATCAGTGAGCAATTTTTGTTGATCTAAAAATCGTTAACTTCCTGGTTGGTCAGCGAAGTGGATATACAAAAGATCCTTGTTTTTTTATACCTTTTGGGGACAATCGAGCTGAGAATCAGCAATGGGTCAACAGAAATTGGCCTTTAAGAAATGTCATTATTCAAGGAAAACAAAACGTAATCAACGACTGTAGTAAAGAACAGGGACAAAGATTCCATCAAGATATTAAAAATATGTCAGATCGATATCAAGGGCGATGATCGATATCAAGGGCGATGTGCCACATCATGGCCGACTACTGCTGGAGTCTTCAGCGAGACTCTACAAGTATACTCCATGCTAGAAAGTCGTATAAAAGAAAATTTTGGAGAGCTAAGTAATTAATGTATGTGTAACTACTTTTTGAAACAAATACTTGACTTTGTATTTTTGTTGTTTTTTTTTAACTGGCAATCGGAGTCAATAGAAATAGTAATAACGTGAAAAGAACATAATTTAAAAAATAAAACGATAAATATAGCCTATCTTAAAAAGTAGAAATGATAAACGAAATCTGATGCGTATTATGTACCCAAAAATTACTCAGGAACCGTTGAAAAACCGTTGGCATCAAAACGGCTGTTAGCCTGTGTAATCCCTACAGCTCTTCAAAATGGTTTTTGTAAATAAAAAAAAAGTAGTCGGATAACCTTCATGTTGTTCACAAGATATCAAAATCAAAAAATTTCTGATTTTATTTTGAAATTATGTACTTTATCTTTTACAGTGAGTCACAAAAATGGGAATTTGCACAGCTTCCACTAAAAGTGAAAAACCTAGGAGAACTGGTAATATATGTGGAATAAATTTTGTTTTAACTATATACGTTTTCTGTTTGCTTTTAAATGTTTTAGAGAAACTTGTACGTAGAAATTGCGAGAGGCGATCAAATTCTGAATAGCAATCATTTTGTCAACACTAATCAGAATAACATCACACTGGAGAGCGAAAGGATCACTTTAGGAGAGAAAATTTTAGAAAAGAATTATGCTCCGCTGGCTCAGGAATATTTAAAAAAGGGGTGTCCAAAATGTCTTCGCTCTAAGATTTGGACTCTACTTTTAGGAGCTGAAGTAAAACCACTGGTAAATATCAAAACAATGGTCAACTTGTAAGGAAATAGCCCGAAAACATTTTATCAATGAAAAAAAGAATATCACCAAAATTTGGAATGAAAATTTTTAATTAAATTTGTTTTCCACTCTTGAAAATTTAATTGAAAAAGCCGCATTTACGGCATGATGTCACACCTTGCTTTTGTATTGCCTATACCGTACTTGTATTTGTCGACGTCCTGGCAAACTCACTTTTTACTTTTAAGTCGTAATATCTGAAAAAGGGCTCGGAATAAATAATTGGAATTTGGCACGATTTAGAGCCAGGCTTGGGCTTTCAAACGATAGAAAAAAGTATTTGTGTTCTGTGTTGGGATTGAGAGATATGTACAACAAGGTGACGTCGTAAAAAAATATGCCATGATACATTGTTTAACTGATAACTGTCGAAAAACCTAACCGATTTCAATGAAATTTCCAGAAAAAACGTCCTTCATAGTCTTCTGGTTCTCGGCGGGATAAAAAGTTGGGAACCGTATTTTCTAAATTATTTTAAATCAAAAAAAGGGTAATTTTGACGCCCTTTGACGGTTGAACCGCTGCCCTGTCCTGCAATAGCAAAAATGATTCTGAATGGACATATCTAGAAGAAAAAATACTAAATGCTTTACTATTTAAAGCGTGTAAAGAAATTATAATTTTCAGAAATGGTTTTAAAAAACTTTTTGTTGTGGAGGTAAAAAAATACAAAACTGCATTTCGAAATTGGCCCTAAAGCTTTCAATAAAATAATTATTCTCCAGACAAAATATAAATGGTTTCTTTTTTTTTAGATTTTACCGACACTGGTCAACATTAAAATCTATTATAATTTAGCGGCACATTTTGAAGTTCTTGTAATTTTTGTATGGAAAGTAAATTGATATCTCGTGGTTCTGGCGAAATACAGAACCAATAGGATAGAAACTAAAAAGTTATGATTTTTTGAAAACCGAAATTTAAAACAATCGATACCCTTACTTCGAAGCAGAATATATTGTAAGTTATTATCTACTCAAAAACTTCAATCTACTCTCGCAAGCTTTCCAATTCGAGAATGTAATATCTGAAGAACATCATACTAAATTATCAGAATCCAGAACATACTAAATTATCAGAAAATGCAATTGCATTCCGATAATGCTTTTAATATAGGTAAATCAAGTTTAAAAACCTCCAAAATAGTACTGGATAGAGTCATAGAATGTTTTTACTTTCCTCATAAGAAGGAAAAAAATTTGTGAATGTACCTCGCTCCGAGATTTTGGCAAATCTTTGCGTTTTCGGGTCTCTGGACCCCGAAAAACATATTCTCCCATTTTCGTCAGTCTGTCGGTCTGTCCTTCTGTCCAACTATGCGCGGTATAGCTGAAAAACTACTTATCCGATCGATTGATTGGTCAAAAATCAAAGGTCATAAGAGGATAAAATGGTTACATGTTGGTAAAAATAAAATATAGCGGATCAAAATGGCGGCATCACGAAATGTAAAAAAATCGTCATTAAAAAACTACTTATAGAACGGAATTCAAAATTTGCGCAAAAATTAAATGTGATAGAGGAGTGCCATAGCACGGTGTGACGTCATAGCCAATTTGTATGTAATTGCATTGCATTTAGTTTCCAAATAGAAACAAAACCTTATCGACAAGTATTTTAGTTAAATTTATTGAATTAAGCTCGTTTATGACGAATTGACAACGTTTGCAAATTACCCATTCAGTTGTAATACAAGCTGTACTCATCGGGTCGTTACCCGGTAGTCAATTTACACACAGGGTCGTTTTTAGGGGTGTGCACGGTGTGCCGGCACAAAGGCGGCCAAATTATTGGGGCGGCCGCAGGCCGCCCGCCAAAAACACAAAATTAGCCATTTGATTACAAAAATATACCTATATTTTTGTTTTCAAAATAAAGAAAAATTAAATTACATTTTGTTAGGCTTTTAAGATAAAACATTCATAAGAAATTTATTACCGGTCATTTCTTTTTTTGCTGTGCATGAGTTGCCGAAATTACAATAGAACTATTTATAGCAGCGTTCCTTGGAAAAGCAATAAAAATGATAGATAAGGGCGGCCGCCTTTCAATGCAAAAATGTTTGTTTATACTTCATAATTGGTATGTGTACAGTATATAGTTTTATATAGCTCTATATACTGTAGAATGGGGCAGTTTTTAAATGTTTTGTTTTTCTTTTTAGTATTCGATTAACTAGCGAGAGTTTAACAGTGATATAAAGTGTTTGTTGTTTAGTTATTTTTTTATACATTTTGCAAAAGTGAAATTTCAAAAGAAACAAATTTTCGTAATTTAAAAAGGTAAGTTCTTCGGATAGATATTACTTTACTTAATATTACCATCCAAATCCGCATCTTACGTTTTGGATTTAATATTAAACATGTGAAAAAAAATTTTTTTTAGCTTGAGATCAAAAAGTGGTTTATTGTTAATTTTATGTCTAGATTAATTTTCTATATTTCAAGTTTTAAAAAATGTATAAAGTAGTTTACTAATTTACTTATCTAATAAAAATATAATAATTATATTTATTTTTTGGGTCATTTTAAAAACAAAATCTGATGCTAGATTACAATTTTACTTATTATTTATAAAAAATTCCATTTGGTGCGAACTTAATTGGGGATACTATAAAATTATATCTTCGCAGATTCAGAACTATTACATAAACTAAATTTTCTAACTTTAATTACCTTTCAATTTTATTTCCGGATGTCCGATAGAAAAACAAAACGTTTATCTGGAGCTCAATATAAAAAAAGAAAATTAGAAAAGGAAGAAAACAAAAAAAAATTAAGTGGATCTTTGCAAAAATATTTAGTTCCATCAACATCGTCACAGGGTACAGATACAATTGAGGATGAAAATGTAAAGGATGCACATAAAGTAAGCGACCCTGAAGAAAAAAAACACCCTGAATCAAATACAGAAATAGATAATGAAGAAAAGATGCTCTTAACCGATGATAATCCTAACTTAAACGAAGTTATCCCTGAAACTAATGATGATTTTGATGTCAGCGACCCATTCACCTGGCCGGATATTTTACAAAATCAAGTTATTGAGCAAATAGTACAAAACGATTTTCAGCATATAGAAAAAAAATTTCCTTCTGATGAATCGGGAAGGAAATTTTCTTCAACTCAATATTTTCGAATTTTGCCAAATGGTGAAAAAATTAAAAGTGGTATACTCTTGTAGAGCAAATAGCATTTTTTGTCTTTGTTGTAAAATATTTCGTAAGGAAGTGTTTAAGTTAAATAGCAAAATGGGGTATTCTGATTGGCGACATCTTTCACATATTTTATCCAAGCATGAATCTTCTGTACATCACTTGCAAGCTAATCAAAAATGGGTTGAGTTAAAAATGTCATTAAATAAAAAATTAACTATTGACAAAGAACGGCAAAATTATTTTGAACTTGAAAGGGAACGCTGGCGCTCTATCTTAAAAAGAGTTATTGCAATTATACAATTTTTAGCTGGACAATCATTGGCATTTCGTGGAAAAAGTTCCGTCTTATACGAACAAAATAATGGCAATTTTTTAAAAGCTGTTGAAATGGTGGCAAAATTTGACCCAGTGTTATCCGATCATCTAAAAAAAATTACAAAGACCCAAGAATCAAAAAGTAAAATAACTCACTATTTGGGAATTCATTTTCAAAACGAAATAATTACTTTGCTAGCAAAAAATATTTGCCATCATTTTACGACACTCTTAAAAAAATCCAAATATTTTTCCATAATTTTAGATTCTACTCCAGATGCAAGTCATACAGAGCAAATTACATTTGTAGTCAGATATGTAGACTGTAACGAAGAAAATGTTGTCATAAAAGAGTGTTTTTTGGGTTTTTTTCCTATTTTATATACAACTGGGGAAGGGATTTTTAACCTATTGGTTAATGATATTTTGCCTAAGTTTGAATTAGATATTAGGGATATAAGAGGTCAGGGCTATGATAATGGGGCCAATATGTCCGGAAAACATATCGGACTTCAACAAAGGGTAAAAAATGTTAATTCCAGGGCTATATTTGTTCCTTGCACCGCTCACACACTAAATCTAGTAATAAACGATTCCGCTAAAATCTCCCACAAAACAATAAATTTTTTTAACATGGTGCAGGAACTGTATGTATTCTTTTCTTCTTCTCCTTTTCGTTGGGATGTTTTAAAAAAAAAATGTTAGTAATTTAAATCTTAAATCGGTAAGTGACACCCGATGGGAAAGCAGAGTTAAAGCGCTTAGACCACTTCGGAATCAACTAGGAAATATTTGTAAAGCTTTGGTTGAGCTTTCAGAAGATGTTACAAGAGACTCAAAAACAAAACTAAGTGCCAATTCATTATTAGAAAAAATAAAATCATTTACTTTTATCTGTAGCTTAGTCATATGGTACGAGTTATTAGTTAAAATTGACGTAGTCAGTAAATTATTGCAAAATATTAATATTGACCTGACTCAGTGTGTCACATCATTAAAACATGTACTTAACTTTATTAACGAAATGCGATCGGACCAAAGTTTTAACACTTACATAGAAATTTCATCCAATTTAGCAAATGAAATTGATGTGGAACCAGATTTTCCAGAAGTTCGTATAAGGCGGAAAAAATCCCTATTTAGTTATGAAAGTACAGACAATGTATTAACTAACGAACGAGAGAAATTTAAAATAAATTTTTTATATTATATTATACTGTTATTGACCGAGTTAGAATATCAGTAGAAGAAAGGTTTAATTCTCTTTCGTATTGCAGTAATATTTTTAACTTTTTAACACGGTTTCATGATGTGACATCGGATGATTTAAAACAAAAATGCGTTGAACTTGAAATCGCATTAACCGAAGACGAATCGAGGGATATAAGTGGCGTAGAACTATTTGAAGAAATTGTTACATTTAAATCTCTAACAGATCAAATCAAACCTATTGAGATTCTAAAATTTATTTATAGTAATAATTTGGTCTCATCTTTTCCTGATTTATGTATAAGCTTGAGAATTTTTTTAACAATACCAGTAACGGTTGCATCTGGTGAACGGTCATTCTCAAAATTAAAAATAATAAAAAACTATTTAAGATCTTCTATGTCACAGGAAAGGCTTACAAATTTAGGTATAATTGCCATTGAAAATGAAATTTGTGAAAATTTAGACCATAATAAAATAATAGACGAGTTCGCAAGTACAAAAGCAAGAAAAATATTTTTGAAATGAAGAGGTTGTTTTTTTATTGGGACTTGCTTAGTTTTATACTTAGATACAATATAAAAGATACCAATTTTTGTTTGTTTGGTTTTATATTATTTGATATTTAAATAATTAATAGTTTAAACATTTGTATTTTGTTTTATGTTGTTTATTGTTTCGTTTAATAGATTAATACCTTATGTTATGATTGTTATGATACAATGTTACTTGTTAATGTATACGTAGGAACTTAAATATATTTTTTTGTTCAATAAATATTGTTTTTTTTTTTGTTATAAAAGGGCGGCCGTTTTATTTCTGCACAAAGGCGGCCGAGGGGCTAGGAACGGCCCTGTTTACACATGATCCTATATTACGACATTTGGGTAGGTAATTGCGGTGTTTGTCTGCTTTTAAAGATGCTCTGTTGTTTGGGTAGCCTCGAATGTTAAGATATCGGAATGTGAAGCCTGCAGGGCGTAGTTGTTAAAGGGTCTGGTTCACAGTGCACTTCATTGTATTTATACTTCCTCGTATAATAGCCCTCATATTTTATGGCTAATATAATGCATATACAGGTGGGGGCCATTTAACTGGAATAAATTCAATAACCTAAAAACTATTCATAATTTGAGAAAAGCGCTGCCTTACCCTTCAAATTGATTTATAGGACTCCAGATCTGTTGATAAGATCAATTTGATCATGAGGTCATTGTTACAATTATGACGTCATACACTTTTAAATACAATATCCCGTAGATTGATCTTTTTGAGATGAGTAGAACATTCTAAACACATATTATATAACACCTCATTAACCTAAATTCAAATGTTCTCGAGAAAATTGCATTTGAAAAATGTCATTTTGGACAACTTTAAATCGGCTCAACTTAGAACAAATTTTGACATTCAGATGCCATGTCATCCAATATATTTTAAAAAAGTTAAGATAGGAAAGTGCAAGTCATTATTTTTTAAGTATAACTACTTGGATGGTATAGTCAAAAGCAGTGTTATCGTGCGGGTCATAAGATTTATCAATGACAAACTTTTTAAGTTTGTTTTTCTTTTATTACGTGTAATCATATCCTCCGCATAAAATCCGGAAGATGAATTAGTTAGACCTATGATATTTTCATATGAAAAAAGAGAATAAATATATAAATACCAGCAGTTGTAAAAATCTTTGAGCGATGTCACTTCAAAGTCAGATTGACAAGTCAGTGACAAAATGAGTAATAGAAAACAATTTTCGGGTTTTCTGCATCCACAAGCGAAAAAAATGGTATTAAATCTAATAAAATATTACGAAAATTAAAATTGACCGGCCAATATCCAGGAGACATTAGCAAAAGCTCTGGGAATCGCTTTAAGGACTGTGCAGAAAGTTGTGCATGAAAAAAAGCATAATTTACAACCGAAGAAGATTAAGAAATGTACACGAAAAAAGCCAAAGACATAAGACTTAAGTGACAATGTACAAATGGATGTTCGTAATGCAATTTACGATTTATACACACCAAAAACTAATATAACCCTTTAAGTTTTAAAAGAAGCTTTAAAAAATCGAGGCATATTGGAAATTGGACTAAACTCGTCAAAATTAATAAAAATGTTGGGTTGTCGATATAAAAAGGACTGTAATCGAAGATTTTTATGCGAGTTGCCATATATAGCAAGTCAGCGTATCCAGTTTTTAAAGAAATACACGGAAAATGTTAATTCAAAATTTAGAAAAGTGGTATTTTTAGACGAGGCTTGGATATTTTCGAAATCTTGGCAGGAAAAAAGAGATGTGGGACGGGAAAACGGTTCATTATTTTGCATGCAGGTTCTTCAACAGGATTTTTCCCAGGTGCAAGTTTACTGTTTTCTTTAACATCCAAAAGTATGGACTACCATGACAATATGAACTGTGAACAGTTTGAAAAGTGGTTAAAAGAACAACTGATTCCAAATTTAAATGCTCCATCTTTAATCATTCTGGACAATGCATCTTATCATTCAAGAATCTTAAATAAACAACCTACTTCATCCTGGAAGAAAAGTGATATTTATAACAGGCAAATAAAACAAAAACAAAATCCTTTACCCAATATGCTGAAACTAGAACTTCTTTTAATGGAAAAAAAATGGGAAAATGGACATGAGGTTTTACGATCGCCGCCATGCCAATACCAACGCAATAGAATTAATATGGGCTGGGGCAAAATCATATTACGAAAAACACGTGAACGATGGTCTTACATCAGATGAAGTGCAAATTATTTGGCAAGTTTCATTAACTGTGGAACATACGGAGAAATTAATATGGGATTGGTGAAATCGAGAACGAGTTCTAGATGTCGAAATAGCACCAATGATCATTGCGCCATTTGAAGACAACTCAGAAGATGAGGACTTTTTAAGTGATGATGATATTTTCTACTCTATAATATTAAACAGTTTCTGAAGGATTATATTAGTCTTTGACGTGTATAAATCATAAATTGCATTATGAATATCCATTTTTGCATTGTAAGTCTTTTGCCTTTGGATTTTTTCGTGTACATTTCTTAATATTCTTCGGAAGTAAATCATGTTTTTTTTCATGCACAAGTTTCTGTACATTCCTTATACCGATTCTCAGAGCTTTTACCACTGGCTCTTGGATATTAGCCAGTAAATTTCAATTTAAAAATTTTTTTATTAGATTTGACACCATTTTTTTGCTTACTTTTTTAGTACATTTGTAATTTTGTAGACAATAAATAAATAATTATAGAAAACTTTTTCCAATTTTAAAGCCTGTTTAAAATAAGTAAATTTTTTATCAATTATAAGACAAAATTTGATATACAAAAATCGGTAAAATGCCTTTACCAGAAACTATATATATATAGCCTGATAGCCTGTATTTTTCGCATGTATGGCCCTTAATTTTACACTGAAATTTGAAGAAATCGGATGAGTAGTTTTTTAGCTATGACGCGAACAGACAGACTGACGGACAGACATACCTACAGACAGACGGAATTGAGAAAACATGCTTTCCGGCATCTTGGGACCCTTAAACGTAAAGATCTGAAAAAAATCTCACGAGGGAAGTAATAACTAATTATCTTGTGTTTTTAACAAAAGTGTATAATATTTTTGCAAAATAAAATTTTTTTTGTATCACAATACAAAAAAAAACAAGTTTTCTTTGCACAGGGGTGGCCCGCATTTAAATAAATGACACTGTATAAGTGGTTAGATTTTTAGGTCAAGCGGGGCTCATAATTTTTGGTGATTGATAAAAAAATCTCACTTTCATTAAGTGGCTGTATAAACAGAACATATCCTGATTGTTCCACTGATTGGAACCGCCTTCCGATTTTATTAAGTGCATAGCTTGTGTATTTTTGTTTTTGCCAACCAAAAATTTTTAACCAAATACATGTTTAGCGAATTTTCTTATTTAGTCCCTCGGCATTTAATATATAAAATAATGTGTTTTCTGATTTGTTAAATTCATAATGTTGGTGACCTTTGGACCCGCACGATAAGACCGCATTCGACTATAGGGGGTTCTAAATGGCTCACAATTGAAACGCCATTTTCTCGAAAACAATTGAATCTAGGTGTTGGACATTTACAATTGTGTTAAAATCGGTAGTACGAAAAGCATGACTCGTATAAATCAATTTGACGTGTAAAACCATTTTTACGAATTATGGTAGTCCAAGTTATAGACGTTATTCCTGTTAAATGTTTCTCTGTGTATATGGGCTATATAGGGCAAGTATTGCAATAAAGAATATATGCGAATAGTGTTAGGTCGGGTTTTTTTCCACATATTTTTATAAAAAAAATGTAAGATGTATTTATGGATGTGTGTATGTGTTTGTAGGTAAACAAAAATAGCACACAGAATGGTTGTTGGTTTCAAATTTTCACCAAAAATAATCAATGTTAATATCTCACGCGAATTAAATCTATTTTTAAGGGGAATGGAATAACAGGAATCATTTCTTGAGAACGCACAAATCGATTGCAATCAAATTAAATGTAGAAATAGTTAGGATAAATGTTTTAACATCAAAAAATTGCATAATCATTGGCGTAGCTATTTGACTTTTAAAAATTAAGTATATTTTATAATATGTCAATACATTATGACAAAAACCTGCGAAACATGTGAAATATGAAGCATTAAGGTTGGATTATTAAAGTGTTGTTAAAGCCCTTAGGTTTTCCGTTTAACTGTAACTTCTATTTTACATTTCTCTTTACCTTAGAGATCGAAGTACCTATAAATTATGCATACTTAATATTATTAATGCAGCATACATCTTTATATATATTACAGCTTTTTTTTTTCAGCAAATTATGTATTTTGAAGTTTTAAAGCAGAGTGTTCTTCAGTATGATCTGATGATCGACAAACTTATAATAAAGGATATAAACTTAACCGCTTCAAATGACGACCAATATTTTGTTTTTGAAGATGTTTTATATCAGGTACGTCGTAGAATAAGGATATGTCCATAACGGCCCACCGCCGGCGCCATTATGTAATATGCACGACACCTCGCACCGCCCATCTCTCCGCACCTAGCCTTTTACTTCGCACAGTAGTGTCAACGTTTATTTATTAATCGATACCTCTTTAAAACAAAAATAAACTGGGGAATTTCATCAGCTTTATAACGACTCAACAAAACACCCACATTGATTTTTTATTAATAAAGACGAGTGTATCTACTTTTGATTACATTATAAAAAACAAAACATATAATTAAGTACTGCAGGAAAGCCTCACGAATATCTTAAATATCTGGGACATATTTTCAAAATTTATTTTTGTACCTCTCCTTAAAAAATAGATTTATGTAAGTTTTTTTTTGTTTTTATTTAATAAAAAATGGAGAAAAGATAAATAGCGAAACACTGTTTTGCTATTTATTTTTGTAGTGTATTCAAGAAAATACTATTATAATATATAATGATTTTTGTGTGATTTTGTTCCAAATCGTTTCCCTTACAAACACGTAAATAAGTAATTTTCGTTTATCCACTGGACTGCTGTGCGATATGCTAGACCAAGCGAAATACCAAGCTGGAACCGAGGGTACCAGGCTAAGTGCGGTGCAATGATCAAGGCATCGTTATGAACCCTTGGTTCACGGATATGTATATTTTAGTTCGCCGAAACGAGGCTATATGCGGTGCGCCACTGTGGATACACACTAATAGAGGGACAGTAAAATTCTCGTGAAAAAAAATCGTTGAAAAGAGTAAACGCTTCATTTAGTGATACCTCGTATAAAGAAATAAGCATTTATTTCCACGTTATACGTTTAGAACATATATACTATATTTTTATATAGTTGATTATATGTATTAAGATTGAAAGCATGTTCAGTGGGCATGTGACCACTGGCGTAATCAGGGGGCCTGCTGAGGGGCAGCTGTTTCCCTTTCAAACACATGTCAAATTTAGAATAAAAGTATGCTTTACAAACACGGCCGACGCAAAGGACGTTTTTAGGAAACATTGCTGTGGGGTAATAAAAAAAATTAAAAGTGTATTTTCGGTTCAGGATCAACGACTAAAAAAAAGGTCCTCGCTTTAAATGAACGTTTATTTTATTTAATATACAATAAAATACGTAAATTATACTTGATATTTGACTTGCTAGGGGGCAATAACCCCCCCTCCCCCGCAGTAAAAAAAATTCATCAGTTTTGAGTTTGTGAGTTATAGTTTTAACAATATGCATAAAACAGTTAAAAAGATTATTAATTTGAATTTTGTCGGTTTATTATTTCCAGAGCTGTTTCTACTGGTGGGAAAACGAACAGCCTCTCAAAAACTGTACTGGTTTTGACGATACAATGATTACCAAGCTCAGATATGAAAAGGTCTTGCGTGGCAAGTAAGGTACAGCTTGGCAAAAAAAAACTGTCTTTTGTCATCAAAATTTACTTGTCCTTGGACATTATAGAACGTTTCCACTCATCATGAGTGAATTCTTGGTTATCGGTTGATACTCTTCTCAGAACCAAACGATCTTCGACAAGCTCCTCAAACTGTCGTTACTCTATCCTATTCGCTGACTTGTCGGATCTCGCACATTCTTCTGAAAAAACAATCCTACGGCTGTCGTACTACTTTATCATACTGTGAAAAAAGCTGTAACACCAGGTTATGTAATCAACGACCAATCTAAGAGTTTCATAAATTATGTACAGAGTAGTATCTGAGGAGCTGGCGCCCCTGGCAAGATTCCGATTTGCGCTCCCCCCCCCCACCGAAATAAAGCAACAAAAAATATCTTTTTTGTTAACCTATACCTTACACTACTTGCCTACATAGTTATAAAACATATTAATATCCGTATAACTTAAAAGTCAAAGTAGTTTACAGAGCAAGTCTTCATTGGCACATTTATCTATCACCGTGTCGAAGTCAATTTTTCGGTTGACTAAAGGACCCCTCGCAGAAAGTGGACGTAACTGGATGAGTTTGCGCTAGGCGAAGACCGACTTCTATATTGAGATAGCTGGATGCCAATCTATATTCGTGAATAACGTTCAGCACAGCTAGTCAATCTGTGCTTTCTATATTTTTTATCAAGGACCAAGCCTGATACTTCAAACTTAGTCCAGTCATTATATGGATTTCGTTTGGAAACTCAGACCACCCAGCTATAAACTCGTATAAACTTGTATTTTGACATCCCAAAACTTGTCTCAAAATTTACAGATGATAGGATGTAAGCAACTTTAAAAATCAGAGGTCAAAGGTTACAAAAATCGATTTTTGCACATTTTTCTGTAAATATCTCGTTTCTTATGGGTTTCACGCTACTTATATTTATTATCAATATTGTAGAAAATTAAACTCCCTACAACTTTTGTTTGAAACATTTTTTCATACCCCAAACCGTTTTTGAGATAGAAGGCAGAGCGCGCGCTGTTAAAATATCACCTGGGGTCAACTGGTAGTACCGATCGAAAACAAGTTATATAAAGTTTATTTATTATTGTTAAATATATAATTATCATTTTTTATTAATTATTAGGTTATATTGAATCTTTCTTTTGTTTACTTATTTATTGTTAATTAAGTGTCAATTTATTTAATATCACTTACCTGCCCGGCAACTATAAAAAGTATAAATAGTTGAGCGAAAAACTTAAATCATATTTTAGTTCTAATCTAATTTATAGTAACGACTTCTTAAATAAATAAAATAGAAAAGAAAAGTTTATAACTAATGTTTTTATTAAAAAATGTCTTTCGATACATTTATAGTAGTCAAGATTTAAAAAAATGAATAATAATTATAAAAACCCGTTTAAATTTTAATTTTCTCCTTCTTCTTCCTCATTGTCGTCGTCCCGCTGCCGTTGAATTGCAAGTTCTTCATCATTATCGTCTTCAAAGACATTTGTCTCTAACTCGTCCATGATTTCTGGGTCAAAGGTACTACCTTCATTGAGATCGATCTGATATGGTACAGCATTCAGACAAGTTTGCCCATTACACTGGCCACAAGCTAAAGGGCACTGCAACCCCGCTTCCACACCATGAGCCACAACCACTCTTGCGGTTATAAAATATTGTGTTGAGTAATTCATCTGGAGCAGGTGGCTGTGATGAAAAAGAACTTCTTGCTATTGCATGGCTTATTGCAGTACATTTTGTTTTTAAATGATCTACTTTTCCTTTCCTGTTTTTGACGATTACTTCTTCTAAAAAACGCAATAAAGTTTTTGGACCCTCTTCATTCACATCATCCAACATTTTACTGGGAGGTGGATAAGATTTGGTTTCAACTATGGATGATCGGATATCTTCTCTAATAATAATTGCTGCAGCTTCTACAATTCTTAGCCTTTCTGCTTCGGGATCTAATTTTTTACTATCGTACCAAGCTTTAGAGAGAATATTGGCGTGTGTATCATGGAAAGAAATAATCGTAAAAGTTCCTACTTTCTTCGTAATTATTATATCGGTTAAGTGTTTCTGTTGTAGCCTCGTAATGATTTCAGCTCTTTTAGCGTAAATTGTGAACCGTTATTATTGTAACTTGATTATCTTGAAGTTTCTGATGAGGCGATGATGATGATGTTTTATTTGAGAAGTTCGTAAAGCAAGTCGCATGGTATTTTGCTTCACCAAATCATACTGAAAAATTATATGACTTTTCACTAATTCTCCGAAATCATCACCATGTTCTTCTGCTTTTTTTATTATAGTGTCTTTAAACTCAAGAGTACTCACTCTTTTATTTTTTTCTGCGGCCTCATCAGCAGCTTCACCACAAAACAAGCATTGCTTCTTAAAATCAAACACTTCATTTTGTCTGTTAGGGTACAGATGGAGAAGCTGCAGTATCTTCTTCTATTGGCCGTTTTGCTGCTTGCATACAGTGTTTACTTGTATAAACATTTCGGCACTTTTCATGCACTTTCACAGAGGTTACGGCTTTCAAATAATCAATGTGACCGTCATTTCGTTCAATACTTGAAGTTCTCATAGTTTTCATGCCACGCACTACTTCTACTAATTCACCTTCCGAATCTAACTTATTACATACAAAACAAAACTCAGCCTTAACTATTGAAATTGTACGTCCGTAGTTACCAAGATACGATTCAAAACTAACGAATAACCAAGGTTAGTAGAAAGTGGTCCCTTGAAAAAGAAGACGGTCATAACTATACAATATAAATGAACATCTGTACACCTACTGAGTATAAATAGAAAGGTTCGTACTACATAATAGGGGTCCGATTCCCAGGTATAATTTTTAACGTTATGAAAGAATTTAAGAGTTTACGAATTTTAAATAAGATGTACTTAATTATTTTATACTTAAAATGTAATTAGTGTGAGTGAGAATATAATAAAAATGTAATTAAAGCATGTCCTTTAATATTTTTTCAACTACAAATTTTAGAATCAATGAAAAAAAATCCATTACAATGTAACAGTTAATAAAAAATGATAAATATATATTTAACAATAATAAATAAACTTTATATAATTTGTTTTCGATCGAGACTAGCAGTTGCCCAGGACATATTTTAACCGCGCGCTCTCTGCCCTCTATCTCAAAAACGGTTTGGGGTTTGAAAAAATGTTTCAAACAAAAGTTGTAGGTCGCTTAATTCTCTACAACATTAATAGTAAATTCAAGTAGCGTAAAACCCATAGGAAACGAGATATTTACAAAAAATGTGCAAAAAATCGATTTTTGTGACCTTTGACCTCTGATTATTAAAGTTGCTTACATCCTATCATCTGTGAATTTTGAGACAAGTTTTGGGATGTCAAAATACAAGTTTATACGAGTTTATAGCTGGGTGATCTAAGTTTCCGGAATACTGACCTTATTTTGACTAAGATGACTGGACTAACTTTAAATTTCTGGATATAATTCATTGACATTCAGGTCATCTTTATATTTTATTGCTAAATCGGCTGCTGCTTTTTTCAAATTTTCTACAGATTTTCTAGAGAGATGATCTCCTGTTAAAAAACTAAAGTGGAATGCTACACTTGACAGGCTTTCAAACCTCCATTCATTTTCTGCAATCGAAAACATTATATAACTGAATTTTAACTTTTTCTAAGTTTATCAAGGACGCCCCCTCATCCTCCGCTTTTTCATCGAACATTCTTTTTACTTTTTTTTTTAAATTTCCTAAAATCTGTTAGATACTTTTGTACACCAACAATATACTTTGTTATTCTTTCTACTATTTTAAAATTGGGCACTCGATGTAGGAGAAAAGTAATATATCTTAGGCGTGGATTGCGACCCCGTGGGATTGCGCCCTGATTATGTATCTTAACATAAAAACTAACCCACCAATGAGATAAAACACTTTTTTTAACCTTCCCATGTTGTCAAAAAATCAAAATATATTTTCTTCTGATTTTTTTAGGAGACTTTGAATTTTACTAAAACTTTGCCCCTCGTCATTTTAAAGAAGGCTTCACGAGGGGCTTGTGACCTCTGAGCGAGTGGTCCGCCCGTGGTTTTGTATTCCCTAGTATGTACAGGGTGTCCCATTTTCGTGTGTTTTCTCGTTTATGTGTAAAGATACAGAGATGTGGTTTTCACACTACTGTGCTAATTTTTTTATAAAACTAATTATGCCACAGACTTATTTCTCTTAGCCCTTTTAGTTTCTGGACCCCCCATGAAACTCAGTTTTCGTTGAACTTATCGCAAAAGTGAAAAAATGTCTCTTATGTAGTTTCTTCTGTAGAATTCAGTGACGTGCTCAATTTGTTTTTTTCAGGTTTTTCAATATTTGAAATTCTGACCAAAGTTGCACTTTTTGACATGAAACTCCCTGTATATTCTTTTTTATATTACTTGTCTTGTTATGAGCTTTCTGAAAATATAATATCGTCTATACTAATTTTTATAAATAGAATGGAAAATGCATTTTTGAATTTTTAACATCGACGGCTCTGCTTTAAATTAGGTAACCATGACAATTAATCAATTTATTCAACGTCAAATTTTTGCTAGTAAATTTTCCATGCCAGTTTCCGAGTTATTTGTATTAAATATAGCAGGACACCAAAGACGCTGATGCGGCGGCAGAGTATAATTTGAATAGGTAGGTTATCAAGGTGCATATCCAATTTTTCGTTTTTAAGTTATTGTGTTTCGGATATCCGAAAGAAGACAGCCAGATAAGCACATATTCTGGAAAATACAGAGGAATCTAATTCAATATGGATATTTTAACAAATCCAAACCCAAAAGATAATAACAAAGAAAATGACGCATCTGAGGTAAATGTATTGGCATCAGTTGAAGCCACACCAGAAACATCTTGCAGACGCATAGAGCAAGACGTGGTAGAGCAAGACGTGGACGTACCCAAAACCAAAGTGCAAAGGACCTTACAGGTATAAACTAGTGCATCATGTTTACTATGGCGATCCTGCGCGTAGAGTCTAGTTTTGTAACTGATACATGAACATATGTGGAAGAGTGAATAATTTTCACAGGTAGGATGAAGTTTATTTTAGCAGTACGAGAATCCTCAATAAAAAAAACTTAAGATTTCGGAGCCAGGAAAATAAACACGTCATTTTTCCCAGGGAACGCCAAGGGAGATTCGGATTCAATGTGTCTTGTTTCATTTTGTTATTTTTAAATGTAACGAATTTTATTATTTTGATATAGCTTTATTTGTTCCTTGTTGATTGTATATCATTTTTGTTATTTTTTTTGTTTTTTAGGTAATTTCATTTGCATAATGTATATTATGTTTTATATTCTAGTAAGCTTTGTCCACAAATACTATGCATTTATGATAATAAAGCATGTTTTAAATTTGAAGAAGAATTGAATATTGTGTCTTGCAAGAAAACATTACTATTTTGGAAGATGGTTCGTTTGGTTCAAATAAATGACCTATTCTAGCAATAAGATGGAGCTTTGGTACACTACTCTCGCGTTATATACAACACTGGCTGAAACAACATTTCCCTAATCGTTGGATAGGCAAACAGGGACCTACTCGATGGCCACCACGATCGCCGGATCTATCGATTTTAAATTATTTTTTTTGTTTTATGTTTTGAGTTATTTACAAGATAAAATATTCACAAGGAGGTATGTAACTATTGAAAAGTTAAGAGAGGCCACAGAAAATTCCTTTAGACAATTGGGACCCCGCCCCTTTATAATTGAAAATGCTTTAAGAAGACTACAAATTTCTTGGACCAAGTTGGTCACGTATATATATATATATATATATATATATATATATTTATATATATATATATATATATATATATATATATATATATATATATATATATATATATTGATGATTTAATAAGGATCCTGGACTAAGACTAAATTTCGGTTTTACGGTAACACAAATATTAACCAAAGTTGCATGGCACCTTTTCATCAATTTTTCACCGAATTAACTACTCAAGAAACGATTTAATTTTTATGAAGGTATTATTCGGTCGCCTTCATTTAACTTAAAAATACTCTACCTTAAAAAAGCTTTAAGTATGTTTTTAAATAAGACATAAAGCCAATATTCTTTGGAACTCTAGCCTTTTAGGTTTTCCCGTGTCAGATTCCATGAACATTTTGATAGAATTTCTAAACATTTTTAGGTTATGTTGTGCTTTTCAAGGGACGCAGAAATTATGAAACAACTACCAAATCAACCTGCTTTTATGCAAGTGGGACTCAAAGGACGTCCAAACACAATCGAAAATACACTGGTCTTTCCACCAAGTGGGGTTATTCCATTCCATGGATTTACTATGTACGGTAAGCCAGAAAATAGGCCCCAAGGTCTTTTGTGTAAAAAACTTACTTATATTTGTTTTCAGCTGCACCGTTTTGCTATCTATTCAATAACTCCGTAGAACTTTATTTCGTTTTTCGAGCGTTTTACCTTAGATACTGGCACAGACTCCATAGGGTATGCGCCAGCCAACAAGGTGTAGTAGCTCTGTGTCTACAATTCGAGAAACTTTTGCAATGCTACGAACCTAACTTGTGGAATCATTTTAAGAAATGCAGAATACATCCGTAAGTATCCACCAAATATCAAAAATAGTCCAAACAAATTAGATCTTTATTTCGAAAAACATCCAACTAAACTAGATTTTTTATAATATCCTAAGAAGTACCTACCCTAAATTTGTTTTACGGGATAAAAGGGGTGAACTCTAGTTTCTTGCAATTATCCCAAAAAGTATAATTTTTTTACGGAAAATGGTTGATTTATAATATTCTCTACCAAATAGATTCTTAGATTTTTTTTGTAAAACCAATCGTTTTGGCAATACCTGCATTTTTGAATGATTACGAAATTGTAGAAAATTATTGTGGGTATTTCGTCCTAAATTGTAGTCTTGAGTTCTGAGTCCACTGTGAAGGTAACCGAGAAACGAGACTTAAAAATATCTAGCTTTCCGAACGTTTCAGTGAAAATCTAACCCCGCTTTCAGCAACTAGAAAATAAAAATACTAAAAACAATAAAATCATATTTTCTATATCGGAAATTCCATCGAAATGGTAAATCTCTGATAGAATGTCACGTAAATGCCATTTTATTTACACAATAAAAATGTTTGATTCACCATCTTTCAAATACTCTCTACCCCCGCTTTCAAAATTAAAACACTAAATCCAATAAAATCGTATTTTTTATATCAGAAATTCAACTGAAATGGCAAATCTCTAACAGAAGGACATTTAAATGCCAATTTATTCAAACAATAAAATATCACCTTTAAATTGACATTTAAATGACTTTCTGTCAGAGATTTGGCATTCCATAAATTAGAAAAATTATTTGTTCTATAGGGGCATATGTCATTTTAAACATATAATTGTCAAGTTGAACCTCATCTGAATTTAAACCTTTTTAGTGAATACGGGTGTAAATGTTTCGTATTCAATCATTGGAAGCCATATATTATATCTTTTTACCGAACTCCTTAATGAACAAAGTTATTTAATTTTTTAAATGTTGAGCTGCCTATTCTTCTCAGATCACTCAACATAAAAGAAAGAAAAGACATGTGACTACGGTGCACCTGTCCATTACCATCGAGACGTTCGTGAATTTTTAAACCCAATTTTCAACAGAAATTGATTGGTCATGGCGGTTTATCGAATGGCCACCCAGATCTTGCGATATAACTCCATTAGATTTTTTCTTGTGGGGTTATATTAAAGATCCACCTACAACAAGAGAAAACAAGCAAGAGCCAATCAGAGATCTATGCGCCACTATATCACCCCCACATGTTACTTAGAACTAGGCAAAATATCATTAAAAGCTTTATCATGTGTATTCGTGTAGGTGGGCATTTATTTGAGCACCTTTTAAAATATAACAATAAAAACATTTGATTAACCTTTATTTTCCTAATCTAGTAATGTTTTTTCTATATAACTTTAAAAATTAATATTAATGAGTTTAATAAGTTTTCGACTACCTAAATTGAAATGTATTCCTATCATTAAAGTTTTGAGAATAGATGGGGTAGCGGGTTTAGGACAGACATGAAAATTCCTTTTTCTTAAAAAATACGTTTCGACCAACTATTTAGTTTTCTTTTGACGTATTTTTTAAACCATGAGACCTATGTCAACACCCAGGTCCCATGAAGAAGACTAAAATATATAGTTGAAACATTAGCTCTCTTTTAAGAAAAAGGAATTTTCTTTTCTGTCCTAAATCCCTTGACCTATATATATATATATATATATATATATATATATATATATATATATATATATATCTTGTGGTCTTGCTTACTGTAGATTATATTGTTCAAATCTCAAGTTTATATCATTATTTTAAACTAATTTTATTATTCAAATTGTAGGTGTATTTTGTTTTATTATGTAACTTTCTTTGGAATAATTTTAGATAATAAACTATTCTCGTATTAAATACTTTTGTTTTACTGACAGCTTCTATAGCTACTTTGATCGAGTGGAGTAAAATTTTAAAATATTTCAAAGACTATTGAGGTGTTCAATAAAAATTGTAGTTTTTTTATGTACTACAAGAATAACTAAAAATATAGAGGGGGTATCATATAAGAAAAACTGAAAAAATTTAATTCAAAAATAGTAAATTATGGTATTTAAATTTGCACAACCTTTATGTGATATCTTCAATATTACGAAAACAACCTGAATTGATTGAAAATATATTTTGAATATACATATGTATTCCATAGCAAAAATAGTCCAAATTTGACCCATTTGCGGTAAATTTACTATTTTTCAATCGTTGACTTACGCTGTATATGCCAACTAAGTATGTTCATACATAACTTGTGTAATTTGTGTATGGTATAATTTTCTACGTGGGATGTTCCGGGTAAAAACAAATTTATCGTTTTTTGATATTTAGAATAATATAAATTGATTTAGGTTGCACTTTTCTTGATTGTTTTAATATATAATATTCAAAATAATGTTCAAACCGGCTACACCACAAAAATGTCTTGCTAATTTTTCTTAATTGGACGAAAAACGATTAAATTATCGAAAAGAAATCTAAAACCTTTTTTTATACATAATTAAAATAAAATTTTGCGCATAACTATTTTTCTTAAAAAACAGATAATATTCGAGATAATGTCTAACAACTTTTTCCAACAAAATAAAAAAAAAGTAAAAAATGTAGGGTACATTTAACGATATGCTTAAAACGTCAAAATAAAAGGTTCTACCAAAATGTAGCTCGGTAAGAATGTTTTGGAGGTTTTGTCCTTTTTACTGACTAATATTATTTTTTTATTTTCATATAACATCTGGAAATTTCAAAATAATATGTTTGCAGACGATCTAAATCAAGTAGCCAGGAGGAGGGATGTCACGTGCACCCTCCCCCCTTGACATGACCACTCAAGGTTTTAGACGTATTAAACCAAAGATTAGGATATATCTTTCATTTTTTTTTTTGGTTTCCCAGCTGTTTTTCAAGTTCATTATTCGTATTATTCGATAAACGAAATTTTTGGCGCTTGTATTTCATTATTTTTTATTATTTTGCAATGTTGTTTATTATATGTAATAAAATCTATATGCTCCCCTTACTCTTGGTCTGGTTACGCTATTCTCTGAATTCATGACTACCTACCAGTTTTAGAAAATATAATCCAATAATTTGTTTTCTACATTGTACGTGTTTCTACACTATATTATAGTAATGCGTAGGACCCTTCTAATGTAGCATACGAGGACTTACTCTACTAATACGGGAGCGTAACTCGCAAGAGAGCTCTTAGGTTAGTATGTGGTGGAAGGTTAAAGTTTTCTTTCGATCGAAGCCCCAAACCAAAGGCAAATTCACGATCTCAAGAAAAATGTTTTCATCAGTAAGATTTAATTCTCACGTGTAAAGGATATATGAACATACAATACACAAGGTGTTCTGCAAAAAAAACTAAATCTATTCTATTTAACCAAATTCACCTGCTTTGTGACAACTGCTCTAGAACATCTCCAGACTCTCTGACCACAACGAACATTACTGAGTATCCAGTTAATTGTAGACCTTCCTGGCCCTCTTTGGCCTCATTAACTCATGCTCCCATTAAGATAACGAATACCTCGGACTGAAAAGTCATGGTATGCATTGCCAATGGGAAAAATCTCTCAACATCTAAATTGGCTAAAATCATAAGTGAAATTAAAGGTGCCTATAGAATTTTTTAATCTCTAATTCTCAGTCACAAAGTGCACATTTTCCAAGCTCGACAGCACTTTTTTTATTAATGTTAAACTCAATTTTGATCTTGGTCTAAGTCTGCCAGTCACCCCTCTAACTCTCTCTATGTCTTCCTCAATAAATTCCTAGCTATGTCGCTATCGAACAACTACGATATCTAGTTGTTATATTTAGATTTGTTTAATCCGTCGTGGTCTGGCTGTAGTTAAAAGAAAAATGGTCTGAAAATCAAAAAACAGTTTATACAAACAGAAAAAATTAGAAATTGGATTTATTGAATATTACTAAGCTTCTTCTGTTTCAGATTGAGAGTAGTCATTAAATGGATCATGAGAGCATTCAGTGGTCACCTACCTCCAGAGCAACTATTAACTTTGTGGGATATCATTTTGGCGTACGATTCACTGGAAATCATTCCACTGTTGGCGGTAGTAATAGTGATTTTCCGAAAAGACAATCTAATGAAAGTGAACACATTGCCAAACGTCGAAGCTGTACTATCTGACCTTAGTTCAATAGCTGTAGTACCCCTTCTACAAATGGCGCTTATGAAAGACAGTTGAATGAAAAAATACTATCAATTGCTTTGTTGATACGCAATAAATAATCTTTTACTATAAATAAAATAATGAAGAAAATAAATCCAGAGTTTCTATTAAAATTTTATTATTAGTTTCTACGTTTTGCTGCGCCGCGGCCGCTACGAATATGCTACGACTATCAGTATCAGTAGGTAATCAATAAAAATCACAATATCATGTAATATTCCATTAAAGGCTTTGGAATTGTGAAATACGATTTATTAATCAATAATAATCATAAAAATATCCAATAAATAAATTACGCTATGAGCTTGCGAATGTTTAATATTGATTAGAATCAACTGATTAAAAAAATTGTAGTACTCAATACATATTTCGTGCTTTGTCTCTACGCATTGCGAACTGATCCATTAAAAACTAAATAAATTAAATAAATACATCTACGAAGCTACGAATGTATGACTCTACGACCAATGAGGGTCACGCCCTTCTAGCGCAGCGAGCAATCGAGAAGCATCACTTGCGCCAACTAGCGCTCGCTAGCATTACCAAATACCAAAGTTTATCCGCACTCGCCACTCACTTTCTTGCAGGCTGTCCGCGTGACCTTGAACCGAGCAGTGAATTGCCGGTTAGCTCGGGCTCGGTGCATGTCGGCTATGATCGTTCAACCCGAGCCGAAGTTTTACCGTCCTCCGATTGAAATTGGAAATAATCGCAACAAACACTGCATATTTCTGTTCTCGGAATGTTGACTCGAAATTTATTTCTAAGCCACGAGACCGCCTAGCAACGAGTTTGAACTTTGCACGTATGTCCTAGTTAAATACGATGCTGACGTTGAGTGTTGAGAAGGATGAATATATAGGTGTGGTCGCTGTTTTAAACAAAGGAAATGTAAATGTTTGCTTTACATTGTTTATCAAAAAAATGTACATTGAGGAGGAGTGCAATTTTGTTTACGCGAGAAAACATTTTTATGTTGTGGAAAGTAGTTAGCTAAAGCCTTTTAGGATATATCCAAATTCTGGAAAATTCTAGAACTTCTAAAAAAGATATTACTTTGTAAAGTAATCTGAATTGAAATATATGAAAACACATACATATTTGGCATGACATCACTGCAGGAACAATACGTTGTTTTAATGCAATATACCCGTTCAATTAAAAACACATTAAATCTGAGAATAAAAACAACGTATAATTTTGAAATACCCCGATAAACAACAAAGGGGTGGGGTCATTATTTTGACTATGGTAATGAGGTTTTGAATGAATTCAATGCAAGCCAGTAAATATACATATCAGCATTGTTGGAAAAATATTTTTGTTCGTATTTTCCTTGTAGAAATCTCTGAGTTGGCATACGCTTTTTTTAATTAGAGTCACATGGTTAGTATTATTCCATTTAATAATTGAATTTATTCTCCAGAACTAAGAAAAAAATCCGCAGTAGTTAACATAATTTGAAGGATATTTTATTAGTTTTATGACGGAAGATACACTGTATGAGTATGTATTTAAATAAAATATTTAAATTTATGTATATTTTATTTAACTTTTTAACACAGTGTGTTTTATTCTCTAATATATGATTATAGATGTTTACTATTCCAACCCCATATATAAGCCAATACATTGTATTATTTGTTAATACACTATTATACAGTATGTCCCCGGATGGACGTAACTATACCTGTAAACATTATTATTTTAAATTTTTAAGAGAAAAACTCATTGTTCATAAATAGTTTTGCTTGCTTTGAAACTTCAAAAAAATGTGAATTAGTTATACAGGTTGTCCAAAAATTTAGAAAACCGCAAAATTACGATAATGATATCTCAAGAATGGTGGAACCACTTCATTTCAAATTTGCACTAAAAATAGTCTAGGTTAGTGTCTCGCGGGGATTAAGGGATATAAGGGGTAAAGTTGTAAAAACATCACATTTTGAAAAGGTACAAACCGATCATAGTCAAATGGAAAACAGAAATACTTGGGATAAATGTCCTGATATTGAAAAATTGTGAAAGTCATTGGCGTAGATGCTTGATTTTTTGGTCGATTATATAAAATAGAATTTAGGTAATATTTCGAATAACGGCGAAACTCGTCAAAATTTAGACAATTTTTGTCCACTATACAGGGTTGCCTAAAAAGGATGAGGCAGCCTTCTGAAAACGAAAAAAAAAAGACGGTGAAAAATGTCAAATTTCTTTTTTTTTGTATACGACAATATTTTTCAACTATACGGGATAGCTATAGTAGGACGAAACAGCCACCTGAAAATAAAAGAAGCATTTAGATTGTTTAGAAAACAGTGAAATATGTCACATTTCTTTTATTCTGTTGTATAAAGACTTTTTTCCTCTGCCATTGGAGCATCGAATTTAAATAGTCCCCTGAAAACACAATGCAAATATTTTAAGAGAGTTTAACTTTTTAACACACGTTAAACCTAGATTTTTGCAGATCTTCACGTTTCATGGTCCCTGGTCCCTAGATGCCGAAAAATATGTTTTCTCAATTAATACTTATCTGAGTGAATCAATTTTTAATCAAAAGTGAAACGTCATATGAAGATGGAATGGTAACATTTTGGTAAAGACCCAGTATGTCGAAACAAAATGACCGCCTCTCAAAATGTAAAAAAAAAATCATTATAAAAAAATTACTTATAGAAAGGACCTCAAATCTTGCACAAAAATTAAGTGTAATATAGGAATAAAGTGGCAAAATTTTTGTGTGAAACCATTCTGGCAGAAAAAATGGCCGCCTAATGAAATAAAAATTCATTAGAATCTAAAAGCAGAATTAAAATTTTAAGTTTTTTTAAAGGGTATAAAAATATTAATTTAAAAAAGTGACAAGTCTCGATTTAATATATTTATAGCATATAAATCTCAACTCAGTGCTTTTTAATAAATAAAGAGCTGACGCGGAAGTAAATATAGAAGTTGAAAATAATTTATGAGATTTTTTGGGACTGAATGAAATGTTGTCATTAATTTAGAATGAAATTTTAAATATTACGGCCACTCGGGCATACCTTTTTTAAAACCAAGAAAATTTAGAAACATTTTCATGTTATAAACAATAGTCTCAACAGTCTCTAGAGGTTTTATTTGACAGGCCAATAATCCGAAAAGTGGTGAGGCAGAAGAAAATACATACAAGATATTTTATTATAGACTTTTTATAAATTAGCTGGTTACTCAGTCTCAGAGAGAAGATACGAAAAGGTAAATCTAACATTGCGGGAGAGACAATTAACATCATTATTATGTTCAATATTATCCCATTTTTTCTGTTGTACGTACTGTCCTCTACTTTAAACTGTCTAAAAATAAATTACCAGTGCCATTGGCTTTAAATATTTAAAGCCAATGCCAGTGCCAATTTGCTGTTTGGCTTTTTTCGTGTACAACACCGGACCCCTTCGAAAATCCTGTAAGGAATTTTTGTAACTTTTCTAAATAGTTGAATAATGGGCCACTTACATTTTAGCTCCAAGGATTTTTTCCTATATTTAATTTAAAATGTATTACAGCGCCGGATTAATCATTTTCGGGCTCTAGGCCCGAACATATTTACGGGCTCCCCTTTCTTTTATTAAGGCGACTAAGGTACAAAAATTACCTACGAAACCAGACCCTTCTTTATATAGTCCTAGGCACGACCTTGTGTCTTCTGGTTACCTACTGACGTCCCTAGACCCTTGATATTGGGAGGAAGCTTGAGAAAAAAAAAACAACTTAAGCCAACTTAACCAACTGCTCAAAAGGTTTGAGGCCATCGCCCCCTTCCCTGCATCCTGCTCCTTAGTGACTCACTGTACTTACCTACTTTACGATAATTAATATTATCGTTTGACTCAAACAACGATATTACGATGATAAAAACGTAGTAGTAGTTTCTACATACCTATTTGGCTTTCACTAAGAAAGGTTGCCATATTTTTAAAATTAAAGTTTATTAATATTTTAAAATTAAAAAAACTTTTTCCAACTGCAAGAAAATATATAGGTCTGATATGATGCCAATTTTAATTAATTCTTTAATAAAATATCAACCCCCTTTTAAAAAATAAAACGGACATGAAGAAAAACCGCCCTGACGTACCTTTTAAATAACGGACAGTCCGTTAGAAAAATGGACGTATGGCAAAAAAAAGGAAAAAATTTTGACATATTGTATAACCTCAAATTGGATTTGCGGATGAGGACACTAGCGCCGTCTTGCGTCAACCGATAAAATTAGAATCGTTGAAGCTAGTGGAACAGTTTTGTTGCTTTATCTCATCAAAACGATTTAAATATTACTTTTCTCACTTTCCATTAGAAAGGGACTGATTTTAAAAAAAGAAAAGTTTTTGACAGATTTTTATAACCTCAAAGTGTATTAAATTACTAATGCTGCGCCACCGTGTGCCAACCAATCCAACTATAGTGTCGAAACGTTGTGAGGCCAATGCACCAGTTTTGTTGATGTCATCTCAGACATACGCAGCATGTTCTGTCTCACACAAAAAGAGATGGGAATATGATTTTTGGTAAGCGAAGGCGTCTAGAATCGCTTGACTGCGTGGATCGGTCGAATATCGCGCCATTATTGAGTTTCGTGTCGACGCCATTGTGAGATTTCCCGAAGGCAAGAAATTTCATAAAAATTGAATACGAACCTGCTCGTACAGAATAAATGCGTTAGAAAGAGTGCGTATACGAAAATGTATTAGAACTGTAGAATATTAGATTATTTAATATTTATTGTGAAATTCTTACCCATTAGTCTTAAATTGCACGAATTTGGGACTCGGTTTTCAGGCTTGCTTGATTGGAGTTTAGGGAGTGAGTGACATTTTTCAAACTTTCTACTGTTTTCAAATGTAAACAGAAGCTTGGCATAAATTGAAGTTTACATTCCGGCTAACCTCAAATATGGACGAAGTTAATGCCCAAACAGGTATTTTAATTCTTTTTGACTATTTATGATTACTTTTGTGTAAATATAATGTTATTTTGTAGAAAAAATAGCAACTTACGAGACGTCTAGAACTAGAAGATCTATAATTGACGGAAATATGCACAGTGACAATTCAGACAATGGTAAAGCCACATAACTTTGTGAATTTGATTGTTATTTTGAAATATGTTTTCTTAAATAATGTTTTCTTTTAGATGAAGAATATGCCAGTTCAGGTTTTTACGTAAGAGAGAAAACAAATGATAAAAAGCCAGGTAAACTCATTGATTTCACCTAATTCAGGAATGAATTATCCATACCGTAAGCCTAACTCTTACATTTTTTTATTTCAGGCTCATCGGGCACTATCAGTAAACCAAGTGATGCCAATGTAAAAGGTATTGTTGTTTAATTTTATTTTTACAATTACAACCATTATTTGATATCAGTTGTTATTTTGCTGAAATAAGCTATATTGTTTTCGTAGCTTAGCTATAGTATGTAGTTCAAATGATTAAAATAGCCTATTCTTTAAGCATTTTAAGTTAAATGCAAGTTGATTTTTTTTGATACAAAGGAGTGATGATTTTATTATCATATTTTTTTTTTGTCATTACCGCTTAAGTGTGTTATCTTATTATCTGTTTTTGTATCCTACGGAAGATGTGTTTGATTTTTTATTAAACTTTAATATTTTGTAGTTTAAAAATTTTGACGAATCCGCTGTATACAATTCGTTATTTTTGAAAATAAGTACCTACAACTTTATATCACTGAAAAGGGCTAAACGCGAGCATTTTTTATAATTTATAGCCAACTATGATTTCCATTTGAAAAAAAAAAGTTTTGCCTATTTATGATAAAACGGACAACTATAGAAAAAATCTGAGTATGCCACTGGATTGCACATAAAAAAGTGCCTTTAGAATGTCTTTGCAGAATGTTAATATTCCGCAAAATAAAAAAGTTATGGACAATTTTCAAAATGGCCGAAAATTGAAAAACGCCCTATATCTCAGTTGGCAGTGAAAATATCGGCAGGCGGTTTTTGCCATTAAACATTTCTCAGAAATCGAGCCCATGACACCTAAGTCAGTTTTGCTCTATCTAGTCAGGAAATAGGTTTTCTCTGTTAAAACAGACCAATTTCGACCACCCTGTACATACTGATGGCAAATAAATAAAAAATAAAAAAATAAGATATGGTACTAGTGAAGACAAGAATGGTAAAATATATAGAATAGAATAGAATAGAATAGAATAGAATAGAATAGAATTTATTAATGAAGACAGCTATTACACTTTTCACACGTCATAAGGAGAATTAAAATTAATAAATTTAGAAATACATAATTTTACAAAAATGATAATAATTAAATTTAAATCAATAATATAAAATAATTACAATACATATAAAAAGACAAACTATGCTTAATTTAAACGAATATAAACACTAATTAAATTTAAATAAATATACAAAATTACAATAAATATATAGAATAAATACCAACTAAGTAAATGACAAACAACACAAATTTTACAGGATAATGAAAATCTATGGTCAGTCTTGTAGAGTTCTAAAAGAGTTAGGTAAACCTTCAGCTATTTCTTCTAACGAAAAAAAGGCACGACCCAGGAATACAGCTTTTAACCTAAGTTTCAGCTGCTTAGGTGCCAGAAGCCTGATGTTAACTGGAAGCAGGTTATAAAATTTTATTCCATAATAGTTTATGCCAGTTTGTCCTCGTGTTAGTCGGGTGTATGTTGTTAATAAGTTGTTCCTGTGTCTAGTATCGTAGTTATGATGGTCGGAGTGATTATCATATTGAGTTGTGTTATATTTAATGTACATGACACATTCAAGAGCATAAAGGCAAGGCAAGGTTAGCACACCCAGCTGCACAAAGGCATCCCTGCACTCGTCTCGATAATTAAGACCTCCCAGTATTCTTATGGCTTTTCGCTGAAGACCAAATAGGCGGTGTTGAATAGGAGAATGGCCCCAGGACACAATCGCATATGTAAGCCTAGACTGGAATAGAGCAAAATAAGCCACCCTCAAGACAGTAGTGGACACTCTGTTAGCCAGCTGTCTAAGTGCATAGATACCTCCACACAACCGCGCACCAACTGCATCGCCATGTCGGTCCCACCTTAAGCTAGGATCGAGAGTGACTCCCAGATATCCAACCGACTCTGGATTACCTCTGGATAGAAGTAAAAGTCAAAACAAACTAGCTATAATATGTGAAGAAAATAGGTAGTGAAACTATAAATATAACAAAACAGTTATAAAATACATAAAATACTATAAATAATACAAAAAGAGCTATTACTTTGCTTGAAACACCTTTTGAAGCTTTGACAGCTTTCTTATTAGAGAGAGACACTTTCTATACCTGCTATATAAAGTGGCTGTTGCAGCATTCAACCAAAAATATATAATAATGCTGGAAAAACATTTCAAGCCAAATTTTATATCATTTTGAGGTTGTATTTGTTGGCTTTTTGATGTTACTTTTATTTTAATAATTTACATTATACCAAAAGAATATATTTATGACGTTGGTTGATGAAACATTTATGACTTGGTAAATTACAAAAAAATATGAATAAGAAGTCCTTAAAAAAACTAAAAACTGAAGTTTCGTACAAAAAAAAACAATTAAGTACTTCACAAAAACTATCAAAATCTTTATTTTCTTAGACGTAGTTGCATATATTGGAATTGTCCTATGAAAAGAAATAGTAGTGGAAATATAGTTAAATAGTAGCTACAATAATGACATAACATAATAAATAGAATAATTTAAGTACTGCAACATAATAGAATGCTCTAATGGTGTTTAAATCAGCAAAAAGTCTTAATTTTAGTATTGCAAAGTTATTTGATGCAAGTTTTGCAGACAAATAAGGATTACAAAAAGAATTACCAGAATATATTGGTTATGTTGACTGCTACCTATATTAGTTTATAAATTCACTTCTAACATACACTTGCAGAATCTGTTAGAATGTTAGAGGGATATGCTGTAAAGCTAATTTGCATTAGACAAAATGCGGCAAATAAAATAAATTTTTAGCTAGTATGGATTTCAATGTTTTCTTTAGAATAGAAAGTACTTAAACGATTTTTGAAGAAATTATGTTAGGTCATTCTTAAACCTGAGTCTGACAGGCTTATAGCTGGGGGGCAGGTCCTAAGGTCTGGACCCTTCCCCCCTCATGTAAATGAATTTCTACGTTGGACCTCCTCCAAATCAAATTTCTGGCTACTTGCCTAGAGTCTTTAATTTTCATATATTAACATCACTAAATGTAGGATGAATGACATGGTTTTCAAAAACATTACTTGCACGCTGCAGCAAAAAGGGGGTTTTCTCACTAGGTAGTCACTGGCAGTCATTAGGGAGTAACAAGCAGAAGTTAATGTTGTCAGGTTGTTTGTTAATGGCATCGTTTAAGTAGTTCGTAAATTGATTAATGCTTTTTGAATGCAATCTTTAAAGAAATAAAAAGTTCTAACAAACTTGAAAAAAACTGTTGGTTATAACTTTTTCTCAGGAACCTGAGACTTTCATTGAATTTAAACTGCCATCTCTTAACCGAACTGAAGTACACATACATTTTTTCAAGTGTCCCAAGGATAAATTTTTTATAGAACTGTTTATTTTATAATGCGGTGACAGAGGATTTTAATCATTATTAGTCACTAAGTTCATAATCAGAGATGTATACAGGGTTTAACAGAAACTATAGTGCTGCCATTTTTTACAGTGCTAACTACGGTGTTAGTTCATGAAATCAAGGTTTTGTTAAATTTAAGACCAAGGATTTATTAGACATTTTAGAAATCTTGTAAAAACTTTATTTTTATTGAAAATAAATTAAGTGCGGAAAAATTATAAAATGCATAATTGCACATTCTCGAAAAGAAATAATTAAAAACTAATTACTATGTGGTATGGCCTCCTCGTGCATCAATAAGGACTTGTCATTGTTGATTCCAAATATATAAAACAGCTTTTAGTTAAGTTCAAAATTATTAATTTAACAATTCAGTTTGGTTCAGTATAAAAAAAATTTCTCTTTAAAAAATGGTATTTCTCTTTAAAAATGTGGTAGTTTCTGTTGAACCCTCTATACTTCTCTGGTTAACAGCTTAGTGAGTGATAATGATTTCAGTAAAGAATTGGTCTTTAAGATATTTTAAAACATTGACAACTTCAGCTTTACCAAGATTTTTAATAAAAATGTAATTAGGCAGAATTAATATAATAGCCAGATAATGTGATTTATTTAAAAAGTACTTTTTTAATCCTTACAATAATTAAACTTAAAAAATTATTGTGAGACTCTTTTTACTGATCTTGAGGTACTAGCAGCTCTAAAAAAGTTGAAGGACAACACAGCTATTGGACCAGATGGGTTGCCAGGGTATATAGTCAAGGGTTGTGGGGAATTCTTAGTACAGCTGTTGCTGAACATATTTAACCTTAGTCTCGGTACAGCAACCTATCCTTCAGGCTGGTGTATTAGCAAAGTAGTGCCCATTTTTATAAGTGGGGTTAAACATGAGGTAACTAATTATTAACCCATAACTATAGTAAATGCTATCTCGAAAGATTTGAGATAGTTCTCTTTAATCGAATATATGACTTGGTTAAACATAACTTCTCTCAATTTCAATATGGTTTTTTGCCGAATAGATCAACACTTACTAATTTGCTTACCTTTTCATAATTTATCCACAATTCTTTAAATAATGAAACACAAGTGTATGTAATTTATAGTGATATGGAAAAGGCGTTTGATAGGGTGTCACATAGTGTTATAATTAATTCCTTGGGAAAAATGAATGTAACACTAAATTTAGTGGATTTAATCCAGTCATATTTAAGTAACAGAAAGCAATACATTGAGATAAAAAGCACCAAATCTAACATATATATTAGTACTTTCCCAAGGTTCCCCAAGGATCTAACCTAGGACCTCTATTATTCCTAATAGCAATTAATGATATATGCCAAGTTGTTAAACATTCTAATAAGTTACTGTTTGCTGGTGACTTTAAACTCTTTATAGAGGTGATAAATGACCATGACTGTGATTGTTTACAGGAGGATATAATACATTACCTATTGTGAACAAAGAGTATTTTATTGATGAGGTGGCCCTTGAGCAAACCTCTACTCAAAAAGATTTGAGAGTGTTATTCGACACTAATTTAAACTTTTTAGAACACATCATGAAAAAAATTAATGAATTCCATCGAATCATGGGTTTCATCGTTAGATCTACGAAAAGTTTTAATAGAATTAGAATATGCAAGTTTGATTTGGTCACCACACTATGATGTGTAAAATAAAAGTATTGAGAGAGTACAGAGAAAATTTTTAAAATATGTTTTTTAAAAAATTTGGTTACTATCCGAAACAAGGTTATAACCACTTTAATCTATTAAATATTTTTGGAAGGCTATCCCTTGAAAATAGACGAATTAAAACATGCCTCTTGTATGTGTTCAAGATCTTAACTAATAGAATAGACTGTCTGGATATTCTCTCGCAGCTGCCATTTTTGATAAACAGATCTAGCTCAAGACAGACAAAGACATTTTATAGACTTTCCTAGAATAAATGTTTATAAAAATTCACCAGATATAGAATGTGCAATTATTTTAATATATATGCTAAAGATATAGATATAGACAATATTGGTGTTAGTAAATTTATTGACCTTACAAATAAAAAATTGTTTGCTTCTCAGGCTCAGGATTGAACTTTTTAGGATAGTTGGGGTACTGTTTAGTTTAGTAGATTATAACCGAAGTATCTGTAACTGGCTTAAATGCTGTAGATGCTTTATTCAATAAATAAATAACAACTAAAGGGTTACTGTATGTCCAGATTAAAGAGGCTGTACTGAGCTGTTCAATTAACAGTATTTGTAGTTGCAAGTACTAGAAATATCCAAGATGGAATAAGATTGCTTCTCTCTATCGGGCAGTGGTATAGCTACAGCCTAGCAATGTAAGGGGCTTAAGAAAAGTTATTGGATTTTTTTTAATCATCAGGTATTGTCCTACCTTATTCAGGGGAATTATACAAAATTTGTAGTTATGCTACTACTATTAAGATATTAGAAACAATAAGGAATTAAGAGATACAGCAAAAAAATGGAGGGAAATGTACACCATTTTATGTTGATGTTTTGAAATCAGAAATGTTTTAAAATATTTTTGGAGATATCAGGAAAAACACTTTTCAGTGTTTGTTTTGAATTTGTTGTGATGATAATTTTCAAGTTTCAAGTGTCAGTTTTTAAATACAAAACCTGTAATTAAAAAAAAATTAACATTGGTGAATTCAGTTAGCAGTTTTGAAATTCTAATGCCTTAATGACAAAATACTTATATTTTAGTTAAAGATTTAAATATTCAATCAAAGACCTCTTATACTTCAAATACGAATAGACAGGGAAAAAGGAACTCCTCTTCGCCTCAGGTATTTTTGTAAAAACGTTAATGGGATCACAAAGGAATAAAGCCGTAAATGACCAGAAGCTATATATTTTTTTGTAAAGGAATTGCGTTTTTGACAATTTTTTTTTAAAGCCATGTGTATTGTGGTTTCTGTTGGTCCCATTTATTTTACATTGGATGGATCGTCTACTCAAAGTATTATCTGTCTTCGATACAACTTAATTCAGCCCTGTTTGTTTTTAAAACTAAATGTTTAAAATTCTAATAGGGATGGAGGGCTTAAGCTGCAAGAAGTGGAGTGTAAGTGTATTCACCACTGTGCTTCTCATTTTTTTTTTCAGAAATATGGGTTACATGTAACTAAATCCATAATATCAAATACGGGGTCTAGTTGATGCATGAATAACTTTTGTTAGCCGAAAAAATTGTATCGGTGTTTTTGGTAATTTTTTATATTAATTATGGGAACATTTATCACAAAGTAATCAAAGCATTTTGAGAGGACAAACCAAGAAATCCGTCTGCAATTCTGATTTGGAGGCAAGTTAAGTCAAGTCAAAATATGCTTTATTATCACAACAAGAACACATAAAATTCTTATTGACAGCTTTAAATTAACCTAATGATACAAAATAATAATAACATGTTTTATACAAATATAGATGAAAAACACAATTACTAAATAAATGAAAACAGTTAATGTAATGCTATAACAACAAACAAAAAAAAAGATTATTTCCTTTCTCCTCAGATAAGTCAGTACAAACAAATAAGGATCAATGCATGTCAAAATGAGCAGGAAAAGTATTCTTCAAGACTATAATAAGCTTGTTCTGTCAGTAGTTTTTTTACATTTTTTTAAAATATTATTCCGTTTCTTGGGACTTCCCCTGTCACCATCTGGGCCCATCGTAATTAACTATGTACCAGTTATCAAACGCGCGGTTATAAAAACATTATGTTTGTAAACTCCAGGACTCCAGTATTTCTTAATTGTTTCCATTCTGTGGCATCATAAAGATGGAAAAACTCTCAAGGAACTTATCACTCTCGACAATAATGTTAAAGGGTCGTCCAACAGCAATCTTCTTACACTCAATATATCTAAAAACCAACATTCTAAATTTCAAATGCAATATTCAGGAAGTTTCTGTTGGGAGACAAACTGTAGTAAATCTGGGTATTAACAAGTTTTAGGATATATACATCGATGCTACTTCGAGATTTGACACTCATATCAGAATTTTATGTTCCAAGCTGGCGTCGGGGTGTTTCACTCCTAAGGCAAAAAAAGATTGTCTGGGTGGTGCATATGCCAGATGTGTCTATTTCTCCTTGATAGAGGCACACTTGAGATATGGCATCTGCTTTTGGGGAGCATGTTCTCTTACCTTGTTTATGTCAGTTTTTCAGCTATTAGGTTTCTTTACAATCTGAAACTTCAAGTGTCTTGCCGACTTTTTTTGTTTCTGAACAAATTCTAACTGCCATGTTTGTTTATCTTGGAGCCCATCTGTCTGATGCCCAAAAAAAATGTCCATTCTATACATTCCATGTGAATGAAACTCTAATTAAGAACTCTATATGACACTAAGAACATATTCAACCACAGTAAAAATTTGATATTTGTAATTTAATTTTAATGCAATATTATTTAGTTTGGTTTAACCTTAATGTTTAAATGACTATGTCAAAATGTTAAAGACTTTGCAGACATAATTAATAATTAATTGTAACATCGGTAAATGTTTAAGAGTGTCAGCCCTTTATAAATTTTGTTTGGTTTTATTTTATATTCTTTATTTTCTTTTCCTTACAGCTTTGTAATGAGAATTTTTGTTCCTATACAATAAAGCATATTTTGATTTGTTATATACTTTCCATTTCTTGGGGCTTCCCCTACCAATCACTATAACACTGACTGGGTGCTTAAAACTAAGAGCAGTATTACAGGGTCATAATTAATATGTACCAGTTATCAAACCGGCAGTGATAAAAACATTTTGTTTGTAAGCTCAAGGGCACCAGTATTTCTTATTTGTTTCCAACTGATCATGACAATAACCTTTTTTTTTTAGTTTGAAAACCTTGTAAAAAAACTACAAGTTAATGTAATAAAGATCTTTGCCCTAGGTCAAAAAAACTTCCATTAAATTAAAATAGTTTAAACCATACAAATACCGAAATAAGATAAGACAGTAATTAAATATGTTGGTGTTTGATTTTAAAGATAATTTTTCCAATATCACTAAGGTTAGATTTTTTATGGTAAATTAAAGGCATGCAATGATATATGTATATAGTGAATTGTTTTCGTTTGCAAAATAACAACTGAATTAAATGGATACTGGCTGTCAAATCCTGAGAAGGGAATGCCATATCTTCAATGGGTCATTTAAATTTTTTATACACTTTGTACATTTTGTTTGAATACTTAACCCTGCCCTATTTATATCAATGCTTTTAAGTAAAAATCTGCTTTGTAGATTTACACATATTTTTTTTTTAGTTGCGAAACCCTCAAGTAGGGTTTATTAATTTTTTTTTATACCTCAATAATAAAAACTTAATAAGATAACAGCTTTTGATGCGGCAGCTACAATATGTATGTACCTTGCCACTGGCGAGCCAAAAATGGAGGTTACATTGAAATTATGATGTCTGTTTAGAATTTTGCAACCAGGGCAACTACTCCACAAACTTAGAGACACTAAAAAACGGTAATTTTTTGGGAAGGTGACTCGTCACTATCCTAGTCTTCTAGTTGTTAGGACCATCTCCTCATATTGTTGGTACACTTACGTTGTCCTCGGCCATCCTAAATTAATGCTATAATTATTGCCACAACAATAGAAACTAAAGGCATTACAACCTGTTAAGTAAACCGTACCGTTTTACGGAAAAAAAAAACTAAACATATATAATTTTGAACTACAGCAAATACGCGCTATTTCATAAAAGTCGTAAATTCTAAATTACACATGACAGATAACAAATATTGAGATAATTGAGTAATTTCTTGGAAACAAAATGATTTAGAGCCGGCTATGGCTTGAAATTTGCTAATATAAATTAAAACAGGAAATTACAAAATAGGTATCGAAATGTCAATGTGACCTCAATTTTTTACTCACTAGCATATATCCTCCAAACTCTGACATAAATCCACAATAACGTCATTTTGTCCCTCTAGAAAATGGAGTTTCTTCAGACGAAACTTCATCTAGCCCTGTAGTAAATGGAGAAAATATAAATGATGATGAGAGTGAAGAATCTAATTCTGTAACAGAAGAAAAAAATGAGGAGAATGAAGCTACTTGTGAAATAATAGAGTCTGAGGAACCTACAGATGAAAAAAATGATGAACCTGTATTAAGTGACAAAATTGAAGATAATAATGTGACAAGTAGCTGTAATGACAAGGAAGAAGAAAGTGTTTGCAGCAGCTCGAACAATGATGAAGAAAATGATGTTTCTAGCACATCGAATATTAATGGCTCTAAGTCACAGGAAGAGGAGGATATGGACGAAACCAAAGAGGATGAAGATCTAGAAGATAGTGTAGAATCAAGGGAAGTAGAGAAAACAGACGTGGTAGATTCAACTAAAGAAGATGAAAAAGAGGTGTCAGAAGATATGGGCGTTGATGTAGCAAAAGAAGCAGATACCAGAAAAACAGAAACAGGCGACGATATAGATTCAACTAAAAAAGATGAAAATCTAGTTTTAAAAGAAGCAGGTGATGAAGATAATGTTGATTCTACTAAGGAAAAAGAAAAGTCAGAATCAAATGAGGTCCAGAAGAAAAATGACTTGGTTTCAATGAAGGATAAGGAAAGGGCAGAATCCAAAGAATCAGAGAGAACGGATGTTGTGGCTACAAGTGAGGAAAATGATGCTATGTCAGGAGAAAAGGGGCAAGAAAATGATGTAGGGTCAATGAAGGATGTTGAAAGGGTAGAACCCAAAGTAGCAGAGGGAACACATGTGGCTATTGGTAAGGAAAATTGTGCTGTAGCAGAAGAAAAGAAACAAAATGACTCGGCTGTGAAAGAACCTAAAGAGAATTCAAAACTAGATGAGAAAGAAGATAATAAAGAATGCAAGAAAGTTGTTCGTCAGGAACCTTCTATTTTAAAGGAGCAACTAGAAAAACCTTCAATTGGTAATAATTTTATTTGTATTAATTAGAGTATTGTTGATAGTTATCACACAGTATTATGGCAAAAGTTTTAATTTTTTTAATTTTTAAAAATATCTAGAAGCGCAAGTTTAATTTAATTATGTATTTTTATTAACTACTTATGGAACATCCAATCCTATTTAAATTTAATCGTCATTCAAGTTTCATACTAATGAACATTATGTCACGGGTTATGGAGTTTCTTTGATTATTATAAAAAAAAGTATGTTTATTTTTGTGCAATATCTTAAATTTATTTTATGCTAGCAAATTTTTAAACATTGCAAGTTTAGTTTGTTTTTCTTCAAATTTCGATTTTGCTTGCAAGTACAGTTAATACTTTTTAAGGTAATGAAGAAAATAATGATCAGGATGTGGAAATGGATGAAGATTTTGATCCATCTCTTTTATGCCCAGATATTTCCATGGATGTAGATGAAGCACCTGTAGTGACTAACACAGGTATGGACATATATTTTTTAAATCACTATTGCTTTTTTATTATCTGTCTTTATTTTATATTTTAAGCCACAAACAAATTGAAGTTGAGTGGGCTTTTAAAAGTATATTTTATGTAAACTTTTTTCTAGATCAAATTCCTGAAGATGGCAATTTAAGTCCATTACCATATGAACCAATTTTTTCAACTTTAGTAGATGAAATCACTGGAGCAGAAGGTAAATTTAAGTCAAATTAGCAAAATATGTGTTAACAACTTTAATTTTTTTTAGTACAAGTTGATCTTACACCTGAAGAAATGGAACTGAGGCAAAAAATGTATGGACCAGGTAAATATAGCAGTGCTTTTTAACGCTTTTAACCAGTCGAACAGAAACATAGATATTCGAAATGTTATTAATGAGTGTTATATAAAAATGCTTCTATTATAGACAATCCTGTTCAAAACTCAAAGGTGCACTGTACTGCTTGTAATGTGCATTTAGGAAGTGCTTTAACTGGAGCGAATAATCGATTTGTGCATCCATTGTTGAAAGTTTTAATATGCAAGAATTGTTACCATTTTTATACCAGTGGAGAATTTGAGAAAGACGAGGATGGTAGTGAACTCTACTGTAGGTGAGTTCATATTAAAAACTCTTTTTCACAACAGTAATTAACCAGTACAATTGATACTATTACAGTTACAATATTATTTCTGAGCAGAACACAGTTTTTTGTTGAGACAGATACTACAAAGTGTTGAATTGCCAACGTGGCGGGGGTGTAGTACTTCAAGTACTTGCATTTTATGTATGCTTACTTTTATGATTTCCACTGATGTAGTTCCCGATTACCATGACATGTAGATATGTTTATAATTGACTCGGGTAGATCTTGTTGTGAGTATGTGTAAGTAAATGCAATTTAAAATTAAGAAATACTTGATCTTCTTAAAACATTTGATCAGCAGATGCTCACATGATTGGGTAGCTTATGGAAAAATTTGTACGTGGGGTAATTTAGGGACCAACTATCTCATTTAATTCTATGAAAGTCAGTTTATAAGTTTCGATGGTAAAAGATAAATTATTCATGAACATTGTTGTGGGAAATATATTTATATAATTTCTTACAAATAAGAACCATTGCAGAATGTACATTCACACCTGCAACAGTCAAGACTCGCAGACTCTTAAAGGTCTCCCTTCAATCGGCTCATTAAGGCAGGCTCTTCTTTGGAGTGCAAATATTCCTTTTGTCTACAGAAGCAAATCCAAGACTGGATAGGAGCATGAAATGCTAATAATAATGTCAGGACGAAGCCGGTGCAAACATCGAAAAAGTGTATTATTATTGTATTATAAGACAGACTATGATATGGGAAATTAAATTTAAATAATTAGATAATAAGATATTTTGCAAATTTATTTTGCACTTTTTTGATTCTGTCGATGTCACACTGATATGAAGGACTCCTTATAGTAGAGCAGTAGTCCAAAACACTCTGGACAAAGAGGTATAAATATAGGCAATTGGACATGATAGCAGGAGTACCTCAGGGTTTAATATTGGGACCCTTCTATGTTAATGAGCTTCCTTAACAAATGGGCCTGTCTCACTCCATTCAGTAAACATTTAGTTGGACAACACAATCAACGATGCTATATCATTGTAAACTCAAAACTCAGTTTATTCACTATAGTTCCTAAACATATGATATAAGGTTCGTTATAAAGTAAACTAATTTTATGATAACTTAAGTAAATTACTATATATCACGTAACCTTAATTATAAGTTTAAAAAGGACAAACAGTAATATACAAATAAAAAACATTACTAAGAATATACAGCAAAAAAATAAAAACATAAAATAGAATACAAAAAAAACTAAGATACAAAAACGCTTATACATTCTTAGACTCAGAGAAAGGGCCATGAAGCCCGCGAGGAAAAAAATGTATGCAGGTTTGATCAGTCCTCATTATAGTTTGGAGATTTTTCACACAGTGTTGTTGTATGTCTAGGAAAGATTAGGTTGGTAGCAGAATATCGTGTAGAGTAGTCCTGGAATTCCTTTCTGTATTTAAAAACATGTTGCACACTTTAGGATGTAGATAGATGTAGTGATGAGAATTTTATGTTGTCCAAAGTTATGTCCTTTTCCATTGGTTTCAATTTAAATATCAGCTTCCTCAATATCTTCTGTATCACAAAGACCATATTTACGTTGACTACTAGAATCCACAGAATTATATTATAAGTTAAATGGGGATATGCTAAGGCATAGTAGGATGTCATTAGGGTGGACTGTGATATTGGTTGCTTTAACTTGAGTAAAACAAAGTAGGCTTGACTAAGTCTTGCACAGACACAAACCAGGTGAGGCTCCCATGACAGCCTAGAATCCAAGAATGTTTCTAACAATTTTGTTGCTGGCTCTGTGTGGGCAAGATTAACGTTGGTATAAGTTTTATGAAAATGAACATGTATTGTTTTTTCTTTGTTCAGAATAAGTTGATTTACAAAACACCATTCATTCAGACTTCTGCAGACATCATGTACCTTCCCAAGGGCTTCAGATTCATCAGGTCGCAGATATGGCAACAGTAGTATCGTCGGCAAACTTTATGGTCATTCCAGAGAGGTCGTTTACAAATAGTATAAAAATGATAGGCGCCAGTACAGATCCCTGAGCTGCTCCAAAGCCAATGCTGTGCTCTGATGAATTTTTCTATTTTGCCTTTATTAAGGAGAAAGCATTGCCTCTTATAGCATACCAATGTTGTAAAGCTTTGCCTCCACAAACTGCAGGTTCAGTGTGTCAAATGCTCTGGATAGGTAAAAAAACCTGCCAATAATGATCCGGTTTTGTTCCAGCTCCTTATTTATAAACTGTAGTAGCTGGAATGCTGCTGTTTCTGTTGATCGTCCTTTCCAAAAGCCATATTGATTATCTTTAATGAACTTGTAACAGTCCAGGAAGTTCATCAACCTGTCATACAGAGCACGCTCAAAGATCTTTGAAAATATGCTAGGTGTTGACACTGGTCTGTAGTTTTCTATATCAAAGCAATTGAGCAAATAAAGAATATTGTATTGCTTTGGTATGTCATTTGATAAACTCTTAAGACATTATTGAACTATTTAAATTCTGGATTATTATGATTTATATTATATTTAATTTTTTTAGCAGCAGATGTTGAAAATATTCTTCCTATTAAAGCAGCTCTTATATAACAGTTTCCAAATTGTAAATCCAAAAGTTTGTGTCATACGCTTATTAGTTCTAGTTTTTAAGATTTATTTCAGGATTTACTGTTCCTATACATTTGTATTGTCACTCAGAAAACTATAAATTAATCCATAAAATTAATATTTGTTAATAAATTACAGGGCAATAAAACCTTAATTTGGTCTCAAAATGATAGTCGCCAGCGTCAAATATCTATAAATATAACTTAAAATTGAAGATAATAAAATTCTTTAACAACTATAAATTGTTTGATTTTATAAACTGCCATCTTCATTTTTACAGTCTTTCCATGGTAAAACGGTTACTTTCAGTAATATTTACAATTAATCATTCAAAAATACACTCAAATTTTAAAAATCATTTTATTGGTACAATTAAGAGAAAAAAATTCTTAAATTGGCCACCATTTTAGATTTTGAGAGCAACTTAGGCCAATGTGAAGCATCCAAATATCTTTAAAATCAGGGATGTACTTATTCATAGTGCCAAATTTAATGTTAGACTGTCCGAATTCATGTATCATATTATTAGCGCCATGTTCAACGATAGATTACATTTTAAGTTATGAATTCACAATTCTTGTTAGTCCTTTACAGTAAATAGGATAAATGAATCTTCTACACGTTAATCAGAATGTTAATATATTATTTCCTTTTGCAAAATTTACATTTGCAGTCGAATCCCCTCTATGAAATTTTCTGATTCCCCATTAATTTTTTTTCTAGGCTCTTACTTTTATTCACAAGTAAATTTATTAATGATGTGTAGTACACTAACAATATTTTTATTTATAGATGGTGTGGCCAAGGTGGACAAGTTTTATGCTGTTCTTCTTGCGAATTTGTCTTTTGCAAGGTAAAATTTATGGACATGACTTACACATTTTATCTATTATATTATCTTTTAGGAATATCGTTTGAAGCTTGATTAAACTATTTTGTTTTTTGTAAAGAATAGCCTTTAATAGTTACTTATAGATTTTTAAAGTTTTTCAATATTTTTTCAGCGATGCATCAGGAACAATTTTGGTCCTAAAAAATTTAAAGAGATTAGAGATAGTGATGATTGGAACTGCTTTCGATGTGAACGTGAACAGTTGTCAAGTTTAAGGGCTTCCTGTGCTGAATTCATGGAATATTACCGTACGGAATTGGCGTAAGTAACTATGATAACGTAAATCAATTGTCTGAACCCAAGAACTGGTATTTCTTAATTAACTCGAATCAGAAAAGCTTTTGTACAAAATTGAATAATAACCAGGTTATTTTAGTTAATTTTAATATTATGAGAACTTTTTCAGGCGAGCTCAGTCTTTGGCTGCTACAAATCCAGAACTCATGTCGACTGATTATACCAAATGTTGTTCTTCTCCTCCAGAGAAAAAAGAAGAACCGAAGCCGTCCACTGCTCCGAAAACGAGAAGAAAAAGGAAAGATGAGGAAGATCCTGACTATAAACCCATTTTAGAAGAGGAAGAGCAGCCGCCAGCAAAGGTATGAAAATTAATTTCAAACTTCAGATACTAAAGAGAACATAACATATATTTTAAAATATTGAGATTTCAATAAAATTTGCTATAATAGTATGTTTCCCTTAAAAAAAAAAACATTTTTGATGGTAAAATGTCAGTAGATTTACACATTTAGACATGAAAAATCAGTTTCTTCTTTAACTTTAAACTGCTTTAAATTGTTGTTATTTTTTTAGAAACTTGCTTCGTCTACTGTTGGCGGCCCAGGATATACTGTCACTCCTCCAGGTGGCATCCGGCCTGTACCTAAACCTATTATTACTTCAGCCACTGTTCGTCCAACTGGGATACAACCAGTACAACCTCAGGTATATATTTACATTATTTTAAAAAATTTCTTCTTTGCGTTTTGAAATTTCTATTAAAAAATTTCCTGACATTTTATGTTCGTTGAGGTTCTGATTGGGAATATGAAAGCTTTTAGACTGGGTGAAGGTGGAGTATGCCTTGCTCCCATATATTTTTCAGTGAATGAAACAAAGAAAGATTACTGCAGACCAAAAAGAAGAAAAAATAACACCAGAGACACACAAGACCTAATAAAAATTTATCATGCCATACATAAAGATGCAAGAAAATTCAAAAAGAAAACCAATATAAATTCCTGTCGACTAGTAATGGGGGAATATTCTTAAAAACAAAAAATGAGGGAAGAAGTAAGACTATGTTGGTAGAATATAGTGAGGTCTTAAAATACATAGAAGAGCCAGTAGTATACATTTGTCTAGACTTCAAATTAAATATATAAATATTCAAAGTCTAAGAAATAAAGTGGATATAGCGAAAATATTTTAAAAGTTAAATTTTGTTACATTCTAATCCCAATAGAGCCTTGAGTCAAGGAGAGAGGTCCAGTTTTTTAATATTGAAGGATTTGATGCCATACATTACTGCAGAACTGGCAAGTTATCTGTCTGTATAAGTGATTTAATAAACTAGAACCATGTAAGGTAATAGAAGGGGATAATCCATTTAATTTAGTTAGTATTAATATCTTAGATTTTAAACTTAAAATGTGGGCAATATATAGGCCACCTAGACACATAGTATATATATATATATATATATATATATATATATATATATATATATATATTATTATATATATATAGATGTTTCAAAATGTATTACAAAAAGAAAAAACAAAATTATTGTTACTGGTGACATTTATATAAATGGGGACACACTGAACATTGTAACATTAGAAGGATTTAGAATGATCAATAAAGTGAATGAGGAGTATGGTACAAGAGCTTCCAATAATAAATTTTAATTGAAATGTTTACAAACAAACATACCACTGTGATTGATTATTTCTGATCATAGCCTCTAGAACTTAAGGTTTATAAAAATGATCAAATATATAAACCAAAAGTATTTAAACAAGTAGATGTGATAAATAGCAATTCATTTTTTAGAATTATTTAAAGCAGACTCTGGTAACAACTATAATTCAATTAGTCAACTGTCTTCAGTGATTGAAAGTTGTAAAATTAATGCTTCACATTAAATAACATTTAAACAGAGAGGGGGAGCAACAAATGGCTGACTTACAATCTTGTGAATCTCATCAAAAGGAAAAATTGAATGTATAAATAGATATCTGTGGGAAAAAAACATTGTAACAATACAAAAATAAATAGATAAAGGTATCAGTTCTTTCACCATGAAAATAAATTTTTCTCAATTTTATTTTTAGGCTGCTACAACTACCTCTGGGCAGATCTTTAAAGTTGGAAACACCACATTTAGAACTAAAACACCTGGGAGTACTCCTGGGTACACTGTACAGAAGCCAGGTAATTCTGATTTGTTTTATTTATACTTTAAAGTTATTAGTTATGTCTAAATGTAGTCTTTTTACAAATTACTTTGATACGAGTCACAAAGCCAAATTAAATGTTTGCCATGTTTCAACTAAATTAACATTTAGGGCACTTCGAGGGTATAATGTGTTGTTAAAGTTTTCATTAGCAACTGTTCTAATTTAATTGTTTATTTTGTATGTAGTTCAATGAATAAACTAGTTTTCATCCAGGGTTTGTCAAAAGACATACACCAAACTAGGGTGGTAATAAATCTAAAACTAATTCGAAACGTTGTTAATACGAATGAGATAAAACATTATTGAGCTTGTTTAAATTTTGTATACATTTAGATACTTTTTAATTATTATTATTTTTAATATTTCATGACTTGAAACATATGTTAAAAGTCACTTGTGATAAGACTAAGGGCTGTTTATGTAACAGCACCCCTCAAGTATATTTTATCTCTATATTTAGTTTCTTAGACACCTTTATTTACTTTAGGGGATATATAAATGGAATTTTACAATAACAATAACATAAATATTAATTTCAGTAAATACTTCTTAAGGTAGTGTAAACAAATTTCGCCAAAAGTAATTATTCTTTACTTTTAGGACCAAGAAATAATTCTCCAGGTTATATCACAATACCGCCGTCAACAGGTAATTGTTTTAGAGGTTAAGAATATATAGCTTTCCTTCAATGTTGAACATTCCAAAAATATAAATTTATTTATGACATCCAGTATATTAAATAATGAAATAGTCAGAAATCGTCTAATTATTTTGAAGATATAATTTTTTTGACCTGTATAAGTTGGTTCTTTATTTTAGGGCTGTAGTGAAGGTTGAAAATGAAAATTTAACTGATGTGTAATTAATTTTTTTTTGCATATTTATCGCCACTGTAATAATCTTTGAATGTTTCTCTTGAAACAATTTTGTCATTTTTTTTCGTTATCTCTACGTCTAAATTTTGTTTTTTAAAAGCAAATTTGCAGCCTTATTTGTTAAAATTGATAGAAATAGTAGTCAGCAGTTTAAAAAAGTTTATACTGAAAAAAACTATCACAAGATTCGAATTATTTTCATTTTTGCAAAGATATACACTGTGATTTAAATAAGATATATTTGAGAAACAAATTAATGGTTTAGTTAGTCAAGATGGGATAAAATATATTATATGATTATAATTCAGACTTATTTTTCTTTGGGTATTTTTCAGTTTTTGTTGTGACTATCATTGCCCCTTAACTGGGGAATTCAATGGTGATCAGAATGCATGACAGGATGTCTAAATCCTAATTAACATGCGGAGTATTTTTATATTTTTTCTGAGCACTGTAGAGCATTCTGATCACAAATTGAATGCTCCAATTAAGAAGCAGTGGGTTTCTTGTTTTTATTGAAGTTATGTTTTTTAAATCACTTCGGTGGATCAGTTATTACTGAAGATATGCAATCTTGAAGACGAGTATATTGACATTGCATCTTATGAAGGGATCCAAAGCTTTTGATGTTGTTTTGATTAAAAACTCAGTTTATTTGTTTGTTGACAATTACTTAAAACAATATAATTTAAATATATCGCACACATACATATAACAAACAGAATTTCAAAAGGAAAGAAAATGAATTCAAAAATAATACTGACTAGTCAATGCGCGACATCAAAAACTGGTGGAGAAATCAGTCTTGCAATTGCCCTTTTAAATTGAGGGAGTGACATATTAAAAAAGTCAACATCCATCAAGTTTGCATTTCGCATTATTCTGTTTGTTGAATTATTTTGACCGTACAGTGTTCTGTGTTGTTCAAGTTCAAACATATTGGACCGTCTCAATAACCTTGGTGGTACGTAAAAGTTTAAGTTTGTTAAAATTTCGGGACATGACACCAAGTTATTAATAATTTTGAAAACAAAGATTGCATCTGACTTTATCCTTCTGCAACTCAGTTTCTCAATTCCCAGCAACGAACGAATATTGTTATAGTCCACCTCTTCAGATGGTATTTTAAGCTTGAAAGCAATATAACAAAGGAATTTGTTTTAGACTTTTTGATTGACTATGACATGCAAAAAAAGGTGACCATACGACACTACAATTTTCAAGATGAGGTCATACTATGCTGATATTTAATGCTTTCAAGGCATTAACATTGGTGAAGTCTTGTGTGTGCCTTTTCATGAAACCTAGCAATTTCAATGCTTTATTACAACATATTTGAATGTGTTTGACAAATGTCAACTTACTGTCAAAACAAATACCCAAGTCCCTCAACAAGTCAACCCTTTCTATTGGTTCACCATTTAAGAAGTACTGATTCATAGGCGTATTCATACACTTTGAAAATTGCATGTACTTACATTTTTTTGTGTTCAGTGACATCATATTACGATCGCACCAAACCCCAAACCTGTCAAGATCTCCCTGCATTTCAATTGCCGCTTGATTGCTGTTGATAATTCTAAATATTTTTAAATCATCGGCGTATAAAAAAATGTTGCAATGATGAACACAATTGGTGACACCGCCTATGAAAAGACTGAACAGAAGTGGAGCCAGGTGTGCACCTTGTGGAACTCCTGAAGTAACCATAAAAGGCTCTGAAAAGTAGTTGTTAACTTTTACAATTTGCCTTCGTCCAGACAAGTAGGACATTACCCAATTCAAAAATGTCCCATCAAGACCGTTATATTTTAGTTTTTCAAATAAAATGTCAAGATTAACTTTGTCAAAGGCCTTAGAGAAGTCTGTGTATACCGAATCGACAGTGTAGCCCTCCTCCAAAGCCTTCGACAAAGTGTTCTCGTAAACCAACAAGTTAGTACTGATGGACCTTCCGCTAATAAAACCATGTTGTTTAGTTGTTATTAGGTTCCTGAATTGGTTATTTAGAAAGTCAGAAACAATAGAATCGAGGATCTTTGGAATTTGAGATATAATGGCAACTGGTCGATAATTTGAGACCTCTTCCCTGTTACCTGAATTTTTAAAAATAGGCGTTACATAAGTGGTTTTCCATGTTTCGGGAAAAATTCCTGTTGATAGCGTTTGATTAAACAAGAGGTATAATGGTTCACATAAAAATAGTGCATATTCTCATAAGAAATATGGTGGTATGCCGTCTAGGCCCGAACTCTTATTTATATTGAGTTGGCACAGGGTACAGATATGGGAGTATCATAAAAGCGCAAATTAGGTGTTTCTGATGAGGTGTAAATAGATTTAAAATGTTTTGCAAATAAATTCGCAATAGAATTTCCATCCGAGGCAACCTGATTATTTAATGTCATGAGCAAAGGAATATCTCTATTTCTGGTTTTATTCTGAATGTATTTCCAGAAATTCTGAGGGTCATTGTACACTTTATGGTATAATTATATTATAAAGTATAGTAAAATTTGGCAGAGGTCGATAGAGCCCTTTCTCCTGATTTCAAAAATAGATGGAGAGCCTAGTATTCAACTAGTAGATTCTATAGCAATATTCAAACCCGATTATCTCGAAAAGTGTAAAAGTTAATTATATAATATTATATATTTTTGGAATCAGGAGAAAGAGCTTTATCGAATTGTGTTGAAATGTCATGGGGTATGCATGAAGTGAAATTTGAAAACCAAATACATAAAAATACTTCAAATAACCTCAGTTTTCAAATCATTTTATAATATATAGGATGATTTTTTTTCCAAAAGTAAGTTTTTAGCTATGTTGTTTTTATTTGATATTTATTTATTTTTTGTTGACATAATACGATATGAAAAAATACATAAGTTTGATTTTTGAATTTTTATTCCAGCTAAATAAAATATGTAACTAACTGTTATGACGGTTTCGACATAATTTCGAATTTCCGGAAAATATCGTTCTCGATTTCCTGCGGTGCTACAGTTTTACAGTTTCTGACGTCACACACGCTATGTGGGCGAATTTCAGAGGCGCGAGAACGATAATAGGTATTAAAAGATATTGAAAAATCAGCTTAATAAAACAATCCACGTTTTGCACCTTCATAAGGCATCTCCTTTGATTTTGCAACATAAAAAATCATTTATAACTGGACTGAATGATAAAACTTGTTGGGAAATCTTATCCCCTTTTGGGACTTCCTGTTAAAACTTAGTCCACCTTTTGAACAATTTTTTTATTTATTATTAAACGGGAGAACCCCATTGAAAGAGAAACAATACAGTAATAATTTTCTTAACATACTAGAAAAAAGATAAATTACTATATTAGCAATAATTGATACAGATAAATAAAGATAACAAATACAATTTTCTAAGAACTAAGAACAACATCTAATAGTAACCAAGCAACAGGCTAATATTTTATAAAATGTATCAGTCAACACAAACACAGTTGAGAACACATTTTTTAAAATGTTGAAGTGAGCTTCGAAATGGATCGAGGGATGGGTGGACATTTAGGAATTTTAAGGATCTAGATTATGTATCCCATAGTTGGTTGTATGACTCATAACTTTGAAAGTCTCATTTCTCTGCTCGAGTAGTGATGGGCAATCAATAACATTATTTAGAATTTTAAAAATAAAACAGATATCATTAGCTACTCTTCTGTTTCTTAGGGTATTTAGGGATATTTCAAAGTCTAGGTAGCCAAATTTAAAATTACAAAACCTCAAAAATTTATTTTTGAACTCTCTCAATGTCATTAATATGCACCAAGTAAAACGGCGACCAGAGCATATTCAAAGTTAAATCTGACAAGGGAGCAAAACAGAGTCTTTAGGCAAGGAAAAGATAAATCACGAGCAAATCGCAGGACAAAACCTAACTTTCTCAGTGCCCTGGTTGTGAACATGGTATAATGATCGCGAAAAGTGATCTTGTTGTCAAAAATGATCCCGAGGTCTTTAACTCCTGTAACCCAAACCTAATTCGTATGTTATATGAGGTCTCAATCCTACTTCGATTTCTATAGAAGCTGATAAAGTTGCACTTTTTTATATTAAGTGATAGGCAACTCAACTCTGACCCATGAACAAAGCGACCAAGGCAATTTTGTAGTAACAAACCATATTCTGATTTTATTACCCTAAACATCTTCATGTCATCTGCAAACAGTAGGTAGAAACAGGAATCAAGATATTGACCTATATCATTAACAAAAATATTGAAGAAAAGAGGCGCGGAGTGTCCACCCTGAGGCACACCAGATGTAACTAAAATAGGTTTAGAAATGGAGCCATCAATTTTGACCCTCTGGGTTCGGCCGATGAGCATGCTGGCCAACCATCGCAAAGATAGTTCATCAAAACCTGTAGCTCTTAGTTTCGCTAAAAGAAGTTGGTGATTCACTCTGTCAAACGCTTTGGAAAAGTCTATGTAATGTCGTTTTAATGACTAGTTTACTAATTTTTAATTTAGAGGGGGATTTGGAGATATAAAACTTTTTCTTTGCAGCACCTAGAACTACTACTAGTCCAGGATATATTAAAATTCTTCCTCAACGGCCCAGTGGACCTACTCGTCCTCCAGGTGCGTACGCAGTGGTTAGTGGTAAGTGTAATTTAACACTAAACTCAAAATTTTATACTGTATTTCAATTTCAGTTACCTCTATAAAGTATTTTTGTAAATAAAAATATGTTATTAATTTTACTTAAAGTACCAACTTAATTATAATCTCAGTTAGTTTGATATAAATATATTTTATTTTTGTATGTATTCATATATATGTTTTACTCATTTTTATCTATTCTAGGTACCAACACCAATAGACCAAATATTTTGAGACCAGCCAGGCCCAACCAAATGCCATCAATGAAACACGAATGGTTTGAAAAAACAGTTAGAGCTGCAGCCAGAGTCAATTCCAATTTATCGTATACCTTGACACAGTTAAATAGGTGAGAATTTAATATTTATATCAAAATTTGGTATTAGTGCAAAGAATTCCTTGTTGGTAAAAATGATATTATAGGTTACTGTTAATTAATTTTTAGCAGTTATTTTTCTACTTTGTATTTGTGAAAAAATCACTCTCCAAGATTCTTGCAGATCTTTACGTTTTAGGGTCCTTAGATCCCAAGTTAGTCTATCGTTCTGTCTGTAGGCAGCATAGCTGAAAAAATACTTGTCAGATTGACTTCAAATTTTGGTAAAAAATCCAGGGTCATATTGAAATGGAATAGCTAAATTTTGATAAAAAAAAAAGCAGAACAAAATGGCGACCTCACAAAATGTTCAAAAATCAGTATTCTGAAACTACTTATCAGACGGACCTTAAATTTTGGACAAAAATTAAGTGTGATATGGAAATAAACTGAAAATTTTGATGTAAAGCCATTATGGTGGAACAAAATAGCCACCTAATAAAATATTAAAAAATTTAGTAACAAATATAATATAATTATAATTTTGCATAAAAATCAAGTGGAAAACAGGGGTAAACTAAAATAAAATAATTTATTGTTTGGTGAAAAGTTAACACGAGTTACACAAAATAGCGTTTCGTAACATACAAGAATTTTTTCTAATTTTGACCATTTAAAAACATTTTAAGAATAATTAAATATAACTTCCGTCAGAGTTATATATTTTTTAATTTTTTATCACCAGTTGGCAGTAATGAAAAATTTTACTTTTTGTAACTAGTTGCGAAAAGTAAGACCTTTCAAAACGTCAAGCAAATAAACAAATTTTTAAAAAATCATTAAGTTCGCCTTTATCCACAACTTTTCTCGTACAGAATTTCACTACAAACAGATAACACATTTTATGAATCCATCTAGTTGTTGGGTATATATATATATATATATATATATATATATATATATATATATATATATATATATATATATATTGATATTTTAGAATTGGCTGTGTCAACAAGATAATCTTTGATATTAAAGAATATATTGAATTGAAATATGAAATATGTTTCAGGCAACAGTCGCAAGCCACTAGCGTGGAAGCTTTAGCAATGGTCCATAATAAGCTTCAGGAAGTTCTCAGTACATCAATTAACTCTCTAATCCAAATTCGAAAGAATCTTAGGACTGAATTCATAGCAGGTATATGAGCGAAATTTAAAGAATATGGTTTTGTTAATATCACTATTTTTGACACTCTCCAATTAATTTTGGCAATAATTATGTTATGCTTTTTTGCAGGCATTAAGAATTTAAAATTCCCCCCAAAACCGGCACCAATCCCTCCTACCACAGGACCAATAGTAGTTAAAGATGACGATGACGTGATCTTTGTCAATCCTACCACAAAATCTAATCAATCACAACCACCTCCGGTAAGTTGTGGAAGAATTGAAATAATTTTTGTAGAGACATGTACATCACGTTAACAAGTATTTGACTTAATCTCTGAGATAAAGGCTGAAATAAGAATAAATTAAACGTTTTCGTTTTTAGACAGGTGGTCGAGGGTAATTTTTTTAAGAAGAATTTACCGAGTATCAAAAATTTTCACCTAGCTAAAACATAAAGTTGATAAAGAAAATATCTTATTTCTTTTATTGCCTCATTATTAGTTTTTGTTAAAATCTGGCAACTCAGCATTTTCAGGAAAAAGACCCAGATTTCCTATTCATTTAAAAACTAAAAATGTTTCTTTCATAATCTAATACAGTTTGGATATGCAGGGTGAACCAGCTCTGTTTACTGGCCAAATATATTCGACCCTGTACATAAAAAACTCTAGAAACAAAATGTTCTTGGTTGTAAGAACTACTTTTAGTAACAGTATTTTTTTTGTGTCAAAAGTGTTCCTTTTAATAGCAACCTTTTTTTTAATGCTGCACCTGGCATAATATTGTTTGATTTTTATTAAATGTGTTTCTTCTTGCTGATCCTAAGTATAGCAAATGTGATACCATTATTTTTAAAGACAACTGAGAAAATTGCCAAAAATCCTTCAATAAGAGGCAATACATTCCCTTTGATTCCACATTTATGTGGAGTATATTTTCCCTCTCTAAGATATCGATCAGCACTTCTTTATAAAAAGTTTTTTATTCTTTTAGCTTGTACTCTCCTCATCTGTATCGCTAACCAAAAAAGTTGCTCCGAAATCCTCAGATCCGTTTTCTAATCCAAAACCCTCTACGTCTGGACTGAACTCCACTACTAAGGCCATTAAGCCTGCTGTGACAACAACAACTCCTAGCACCGGACCTGTTAAGGGAGGTTTTCTAAAGGTAAGCATATGCAAGAAAATAATTATTTTAAAAATGTATATGATCATTTTTAAAGTTCATTATTTATTTAAACAGTAAACGGTTATGTCATTTTTACAATTTCTGTAACAATATAAAATATAATTCAAGAAAATGTCTGAATGAATCTATAAGATTAAATATTAATAACAATAACAACAATAATAATAATAACATAATAGTTTAAATATGCTTGACGGGATCATAATTAAATATCACATACCACAAATTATATATTTCGTTTTTTCATTGTTTTGTTTTATTTCTTTTAAGTTAAATTTCGTTTTGTCTATAAAATTGTAACAATTTTCCTGCGGCAATAAAGCATACTTTTGTTTGTTTAACACTTTCATTTCATGAAAATATATTTAGTAAATGCTTAAAGGGCCCTGCCAAGACGGACATATCAAATCTATCACAGAATATATTGTCACTTCACTGCACTCTCTTCATTAGACTGTAAGAGCTATAATTTATCCTGTTTAAAGGGCCCCTAAAAAGGATTAGGTTTGGTATACCCTCTGCAAGTGCAAAAAAAAAATTAAAAGTTTCAAAAATTCATTTAATTTTTTTTGTCAGTAGCGGCCAAAATATTGTAGACTCGGCAATTATGTAAATGTAAAAACCATGTAGGTGAATATGTCCTGAACAGAAATGGTCCTGATAATTTTTTCTCTAAATCAGATAGATTCTGAGTTAATTTGATCGGAAACTACAGTTAATTTTCTTCTAGAATCATGTCCTAAGAGAAAGTAAACTGTCGCCTCCAGAAGCGCGCGGCACCTGCGGTGTCGCTAGTTTCCTAGGTGACTGTTCTCGTCAAATTTATAGACAAGAAGCTTTCGTTGGAAACTATAATTTGTCCGATAAAAAAAACTTCTTGTGTAAATATCCCTGAAAGTTGTTAAATAGATTTTTTGCCCTTTTTATCAAATTCGTATGGTGCTCAAATAATATTTTTTAATAGTACATCTGTTTCATCCCTCCTCATGTTATCTGACAGCCCTTCAAATTGGAAGGAATATGCATTTTTATCTTCGCAACTTGATAGTGTTTGGCTAGGATCTAAATATTGATTTTCTGCGGAGTATTTTTCTGATACTTCAATTCTCATAAAATTATTTCCTCACTTAGAAGTAATAACTATTCAATGAAAGTTTGTCTATATTTTCCTTAGATAGGTGACAGACCTCTTTTAGTTTATTGTTCAGTTTTATAATTATTTATCCAGATCTCATTTAATATTTAGTGGGAAATTAAAAGTCATGGTTGAAATATCAGAACTGATATTTAATTATGAAAAAAGCTCAGCTGTAGTATTGTTATAGGTTAGATCATTCACTGCACTACAAACTGTACCCTCAGAATGCATTACGATACCAGATGATCCACCTGCACCCCCAGTTATTCAAGAGGATCCACTCAAACCTGAAGAGGGTAAGTTCTGTTCTTAAAAGGTTTGGGAAGTAAACTACTGTCTAGTTCAAGTGCAATTTCTTAAGATTTAACTTCAATTTAAATGATTAAAACAGGTAAACATAATGGTTTATTTGAAAACGGTTTTTACAGCTTGAAAGCATATATTTTTTTTGAGAGTTGCCTTAATCTGTTATATACGAGGGGTGGCAGAAAAGTAGTATTTTAATACGAACTTCGCCTAGAGCGAGAATTTGCAAACTATTTAGATTTTAAGTGAATTTACTAATGGGTTTTTAGGTCAAACACCAAATTTCTCAAACTTTTTATATCTAATTTATTTTTTCAGATATCTAATAATCATTCAGTTTTTTAATTGTTTTAGCTTTCCCAATGACAATTTCTAAAAAAATGTATAATATTTTGGTTTTCCGAATGTTAGTTTTACTTCAGGGATGTACGAATTAACAAGTAGTGGTTTTGAAGCTTGAGATGTTTTTTAATTTCATACAAATATTAATCATAGCCGGAGTAATTTTGTTACGGCAATTTTTTTTTAAATTGAGAATTCTAGACAATTCTTAAATATGATTATACCCACTTACAAATGTTTTTCTTCATCAGTATTTAACATTTGTCTGGTATCCAAAAAAACTATAGGAGTATAGTTTATATATGAGCTGGCAAAACACGAAAATTTTCGGTAAACTATATATTATTGGGCCTATCTTAGTAATTTATTAATATGTTTAATACTTCTTTGTGTTTTACTTAATATTCTAGATGCTTTTGACCTCCAAAAACCAATGATATATCTCACTTGGTGTTTATTTATTTATTTATTCTCAACATTCCCAACCAACTGAATAAGTTCATTACAGGGAATTCTAAGGATAATAATATAACAAACTAACAATTAAGAATAATATTAAATAACAAAATAAATAATAGTTAAAGAACAAAATAAATAATATTAACACAGTCAAAATTATTTTTTCTTTAAATCACGTTTCGATAAAAAATGTTTTTTTACTTCCTTTTTAAATTTTATTTAAGTTTTTGTGTTGGTAATTGATTATATATTAATATACCACTATATAATAAAGATTTTTTGCAAAATTGCTTCGAATATATCAGTTGTAATAATAAAATAATTGTCGTGTGTCATGATTATGTATAGTATGTCTTTTTTCTAAATCTGTATTGGATAATTTATCTTTTGTAAGTATTGAATAAAAATCCATGTTTTTAACTTAATAAATATTGTTAGTATCCAAATATTCAAATTTTGTATATAAATTTATTGTTGGTTCTAGGAAAGGAAGTTTATGTATACATTTAATAATTTTATTTTGTACACAACATAAAGGTTTCAATGTTTTTAAATTACCAGATCCCCAAACTGAAATCAAATATTGCAATTTTGAATATATTAATGCAAAATAAATATTTTTCATAAATTTTAATGACATATTACAACGAATTTTATATAGAATTCTTACTAGAGGAGATATACTTTTTCTAAGGTATTCTATATGATTCGGCAAATTTTCATCCATCTATAGTCCCAAAAATAAAGTAGATGCATTCAATCTACTATAATTAATATTTTTTTCGTTGAATTTAATTGGTTCCATTTGATTACTTATATGATTTTTGCCTATAAACATAAAAGAAGATTTTTCAAAATATAAAGTTAGTTTATGAGATTGTAGCCAATTGCATATAATTGTTAAATCTTCTGCAAAATACAAAATACTTTGTTTACAAGTTATGGCCATGTAAATAAAGTTAATTTTAAGAAATTGCACTCGAATTGCAGTAGTTTAGTTCTGTCATGTTATAACATTTAATGAATCAGTGATACTGTGAAGTTTCATAACAGAGTTACCATTTTGTAGCATATTCTGAAATTGCATTTGTATTGTAAAACTGAATTTTAACAAAAAAATAGAGAAGCGGCGAAAAAATGTATGTACTTTTAATTTAAAACAAATCATTCCAGTGACAGAACTCAGATCTAGAATTAGATCTCTGTTGTGGATTTCAAAATCACACCATATTTCATTTGACTCTCAAATATTTTTTTTGAAGAGATCTTTAGGATCAGTGGAAGAAAAATTATTATAATATTGCAGGCTAATAAAATTTATGTTTTTTTTTGTACCTTTACCAGCCACCAACTTAATTGGGCTTATTGGAAATTTTCAATGATGGTAGAAAAGAAATAAACAAATCTTTTAATAATCATCCTAAAAAATATAAAGTGCTAAAAGATTTTAAGTTAATTAGCCTGCGCTTTTCTTATCTTATATTTAAATAATCGTAAGTATTTGTTAGTCTCTATTATGCTGTTCTGTAATGTTTATGATGTTTATTTATGTAAACAAATCTTTTAATAATCATCCTAAAAAATTCAAGTGCTAGAAGAATCCTGCTAGATATAAAAAAAAATATTTGAAGTTTTAAGGAAAATGTTTAGAGGTGGTACCACCACTAGAAATGTAGGGAGGTTCGCGGGGCATACGCTGACATTTAGAGATTGAGGGTGCAGCAGTATTGTTAGTCTTATTTGTTGTCTTGAAATGTTGATGATGTTTATTTATCTAATAGCTCTCTTATTTTTTAACCTGAGAATTCTAACGTTAAAAAGCAAAGCGGGAGCTACCTATTGGGCTATTTTTTCGGGTTACTTCGGTATAGGTTAGTGTTGACAATGTCATTCCCAGTTTACTCCAATTTGTGTTTAGTTATATTAGAACATTTAGACTATTTTCAGGCATTCTGTATTATTGCCAAACTTATATAATACAGAGCAATCTGCAATACAACATTGTTTCTTATTTTATAAAATCAGTTTTTGGGGAATGCAGAATAGAAAACACATGAGCGAAAATTGCTTCATTCGATTTAAAGTGATGAGTGAGAGGTTTAACTGAAAGGTCGTTGGGATCATCCATCATGTTAATATTTGAAATAGCATCTTACGGAGGTATAAATAAAAAGCATACCTTTAAATAAATACTTTTTTTGTTAAAATGGCTAAAAAGTTTTTTTTGTATATTACTGGAACAATCGTAAACTATTTTCCTATTCAAAAGTCAAAACTATTAGAATAAAAGAAAAAGGCCCATGCACGAATCTTATAAAGAAGTGGTTTCAGTCAAATCCAAATCCCTTTATATATTTAGTATTTGTAGTTCTCAACCGCTGCTCAAATCCTATATGAAATACATAAATAGGGAAAATAGCATGACACAAAATAAGTTTTTTCGATGGATTTAGATTAAATTATTTTCTAAAACAGGCAAAAAGGTTTAACCAGCCTGCAAATGCTTTTTTCTTCGATATGCAGAGTGTTTATATGCAAACTTATTTGCCATATATCTCCGAAACAGCGTTTCCGAAGCTATATTCTTATTTTTTTTATTATTTTAAAAGTATGTTTAAGCTAAATCTATTGAAATGGCTGTTTGTGTCGTTCTGATTCTCCTATGTATTTTATACGGGTAGTGAGACAAATGGTTGAAAACTACAACATACAAAATATACAGGGTGTTCCTTAAGTACCTGTAGAAATTTACTTCGTATGAAATGTTGATTTGTTTTTGCCATGGAAGCATACTAGAACGGTGAAATATCTAATATGATTTACATATACAGCCTTGCCGACGGTAATGCCTATGAGGCGTATTTACAATGAAAGATTTCCTAATCGTCAAGCGCTGAATTGCCAGAGGTCCGTTAACTACCTAACCTAACCTGCATTAGAAGTAGCTGTTCTTTAAATAACTGAAGAAGATCCACAGACAAGCACCAGAAAAAATGCGTGAAATCTTAACTTCTATTACCAATTTGTATGATTTTTAAAGAAAATCAGTTATATCTATATCACATTCAGCATATTGAGGCATTGTTGCCCAAGGATTTCTTTTCATGTTTAACGTTTTGCCAATAGATACTGCAGAGAATGGCACAAAACCCTCAATTTATTGCCGAGGTGCTGTTTACTGACGAGGTTAATTTTTCTAGGAACGCCATAATGAACTTCCACAATAATCACATTTGGTGTAACGAAAATCCGCAGGCTACAGTTGAGTCTAGGTTTCAAAACCAGGTTTAAATTGAATGTGTGGATTAGTGATATTAGGGATTATTTGCTTGGACCCATTTTATACCAGGGACTTTTATTTCAGATTTGTATCAAAACTTTCTAGAAAATATTTCTTTAAAAAAATCCACTTTTACTGTGGTAAAGATTATGCATGTGCATGATCTAATACAATAAAAATCATTAAACAAAAGAACAAACTTCATAAAAAATGGCGTCAATACAAAAATTCAAACGACTATAATTTATTTAAATTTTTGCGAACTCAGTTTAAAGAGATGATTCGATTAGATTTTAAAAACTATATTAAATCGGTGGAAAATGACCTGTCCCGCTATCCCAGTCGTTTTTGGAGTTATGCCTCGCAAAGAAGACAGTGTATAAGTAAAATACGCAAAGAAGTATATTGGGAAGATACATTTGCCACAACCAGAATAGACATTTGTAACTTATCTTGAAACTATTTTTCAAGTGTTTTCGAGTCGGAAAGACATAATTTTAATTATTCAAATATACATATAGAAAATGATTGCTGTTCTCTTCAAAATATAGTTCTTAGTGATTCTGAGGTTACGCGAGCTTTGTTGAGCCTTGACTCAAAAAAAGGGGCGGGGCCCGATAAAATACCCCCAATATTTTTTTAAAATTCCTCTCAAGCAATCTCGAGGCCGCTAACCTTATCCAATTTTTCCTTAAAGTGTGGAAAATTTCCTGATAGTTGAAAATCTGCAAAGATTGTCCCCATATATAAGGGTGGGAATCGGAAAGATGTAATGAATTGTCGCCCAATTAGTAAGTTGTCAGCTGTGGCGAAAATTTTTGAAAAATTGCTTTATGAATATTTTTTAATTTGGTTAGGAATATAATAGTATCAGAGCAGCACGGCTTCTTCAGAGGACGATCTCTTGAATCCAATTTATTCTTTTATACTGAATAGCTTCATGATCATTTAGATAATAGAGTACAGGTGGACGCCATATACAGCGATTTCAGCAAAGCATTTGATGAGGTAAGCCATAATATGCTTCTTACTTATCTGGCTGAAGTTGGTGTGGGTGGATGCCTCTTAAAATGGGTAGCCTGTTACATTAAGGATAGATCACTTTTTGTGCTCCTTCAAGGCTACTGCTCAGACTCCATTAGTCCTACCTCGGGTGTCCCACAGGGATCGCATCTCGTGCCCCTATTTTTCATTATGTACATCAATAAAATTAAATCTTGCTTTCATAATTGTAATTTACTGCTTTACGCCGACGATTTCAAAATCTTGAGAAACATACAGTCCCTTGATAATTGCAAGAGTATTCAGGAGGATCTGGACAGACTGACTGAATTTTGCGAACAAAACAGTCTATTTTTAAATTTAAATAAATGGTCGTCAATAACCTTTTCGCGTAATAGGTATGAATATTTGTTTTACTATAAGGTACGCGGCAAAACCCTTTCCAAAGATGATTATGTGCGTGATTTGGGTATTACATTTGATTCAAAATTAATGTTCGATCGACACATCGAAATAATGGCTTCTCAATAATCCAGAACATTGGGTTATGTTCTGCGTGTGTTAGGTTTACGAATATTAAAGCAATCCTCTGTCTTTATTATTTTTTCGTTTTGAGCAAATTGAATTTTGGTAGTGTAATTTGGAATCCGAGATACGCTGTGTATATAAACCACTTAGAGCATATCCAGAATAAAATTTTAAAGTTTATTTCTTTTAAAGATAATCATCAGTTTGTTGATATGTCGTTGGCTCGAAAATATTTTAATATATTATCCTTATCTAATAGAAGGGTCATCTCGGACATATTGTTTTTATATAAAATCATTAATTGTAAGATAGATAGTTCGGATGTTCTTTCGCTGGTATGTTTAAATGTTCCCCAAGATAATCTTAGGTCAAATCAATTATTTTGTACCATTTCGAAGAACAAATTGTTCACAGAACTCTCCACTGTGTAGGGTTGTAAAAAGTACAAACACTTATAGTAATCCAATAGATATAGTTTATATGTCTGCAAATGTCATTAAATTTACTTTAAAAAAAATCTGTTAAATATTTAATTATACAAGTGATAATATATAGGTTTATATAGGAACTATTAGATAGTATGTACATAGTTTAAATATTATTAGTTTATGTAAGTTTGTGGATACTGTACTGGGTATCTTTGTACCTGTTTGTATCCCGTATGTCCACCAAATAAATAAATAAATAAATGATGGTGCCCAAATGTATTTTAGTTAAGAGCTGTCAAGACAAAAAAATCGCCGGACTTAAATCCTATCAATATTTTTGAGGTGTTCCGTAAAGGTATGTATACGTGTAACCCAGGAACAACTTTGGGAACATATCGTTGCTGGATGTGACGCTATCCGAATTACACCAAATACGTACGCACAAGATGAGACGACGAGCCGACGGCGACGCATGCATAATCGTGGAAAATGGCCATTTTCAACAATAACTTTAACTAACTTTAGTGTATTACTACTTAGTATTAAATTGGAATTATTGTTTGTACTAAATTGGTATTATTATGAGTATCAAATTGTTTGCAACTGGATGCCTCTTTTAATTTAAATCGAAGACGGTCGAAAATAGCAAAAAACTACAAAAATTATTTTTTGTACAGATTAATGTGTCGAATTAAAAAAAAATGCAAAGGCTTATCTTTTCTAATATTTATTAATTAGAGGCCACTCATACGCGCGCCACTGAAGAACCTTCAAATGTCTTGCTAACACAAAAAGACAGTCTTCCACGAGTTTTCGAAATATACTATTACTTATGGTTTTCGCCCGGTATCTCAAAAACGATGAACTTACGGACATAAGTTTATAGGAACTTTTTTCTTGTTTTGACGCCAGCAACACGCCACTGTACACGTACTTAAGAAACACCTTGTAAATAAGAAATTTCGCTGAAAACACATTTGCGAAGGGGAAATTGGGTTAGATGGCATAGAGGCTGTTTTAATGCCTGACAATGCTGCCTTCAGCACTCGTCAGCTTATGTGTGGGTTACCGCACAATGATTGATTCAAGATTCAGTACAGATTTTGTACTTGGAAGCGTACTACGTCATTAAAAGTGTATATATAGATTTTACCAAATGTTATTTCGTGAAATTTAAAATACTTGTGGCACAGAAATACTAGTCGACGTTTGGGTAAGTTTTAACAGAATGTGTAATATATGGTGAAGGTATAAAAATTTCTTACTCTTTGTCTTGATTTTGATCAGGAGAAAAATATGGAATAAGTTGGCATTGTGGTTTTGAATTAGATACAACCTTGAAGGGTTTTTTTTAAGCAAGATTGAACACAATTTTTCGGAAATAATATATTAATTGCACAATTTTCTAGTTCAGTAATTTACAAATATATTTATATCATATAAATGGAAAAAAAAACAACTATTTTTTTATGAACCCTTACTAACTTATAATTGTATTTTTTATTTTGGAAATTCAATTCCAAATTAAAATATTTGCTTATTGATTCCGCCCATGATTTTTACCTAAATTCACTAAAAGGACAAATATTTAACTAAAATGTGGGTAATATATAGGGGAAGCCTGTTGTCTATGTAGTTCTAAATAAAACGTTTCATGCATTCATAATTATTTCCGTCACTTGGGACAGATAACATCACTACAAACCAAACTTCGATGTGTTTATTTTTGGTGATATATTATCTTGCCATCTATGTTTGTGCTATATTATTCTTTGTTACAAATTGCTATAATTATTATTAGGCAAGTACTTTAATTTCAGATATGTCTCTTCAAACAAGAAAATATTCAAAGCAGTCCTGGAATCAGGTCCAAATGAGTGAAGCTATCGAGGCCGTCCAGTCTAAGAAAATGGGCTGGTTAATGGCATCTAAGACCTATAATGTGCCACATACCACTCTGCGACGTCATGTGCAAAAAGGTAATTAATTACTCTTTGATATCTGGGTCGACACAAAACATTTGATAAAAAAAAACTGGAAAGAGAAATAGTGGACCAGTTATAGAATTTGGAAGTCTGGTTGTTTTGAATGAATTTGGATTGGCGTTAAATACTTAGCTTATCAAGTAGCTAGTGGAAACAACATTCCATATACTTTTTCTACCATTGATGAAATGTCCTGTAAAAACTGGTCAAAAACTTTTTGTATAATGGAAGCTACGCCAACAATCTTTAATAGCCCACAAGTTCAAACATAATGCTAGCACAAACAGCATTTTGATACTGAAGTATAAAAACAAGTTGATATTTTGTACTGCCTTTATTTTTTATGAGTCTTTAGGATTATGCACGAAAAAAACATGGATGAATATCAAGGGTTTCCTTCAGTGGTTACATCTCGGTGAACGCACGAAAAGTAGACCTTAAAATCATGTTACTTAACGGACACTTCAGCCATTGGACCTATTAAACTTATTTGGGCCTATTATAATCAAGAATTAAAAATTCAGGTGAAAATCTGTCTTGGCAGGTCAGTAACTCACCTTCAAAGAGTGGGAATTGTCAAAGAAACAAGTTCAACACGACAAAAGAAGTGTAAACTCATAAAAAGAAAAATTCGAACTTCTAAATAGGACAGCAGAGATTACTAAAATTCAAGATTCAAGGGTACCGTGAAGTGCAAATGCTCGTTCGGTTACTTGGAGAACGTCGACGGAAACTCCGACGGAGGAATTTGAGTCACTAAAAAAGGCATCCGCGGCATATTAATGCAATGGTGCATTATTCTTAGGCGTCTGGCCTTCGTGATATGTCAAACATAAAAAAAACTAAAAGATCATTTAAAATTATTACATCTGAAAATTAATGATATTCTGCCTATTTCTATTCCTTATCATCATCGATAACCACCTCAGAATATGTTGTTTACCTTTATAAAATTTGATTCTTGTTCTGATATTTCATATAAATTTAAGTCTATACCATCTTACCCCTGAATCTTGGGTGAGATAATTTTTGTAAGGGTTTTCTTTACTTTTTTTGATAATTTATGCTAGCCTTTTAGGCCCGATATTGATGAAAATAAATCAATGTATCAGTATTAATTTCGTTACTGTATTTTTAAAAACAAACTCACAAGAATACAGCAAGCAAGACTTAAAAAAACTTCTCTGAAATTTATATTAGAGGGATTAATTTCCACCTTCATACTCTGAGGTCGGTTAAATATTATAATACAAGGTATATTTCAGTTACATGATGACTAACATGGTCACACATTGTTTGACTTTTTATAGACTAACAACATTAGGTCTGAAACCGGGTAATATAGCAGCAATAAGCCTAATACAAATTACTTTAATGCTACGGCCACTTCAAGTTGAAACATTACTTGTGATAATAAAAAAGTTTTCCATTTGTTAACTAAAATTACACAGACCCTGTAGGTAGGTATTGTTTAAACAATAATCATGCTACTTGTTAAACCTTTGTTGAGTAAGTAAAGGTATCTCAAGTCGGTTTTTACATAATACCCTTATAAAAACCATTAATGTACCCAAATGTAATTAATGCGAAGAATTCGATAATTGGAGTTTGTTATAAGAAGCACGAATGAATGAAGTAAGTACAAACAAACCTCAAAATTGCAAAAAAAGTGCACATCTTCCTACCTTCGTAACCCACAACTGGAATACGTCCAGAATGCCCTGCAGAAGTCCAAATTATTACCCTCAACATGTCCAGGACATTTGAGCAAGTCACTTCTTAACAAACTCCCTCTGGTCTTCGTTTAGAATTTTGTACTTGGTTTGCCTGTGTTTTTTCCAACAGATGTATTTCTATAGTGGTTGACGGCCATTTATCAAATTTTCACCAAATCAACGCAGGCGTTCCACAGGGTTCAGTGTTGGCACCTACCCTATTCCTCCTGCACATCATTAAAATCGTAGAATGGGGAGCAAAGAACCGTGTGCAATTTAACGCCATTAGGACACATTTATGTTTACTATCTCCCAAAACCCCCATCATTCAAATCAATAATCAAATGCTTAAAGTCAAAGATTCCTTTAGCCTAGGTGGTATCACTTTTTAAAAAGATCTTCGCTGGCACAGCAGCCGCGAAGAAAGTGGGTTTTCTTTTCCGAGCCCCAAAAATACTTTTTTCTTCTGCCAACTTGTATGCACTTTACACTTTGCAAGTCAGACCCAGCCTTGAGTATTGCTCACACATATGGGAAGCAGCGTCTCCTTCACACCTTAATTACTTGTCTCTCTCCAAAGAAGAGCTATTGAACTGATTGATGATCCAAACATCACAAGGAAGCTTATATCATCAAATTATAGGCTGTCTCTGTTTTACAAATACTACCAAGGATTCGGTTCTGATGAATTATCATCCATTATGCCCTCCTTAGTTACCCCTGCAAGGGAGAGATCAGCATCTATCCACATGCGTCCCTTCACCATCCAACTGCAAAGATCAAGGACCTCCCACTTTGTTCGCTCTTATTACTGTATGTACAATGTATTATCTTTAGTTTATTTACAGAGTTGCAGAATTTGCGAAAATGTATAACCAATATATGTTAAATTATTGTATTTGAAATACATTTTACATATTGTGTGTTTTCACATTACTATAGTATGACTAAATAGATTCGAAACAAACTCCTAATTTAAAGACACAATCTTTGATGTATTTTTAAATTTATAGTTTAAATGAATGACTTTTTCAATGTTCGGCATTGTTGGAAGTTATTTATGAAAATAAACAATTCATTTTTGGCAAATTGGAAGATAAAAACCTAATATCTAGAATTTTATATTTTATTTGTATCTAAAGATTTTTTTACTTACATTTCGTATGTAAGGAAGAGTATTTTGGTAAGTAATTCTTAAACAAGGTCATATATAAAAAAGTGCAAGGGGGCTCAGTGTCATCGCATAAAAAAGTTTGGGGGGCATTAAAACAGGTCATGATCTCATGAAAAAAATCATCCTGTACATTGATCCAAATTCAAATGATACTTTTTTATAGTTCCTACAAAAGAGGATATTTGTACCAATTTTCATTAATTCATCTTGAAAATTATAGGATATGAATTGAAAAAACTAAAACCCTGCATCTTGGAAAACATTCGTTTTTGGGCAAAAATATACTTGGACTTTTATACCTAAAATTATTCTAAGAATCACATCCCGAATTTTCAATACTTATTAATGTACCCCTATCAGAATCGGATTTTTTTTTGAGGATTAAGAAGTCACAATCCTTAGTGACTGGGCTATATGGCAAAAAGTACTTGGTAGATGCAGGAACCAAAATAGTAATTTATTGAATATCTATACCAATTTTCTAGATTTTTTTAACTTTATATGCTTAAAAATGTTTGTAACAAATTTTATTTTTCAGCCAATGAACTAAAACCAGAAATGTCAGAGACAGTTGATGACGCAAAAGAAGAAGTGTCTTCCACGTCGACGACGCAGTTCGACGATTCCATCATTTATAACGTTAAAGAACAGCCCTCGCCGGAAATTCAAAAAATGATGGACGTCTTCGTCTCGTTGAAAAAGTCATCGGACGTTGACGAAATGGTGAACGCTCAGGAATCAGTTAATGGTAATAGTGATAGTGATAATACAGAGGATATCAGTAATCAAGTTAATGAACCAACTGTGGAAAGTGAGAATGACACGGCGTAAAATTAGTTCCGGAAATGAAGAGTTGTGTTTAGGTAAGAAAAGGCAAGAGTCATTTAAGTTTTTGGATTTGACAATTATTGTCAAAAATATTAGTATAAATTAATCTTTAAAATAGGAGCATTGTAAAGTGGATTCATTTTTTTTTTTCAATAAAGTAATTTTGTGGAAACATCTAGATATATTTTAGAAAATGTCTCCTTTATCCAATTTGAATTAACATTTATACCCATTGACTTAAATATTATATTTTTAATGTTAGAAGAAAATATCTCTTTTTGGCTGAAAGTGAGATGGTATCATCAATGTCAAAATTATGTCCCTGCCTTTTTCTAATTATTTGAAACAAAGCAATGTGGGTGGGATGTTAACACATTTTTCTTAAGCTATTAAAATAGCTCAAGAAATGTGTATAGACATCCCACATTGCTTTGTTTTTTGAGGCAGCAAATTTTCGTTGAAATTGTACCATTATCTGTGTCAGAATTATGTCCCTGCCTTTTTCTTATTTGAAACAATGCAAAGTGGGATGTTAACGCAATTTTCTGGAGCTATTCCTTTTAAAGGAATAATTACGTCTGCTTCTTGTGCTATTTCAATGTATATGACACAACTTACAGGCAAACTATATTTTCTCAATACATCTATAAAGCAATTTTTTATTTACGGAATAATGGGTATAAGTACTTTTTTTACTATCCATGTGTTGAAAAGTTATTTGATTTGCAATTATGGTGATATAAAACTATGAATATTTTAATTTAGACATTGATAAACTTTAATTACCTTTACCTTTTGCCTCATCAGAATTATACCAATATTTGGAGGTTTTATGTGCATGTTTAAATATGATTTTATTTGTGAAAAAAATGTTTATTTGATGTGATTTCTTGAAAAACCAATAGTAAAAAAATAATTATTCTTGTATGACATAAAATGTTTTTCTAATATTTGGTTATAATAGAATTATTGGAAATTGACTGGTTCAGTTTTCTGATATATTTAACAATTGGATCTTTGCAATCTTTTTATTCTCCAAGTTGTTTGTAAATACTTTTGGGTGATATTTTTTGATGTTAGTGAGACATTCACGGCATTTCAAGAAATGTATATAGTAGTGTTAGTAATGGTATTAAGCCAATTCTGCTGCATGATGGTCAATTTTAATTAACAAAAAATTATTTAAAAAATGGATGTAGTGATGATTTAATACTACATTATAAACACATTGCAATGCCAATAATATTCTTGGTAATAGAATAATCTTTGTAATGCTGTAATTCTAAGCACAAACATGAAACTGTGTTACTTGAGATAGGCACAAATGCGTGACAATATATGCTCTAATAGAGTTCGCTCACAAGAATCTAACCAAAGTGAGTCGATTTTGCTTTAGTATTCCACAAAATTGGAATGTTTGTAATTTCGAAATTTGAAAATCTTTTTTTTTTTTTATTTACAAATTTTAAAAGCCCGATTATTTGTGTCTTTAAAATTACTTTTTGTAAGTAGCATATGTTACAGGGTGTAAAAGAAAATAGGTTTTTTTTAGATACCAGATTTCTAAAACCTAAGTTATTGAGATTTTGTGGAATTGTGGGGCTATTGGACTTGTTTTCCAAAAATTACCAAAGTATCAAAGTTATGGATAAAGTAGCTTAATAATGTTTCATTGTCCATAAGCTTCCAACTGTTGTATATAGAGGGATTCATAAAATATATATAGTTAAATCTCCCAATGTTCTTTTTGTTGTTTGGTCACAGGTTTTACTATAAATAGTTAGTTTTTTTTTGCGATAGCCTGCTTAATTGTTGGAAAACACGCGGTATAATTGTATGTCTAGTAAAGTTTATCAATTACAAGTCATGGCACAGATTCAGTTTTAATTTTTATAAATTTATTTTTATTACCCTATGACTATATGTTTCCCTTTTGCTAATATTGCTACTCATATGCACACATGTTATTCAATTTATATTTTACCTAGTTTTGTCATTTACAATAGGCTAAGATTTTTATTGTAATCATGATATATCTATGAAGATGTATATTTTCCCTAGACAAATAAATATTATTATTATTATTAAATATAAATCAGCCCTTAAAGTATTCTTCATTGTGCATTGGAAAAGTGAGGAATAGTTTATGTATTACAAGAAAGTTGAAGTCTCCCATAGGCTACCCTGCAACTTCATTAATATCAATTTTTAAATTTTAGAATACTTAACAACTAACAAAATGGGAAAACTCTATCATAAATATTCTTACAAATTGTGCGTGTTTATCTGATATTAAATTTATTGGTTGATTTAATGAATCACTCTGTATAGTACTGTATACTCAAATTGGAAGCTTAAGGACCACCACTATTAAGACCTTTTATTAATAACTTTGATATATCGGTAATTTTTAGCCCCACAATTACCCAAAAATTATAGCACTATAACTGGGCAAGATATTCAGAAAATCTCAAGAATGTTCCGAGCCAATACTATAGGCTTTAGAAATGTGATTCTTAAAATTATCTAATTCTGTTTTACATTAAATGACGCTTGCATGAAATTCAACTTCAAATTTCAAATTCAAATTCAAATTTCTTTATTCGTGTCAGTACAAAAAAAAGTTTACACACGTCAAACAGTAGAAAATACTATATATTTTTTTTTTTTTTTTTTTTAAATATAAGTACACATACAGATCCATATAAAATAAACATGAAAGATACATACATATATTGCTAAAATTAAGTTAAAACTAAAATAAAATACAACACAAACATTGACATCTTATAAAATCACACTATAAAATACACGCAGAATCTAAAAATTCGTCCACTGAGTAGAATGCCCCCTGGAGCAACAACTTCTTTATGGAGCTCTTAAAAACTTTAAGTGGTGCCTCCCTCAAGGAAGTTGGAAGTTTATTGAAAAGTTTTATACCCAAATAGTTTGAGCCATTTTGACACCTTTTCAGACGACAGTAACCTGTGACTAGGTCACCTTTACCTCTTGTATCATATTCATGGACATCAACATGTCTTCTATATCCTGTTAGGTTTTTTTTAACATACAATAATGTTTCCAACATGTACAGGGAAGGTAGGGTTAATATGTTTAACATCACAAATGTGTCCCTGCAATCAACCCTATATGACAAACCACTAACTACCCTGATAGCTTTCCTCTGGAGACCAAAGACTCTCGAGACATCCGAAGCATGACCCCAAACGATGATTCCATAAGACATGTGCGACTGCACGAGGGCATAGTATGCCTGCAGCAACACATCCCTGGTTACACAGTGAGCAAGATTTCTCAGGACAAAAATGTTTGAATTTAATTTATTACAGATGGAATTTATGTGGTTGTGCCATCGCAGCCTAGGGTCCAAGTTAACACCCAGAAACCTCACATCACACTCAATTTCCTCGCCAGAAAGTTGTCTCATGGAAAATGTCATATTGTTGGTTTTTGCTACGTTCAGGAATAGCATATTAGAAGAAAACCATGTCTCAGCTGCTCCTTGTGCCTCAAGGGTCCTCATTTGAGACAGTTGTTTATCTTGGTGTTTGAAAGCTATTGTCGTATCATCGGCAAAGAGTGTCCAATGCACCTCAGGGTGAGCAAGGGGCAGATCATTGATGTAAATAAGAAAAAGTAGAGGACCGAGCACCTATCCCTGAGGCACTCCAACTGTTACTGGTAGGACATCCGAATCACCATCAGCAAGTCTCACATGTTGAGTCCGGTTAGTCAGATATGAGGCGAGCAGGTTGATACTACTACTGCACAAATTATATGCTCCCAGCTTCCGCAGCAAGACATCATGGGGGACACAATCAAATGCCCTACTCAGGTCACAAAATACAGTAGAAACATACTCAAGATGTTCAAAAGAGTCCTCTATGTAAGAAACTAAGTCCAGGATACCCAAACCAGTATTCCGCTCCCTCCTAAAGCCAAATTGGGATTCTGAAAAAATGTGTTTAGTTTCAAAGTAGGTTGCGATTTGAGAAGCTAAGCATTTCTCAAACACTTTTGAAAGTATTGGCAATAGTAAGATTGGTCTATAGTTTGAGGCATCCCCAGTGCTACCTTTTTTGTGTATTGGTGCCACAACAGCATGTTTGAGGCAGTCCGGAAAAACGTCCTTACAGATACACAAGTTTATTAGTTTTGCAAGCGGAATATAGATCAAATTATTTATTAGTTTTAATAGGGGGACATTTAGATCAAAGCAATCACGACTTGTTTTATTATTTATTTTATTAATTATATCTCTAACCTCAATGAAAGTGACTTCCGAAAAACAAAAACTTTGGTTGATATTAAAATTTTGACTATTTATGTGTCTGAGCGGATCTACATCCACTGGGACAACAATGTTCTTGTGTATTTCATTAGGTATGTTAACAAAAAAAGTGTTAAATTCATCTGCCGTGATACTAGATACACCCGACAGCCCATTGGAGCTTCCCCGATGTTCATTAATTATTTGTGAAAATAATCTGGTTTTCAGGATTTGTAAATTTTTGAAAATTGAATGGCAAATTTCCAAAATATGAACAGTTCAGTTTTGTGAAAAAACTTAGCGTTTCAGTTCAATTGAAGCTCAGGTTACTTAAACAAGTTATGATATCGATTTTCTATGCACTGGGGTAAAGTACTCTCTCTACCTGTAATACATCACGTTAATGAAAATTGATTATCATTAGTTGGAATTGTTTATATTCGTATAGTATATATTTAAAGGTTCGGCTTGGGCCGATACTCAAAAATTTCAGATCCTGATACTCAAAAATTTCAGATCCTGATACTTAAATCTCAGAATTAAAAGTGTTTTACTTAAAGTAACCACGGCATTTAGCCCTTAAGCCATCGTGGTTTGCTCATATATAAAAAAAAATTCGGATACTTCACTTCTTCAATCGTGATTAAACAATTAAAATATTAATGGCTCTAAGTTGAATTGTGGCATAGAAAAAATATATGTAATAATGACTTCGCACTTTTCCCCAAAAACGCAAATAAAAAATAAATAAAGGCAACATTTAAATAAGTCGAATAAAACATGTAAAACAATACCAATAATTTCCTAGTCTCATAACGATTAGGTACTGACCCGACTTTGATCAGAATTTTTTTGGAAGCCAACAACATAGTTAAACCTAACTCAACACTGCTTTTTAGACTATATAACATGTTCAGCAATATGTTTTCATTAAAAAAGAAAATATATTACAATTTAATTTATGGAAGAAAAGAGGAATATTTTAAAATGTGTAGTTATCTGAATTTCAAATAATGTATCAGTATTGGGTTTAGAGGTATCTGAAACATAGAATCGGCCCAAGTCTATTAGAGATACATGTAAAATTGCAAGAGCAGTGGATAAATATATCAAGACATTTTTTTAACCGATTAAAACAGGTGTGGACATTGTTGTTTTCATTGTAAAATAATCTGTTTCACTATTAACACACCTGAACTGTAAAAAAAAAAGACAGTTTTAAGTAACAGTTATTACATGTACTTGATCTAGCCTTATTCACTGAACAGATATTTTCAACATGCAGAGATTTCAAAGTTTTCATAAAATGTTTGTTTTTTTTTTACAAAAAAAAAAAAAATGTTATTTTCAGTGTCGTTCTTAGAAATAAATGCTGTAAATAATTTAACGGTAGTTTTTTTTCTATTCTCCAATAAACGTAAGTGGTACAATAATACCTATATTTCATTCTCACAATAATTTTAACAAATGCTTCCTGGCAATCAGAATAGGGTAAAAACGAGAATATTTCTGGAGGAAATTATTTTTACTTCCCTTGAAAGAGGAAAGTATTATAATGGTAAGAAAAACCTCCCTCCGAGAAGAATGTTTTCTCGTCTCCGTCAGTCTGTCTATGAGGAACACAGCTCAAGAACTGACCGATTGACTTCAAATTTTTGAATCAACAGCTACATATGGGAATCAAATGGTAAAAAGTCAATTTAATGGAACAAATAGACAGTCTAATAAAGTCTTTGTAAAAAATCAGTATTAATAAACTATTTGTCCAATTGACCTTACAATTTGCAGAAAAATGTGATATACAGATAAATAGGTAAAATGTTGGTGCAAATTTATCTTGGCTGCCTAATAAAAAGTTGGTAAAACTCCATTTCTTTGAAGACACTAGATTATTGTACATTATAAAAACAAAGTTATTAAAAATAATAAGAATATATTAAAAACAGTAAAAAATAGACTTGACAAATGGAGTTAAAAAATGTGTGTGTATTATTCCAATATGAATGTTTGTTAGATATTAAACATTTCATTCATGTAGTGATAAGGTTAAAAACCTAATTTCCTGTATCAGCTTGGCAATACAAAGAGGAAAAGTGACTTAAGTGCTTGAAACCATTCCTGGGCAAGATAGTTTAGGTGATATTTTTTGACTCTTCTCCAGACTAAATCTAAAATTTCCAAAAAAGTCCAATCTCTTGACATTTTGCAACAAGTCGTTGGTTTGTCAACAATCTCAAACTCTAAAATTATGCAGTTCTTTAGTTATTTTTCAGTTTAAACAAATTTTATTTATATTGAATATGGGAAATTTTGAAGCATTTATGATAAATTTATAGCCAATAAACTAGGGAAAATCTATTTTGCATATTATTTGATCTAGAGTGAGTAGTTTCGTTCAAATTCATAATATCCAGAACTACTAGAAAATAATTTAAAGAGTCCTTCCAAATTTTGAGGAGGCTGTAGTCTTGTTTTGTCTAGTAGGAAGTCCGTCCTTGTTCTGGTGTTATACTTATGTTTCTTCAATCAGATTTTTAATTACAGTAAGCAGCCCTTGGTCTATAAATGCTAGCCTACAATTTTCTCTGGCGGCGCAATCCAAACATAATTCCTATACATCTCTTCTGCATAGTCTGTACACTGCTGGCCTCTACAGAACTTGCATAGAAGTATCTTGAAAGCTCACCCCACATGGTCCTTTCAGTCTAGTCTCTCATCAAATTGCACTGTAGATGTTTTATACTAAAGTACCATTTGCTCTAGCTGAAAACTGTGTAATTTGCGTTTAGTCATTATTCATCAATAGATTGTTACTTGGAAACCACCCCGCAAGACTGCCCACTGTGCCCTCCAGATGTCGCTCCATGCTGTTTTCTTTTTGCATACTATAACGGATGTATCAGCATACAACACTACATGATCCCTGATCACAGTCAGCAGCTTGTTAGTGTAGAGAATATACAGGAGAGGTCCTATTATCGACCCCTGTGATACCCTCTAAGTCTGATTTAACTGTTACACCTTCTTCGTTCTTCTCTACTTCATACTGCATTGTGTCACTCAAATCAAGTGCCATTCCTCAAAGCCCATACTTTTCCATCTTTTCTGAGTATGCCATAATCAACATTGACAGGTCCAAGCAAACTGCCAGTTTCTGACTTAATGATTCTAGTATTTATACTAAAGCCCAATAAATTGCTTTTATTGTTGAGTGACCCCTTTGGAATCCAAATTGACAGTTGGTGATACAGCATTCCCATCCAGGAATCTAATAAGTCTGTGTCTACAAGTGTGTCTTGTAATGTTTAATCCACAATAAAAAAAAAGGTTATAACACAAACGCTGGTGTGGGTTGAAGCGCAGGGCCGAGGTTAATTTAGACTATTGAAGAGAGAAATGATCGAAAATTTAGCATGAGAAGCTGTTGCCTAGAAACCATCATAATAAGTTCATTTACAGCATTTGACAGAAGTGTCCAACAATGACGATGGTTAAAAACAATTGTATCCTCTGGGTTTTGTGGGGATACAGGCAAAAAAGAGTAGGTCTGTAATATAATTACTCTTTATTGTATGATCTAGCTAGATTTAATCATACCAAAATACACAATATTTGTGTCAGTATAAAGGAGAAACAAGAAACGTAGTTCCAGGGAATAAATTTCATTAAGAGATATTTTTGGGTTAATATATACCCGCATGTGTATCGTGGTGGTGATGTGGATTGTTGACGAAAACGATCTTTACAATCCAATTTTTGCCGCATCGAACTAGATAGAAAAAACTCCAGGAACCCTTTAGTGTTTGTGAAACTTAATTCGCCGTTGCCGTGCTTGTGTAAATAATGATGGCGCCTATCTTTAACAATCACTTTTAAAATGTTTTCGCTATTAGGTTGTGTTACAAATAATTCGAGGGTTTTCTAATTAATCATTTTTATTTGTTCATTGTTTAGGTCTCAATATAAAGAAAAATTAGACTTAAGCTCGCTAAAACAATAATTCTTAACTATAGGTTTTTTGGAATAATTGGATGACAAAATTTTAGAATCCAATTCCTAAATCGACTATGATGATCTAATATAACTAGCGTCCAAACTAACATTTCGTGCAACGTTCAGATAGTATAATTGCAATATTGCCGCCATGTTAAAACCGTAAAAAATTGCCATAGCTCGAAAGTATTTGGGTATTGACCCCTGTTATATCAATGGCGGCTCGTGGGGTTTGCGTCTGGAGGAGCGCACTAGAGCTCAAAGACGAAAAGACATGTACCGGCAATTGCGAGACAATCTACGCCTTTATTTTTTAATCCAATTTAGATACAAATTTGAAAAATTGGCACATTTCAATAAATACTAAATACTTTGTTTCTGAACATATTTCGTAAATGAAATTTTCAAGATAGTGACTGGGCGTCATGAAAAAAATTAACTGAAAAAGGGAACCGAGTGGTACATACATCTTTCAAAAAGTCTTTGCAACCTTAATTCTTCATCAAAATAGGGGGGCAATAAAATTACCTAATTCAAAATGGCAGCCAATCACAAGCTTGCCAGAACCTTAAAAATAGAAAATAAATGGCAGAATAAATACATTTTCTTCAAAATTTACACAACTTAAATATTTTATACCTCAGATAATCCCTAATTCAATTATTCTTATAAAAGTCCGTGGGTTAAAAATAGTATTTTTCTAATTATATTAAAGAGAAAATTTGGGTAGTTATAAAAACATTTCAATTAAGGATTACGTAAGTAATAAAATATTTATTTGTTTCAAAATGTTTTAAGAAATTTCTACTCTACAAATATTTAGGTTCTGGCACATTTACGAATTGCCGCAATTTTGAAATGAAATGTCTCCATATGTTGTTAAAAGGGCCATTTAAAAGATGTACCATTCGAATCCCTTCTTAATTTAATTTTCACCAAAGACATTCAGTTGTCATCTTGAATTTTTTTTTATTACGAAGTATACACAAAAAGGAGTATAGTCTGCTTATAAAATGGTTTAGGTTTCAAATTTTTATCCTGGCAGGTTCAAAATTGAGAAAAGCGAGATATATGTGGTAGGTATACATATATAAAAACTATAGATATTAAAAAAATAATAACTAATAAAGTAAATCAATATGATAAAAGTTGGTATATTATGAACATAAGCTCATCTACCTTAAAATAAGCTTCAACCTTTCAAAGGGCGTGAACAAGAATATTTTTTATGTCGGTAAAAGTTTGTTTTAATTTTATAACTGGCACAGCCCTGCCCAGCTGTTTAGTGTATTTTCTAATAAAAAAACTATCGAAATTTATAATACTCATATCGTCACACCATTAATTAAACACATATACTACACAGCTTAGCACGCTTAACTTGACTATCAGAAAACGAATAATTATCGAACAGTTTACAAACGGACTCCCGAAATCGAAATTCTGCACGACTGTCATGCGCGACTAAAACGGCTCATATAATCGGGTCATCTTGGATGCCATTCGCCGTGGTGCAGCTGTAGCCTATAATACTAGCTATGTTGCCACAACGACAGCGCGCCCAAATTATATGTTCAAATATTCTCACGTGTCAACGAGGTCCGATAGCTAGAGACAGGAGTTGATGTTTTTTATCGAAATTTTAACATAATTTTATGTTAATATTAACAATTTAACATTTTTCAAGAATGGCGCGCGGCCCTAAAAAGCAGGACCCACTGTTATAAAAAACTGTTTTGCTCTAAATCGCCTCTACGTCGTTTATTTGTTAAAATATTTGTACTAACTTACCTTTCATGCTCTACACATTTTCACTTCCAGATTTTTCTCTTCTTTTAACCATCCTAAATCACCAAAACATTACGCATCATATAATAAGTAAATAAATTTATTTGATTTTATTATAAACGAGAATACAACTAAAACAGCTGATATGAATTACAAAATAGACAAATTAAAATAATATTTTTAAAACAATATACCAACATTTTCTAGAAAAAAAAACAATATTTGACATTTTACACATGCAAGATACAAAATTATTTTTTATATAGTATTTAATTCTTAAAGCTATCTGATAATTTCTTAGAATTAATTTTATTTACATTTATTTTAGGGGCGAAATACCTGAAACACTTCATGAAGTAAAAAGGACTATTAACCATATTAAAAAAAACATATCTAGCTATTTTATCAGGTATTTAAAAATATATATATAAAGCGTTTTTATTTCCTTATGACTTTGTAGTTTTTTGAGTTTCTTTTATCACCCTTAGACGTGTATATCACAATTTGTTTTTAATTTAATTTATAGAAACTAAGTTAGTGAAACTCTTAAATTAAGCAATAAAACCAGAGTCCCACAAGCAAGTAAAGTGCTATCGAATCACACTGTCAGATTGTATTTCGCCACCTGATAATTTAATTTGAAAGAACTAGGGAACCAAGTATTATAATGTAACTGCTTTTTTAGCAGTTTAGTCCGAGTCCAAAAGGAACTACCAAGTCCTCTTTGTGGTCCACCTTAATGTCATTTATGGCATTCAAAGCTGCAAGTACTGAAGATGTCATCTGAAACAATATAAAATAGTGTGTGTGAAGTGAAGAAACTCTTGTGTTAAAAACAGTAACAATTACTGAGAAGTATATGCAAGAATAAAACCTTCGCTAATATCGTTGTTTTGTTATAAATGGCAACCAAAATTGTTTAAATGATATTTTTGGCAACGATTTTGATGCTTTATGTATTAGTTAAAACCTGACCAAAGAAAACAGATTTATGTTGTTGTGTATTTTCTACCTAGAAGTACCTATAAAATATTTTATTTTTGTGTTGAGTTAAAACTGTTAAATTTAGGTTGTAATATTTTAGATTTTAAGTTACGTGACTATGTCATTGATGTTCCAAATGAGCGCATTTCTGGCCTTATGAGGTTTTTAGCTTTTACAAATTTTATACAAATTAACAATGTTAAGAATGTGAATTGTGTTGTATTAGATTTAGTTATTATCAGTTTTCATTTACAAAATTGCAGGGTGGATATATATAGTGACCCACTATTGCTTGTTGATCAACACCATAAGGTGATAAGTTTTAGTTATAAGTCTGTGTGTAATAAATGGGAATCAAATAGTTTATATGAAGTACACTTTTAAAAAAGTCATTTATCTCCTTATTTATAACTTAATTCGTGAACAAAACTGCAAAAAACTTCTAGAATGTACCAGTGTTAATGAGACAGTTAAAGTATTTTATGATTCTGTAAATAAAATATTTGAGCAGTGCATTTTTTTCCACACAGATTGGTGAAACTTTTCTGATATGGTTCAATGGAAGCATCATTAAACGTATAAGGAAAAAGGAATTATATTTCAGGAAATATAAAAATGCTAGTTGTACTTATTGGAAAAATAAATATAAAAACATCAGACGAAATATAAAAGCTAAAATTAAAGTTACTTAAAAGCACAAAGAAACAGTGATGGTATGCCTGATGAGGTTAAATATGATTTTACTCTTTCAAGGGTACAAAGTGCATAGCCAAAGGGAAATTTGTTGTCAAACATAAGTACCCCTCGTAGGTTTTCCTGTGAAGCTCCTATTACTGACATAAAACATGAGGCTACCAATAAATTAAAAGGAAAAAGGGCAATAAAGCCTAATGGCAATCTGGATATATAACTAACGGTTTAATGTTTATATTTAATGCAAACTTAGAAAGGGCTGTTTATCCTAATGTTTGGAAATGAAGTAAAGTACTTGCATGAAGCTCTAAATAATAAAACTCAGGATGACATTATATTCACGGATTTAGAGGGAACTTTAGATAAGATAAAACATACATTATTATACATATTATTAGCACATAGGAAACAGTATGTTGCTTGCTATTATGGACAACATGCCTGATTGTTACTTAATAATAATCTTATGAGGCTTTTGAATTCACTGCCTACAGATTTTAATTTTGGGGCAAATCCATTTGAGTTTAAGAAAAAGGTTCAAAATTTGCTTTGACCTTGAATGTGTTTTATGTCTTACTACGTTTGTAATTACCGTTTTAAAAAATTGATGATGTTCTAGTATTTTATTTGTTTCTACAAGACGATTTTAACTTTTGTTTTCAGAATTGTTTTAACCTTAGTCATAGTTTAGTATTAAATAGAATTAGATTTAGCCATGATTGACATTTGTAACACTATTTGGGCTCTGCCTGTCATCTGTATTGTTCATAAATAAAAACAATTACATTATTGCTAAGTGGTAATGATGGAAATAAATCATAATTAATGGCATTTGTCGGGTTGTTAAGAATTCAAAAGTCTTGTTATTTGGTGATTTAATTTCAAATTGTTTTTGGAGATTTTAAATAGAGATAATTGTGAATGGTTCAAGAAGACTTAAGTAGATGGTGCAACTGGCACCATCTACTTAAATTGAATCGAAGTAAATGCATATTAATGATTTTCTCATTAAAAAAGAATATTGTGAGCAATGATTATCACATTAACGACAATATTCTGAAACAGTCAGATAACGAAAAACATCTGGTAGTGTTGCTGGTCAGTGTACTAAATTTGATTGACCACATGGTGGTAAAGATATATAATGTGCATTATACAATGGGTTTCATTATACCTACCGAGCACTTTAACGTTGATGTTTCAATAGGGTAGGCATAATATGGTCACCTGTTTCTAGCAGAGATATGAGAACTAGAAATACTTTCTACTTGACTTTACTGAGAAAAAAATCTTGTATAAGAACTCACCAATGTATCAGATATGTAAATATGTAAGTGACATATTTAGTCATAATAAATTTGGGACAGTATAAGGTTATAATAGAACATAAACTGTTTGAGACTTTGACTCAGAATTAATTTAATTATTTTATTTATTTCTTAGCATCGACAACTTTTACAAAAAATCAATCAAAGATACATAAACTAAAATTAGGATTTAACATATTTATAAGATAACTTACAATCTGTCCAAACCCAACTTATATTGAAAACGTCGATTGTTACACAAAATTTGTCAAAAGAATAACAAAGCCTCATAAATGGGGAATTCTTAGAAAGATTAGTTCTGACTGTATTAATATAAAATATATTTGTAGATCTACTATTAATTCTACCTATTCTAAAAGGAAGCTGCTCTAAATACTCTTTATTACCATCAAGATTCATAATTAATCTATATATAAATACAAAACCTACTTCACTACGAAACCGTTTCAAGCTTGGAAAATTAAATCAATTCCTCTGTGTGGATAAACTGAATATAACAAAATACTATAATACTTTATAGTATAAAAACTTCAAAAATAGTCTTTTTACATGTTCCAAACCACAAATCCTATTTGTGTACTGAGGGTCTCACACAATACAAGCATATTGAAGCTTAGAAACTACTAGCGGCTTATAGAGGGCTATGATTGTATTAATATTACAGTTTCTAATAATGAATCCCAAAATCTTTACAGTACTGACAGCTAAATTTATATGCAAATCAGTTATCTTTAAAGATATACCATTTATACAATAACATTAATCATTTTGAGTTATCTGTTTCCTACATGCCAATAACATTACTGCACATTTTTTAATATTGATATTTAGTTTTTGTTCCCCCTACCAATGCACAACCAAATCCATTTGTAAATTAATAGCAACTGATTTATTGTCTAAAGCACAAAACAACTTATAGCCAACAGCAAAGTGTTTAAACCATAAAATGGTTTAAACACTATAAACCAATATTAGAGAAGTTTAAACCAAAACCCATAGTTAAAACCTTATTAGGTTTAAAACAGAGATTATTATCCCTCAATAAACCTCCTTTAATTCAATTCCTTTAAAATAAATCTAAAAATACAACACAATTTTATCTGTTTCAGCTGAAACTATAATTATTGATATATTTAACAAACATGCATTCATAATGTGTAAATAAGCTGCTGAGATAAGAAAAATATGTGGGGAACCAATTACCTCCCATATAAACAGATAATTGTCCATGTAACCTATGCAGTATCAAATCAGCAAAATATGTTTTAGGTGTATACACAAAATAAACAATATCTTGTTGTCCAGAAATAAAATTTTGAGGTAGATTCAAGGCCAAAATCTTCAAAATCCCAGTTTTATATAAAATTAGAAACTTTTTTTTAAACTTGTATAAAAAGCACAATGACATTAATGTAAAGTTTCCCAATTCTTAGAAAATAGAGTTTTTCTTTACAAACAAACAAAAAGAAATTATTTATTTAAGGCGGAATTCATAGTATTACCTGCTCCTTGTGCTATATCAAAAGGTATGTTAAAGTCTGACATGTGATGTGGAAAGCCTTCAGATTAAATTTTTAATCTGAAGAAAAGCTACACAAGTTAATGACTTACCAAACTAGTGTCCTCTAAACTTAACAAATCGGCTCCTAACACTTTTTCTGGTTGTGGCACATCTTGTAAAATACAATTCTTTAATTTCTTTGCTAGAGTATTTTTGTTAGTAGAAAGCACCTGTTGCACCTTAATATTATACATTTTTACTCTTTCAAGATACTCATGTTGTTGCAGATTGTGTGAATCAAGAGCAGCCACATCGATGACGTTTCTAAAAGAATGGAAAAACAAATTTGACAATACAACTTTTACACTGTTATAAAAAAGTTATCAAAAAAATTCCACATGGTAGCTACAGTGGCGAGTGATGACCTGTCCTGTTTTCAGTAATGTTTTTCTTTGTATAACTATTATTTTTACAACAGAGTGAGCAGAGCGACGTATATATTTTTTAAGGAGCCGAAACTATGTAATGTTTTTCTTAATCACTAATTTTTACTAGGGGATATGTTATATTTTCGCTACTTTTTTGAGTAGTTCTACTTCAATCTGTCGCCCATATTGTGACTGCCCCTTCCACTCGTAAAGGCTGGCCAGGGCAACTGGGTAACCATTTAAAGTCATGCCACTGTTATTATCTCCAAAATAGTAAGAGCCAATGGAATTAGAAACTAGTAATAATTGTTAAAATACGATTTATTAATTAAAATCAGAAATACCAAGGGGTTGCGTAACTGCATTGATTGGATGATAAAGAGGGCTTGAAAGGCAATCCATCAAATGGGGGCTCCTAGTTGGTCTAACAAAATTAAATTCAATTTGTCTAAACAGAAACCCAAGTCCAGTTTTTTACTGTTTTGAATGTGCATATTTCAGTGATTAGCCAACAAGCTGACGTAAACCAATGAAAAAATATTTACACCTTTAAAGTAGTATTTTGAGTTTAGCATTTCTAGGCAGTTTTCTCTTTTGATAGAGTGAGAGTTATGAACTTATTACCAAAGCTGAATTTAAAAAGATAAATATAAAGATATAAATATATAATATAATATAAAGTTAAAACTTACAACATATTAAAAGATAGGATTAAAAGTGTTGCGAATATAAATTATAGGCCAGTTCTTAGAAATAAAAATTCAACCTAAGCATTACAATAATTGGAATAGAGAGATTTATGGATTAATGGGTTCATTAAGGGTAAAAAAATCTAAAAATGCATCGACAAATTCGGAGGGGAAGACTCTAATAAATAAGCTAAAAGTTAAGTTGGTCAAAAATAAGGAAAAATCACTTGAAACTTGTTATTTTTTATACATTGTTTGTACAATCCTTACCAGTACCTCAGCCGAGAAAAACACATAGAAAATTACTGAAAGTGAACATTACAAAGAAAAAAAAAATTACTGAACTCTATAAGGCCTCTGTGCATCGATAATTAGTGATTTGTCATGCATTTTTCTTTTCATAATAGTTCATTAACTTGCAGTTTGGCAAAAAACTACCTGAAATATTGTGTTCTAGTCTTTTCCAGATCTTTGTATATTTATTTCAGTGGGTGTAGTACTGCAGTACAATTTTTTAAATTTTTTTGCAACTCAACAAAAATACTTAACTAAAATTGATTGAAACAAATATTTCAGAAAATAATAACCCCGGCTGGTGTTTTATAGCCAAGGCTAGGAAACCAGCCAAGACATTAAAAAGCCACTTTTAAAGTTACTTGAAGGAAAAATATATTTAATTATGATATATATGTATCGAAAGCTATTTTTGTTAAATTAGTCCACATGTTGAGATATATAATTTCCCTAAATATATGTCTCAGTCAATTTAAATTAAGATATTTTTGTTAAGATTCAGTTGTCAAGAAGTCAAAACATTTTTTTTACTACAGTTCTAAACTCACTGAAATAGACACACGAAGTATCCATGGTGAATCACTCAGATTTCTGATGCACAGAAACCCTATTTCAGCACTTTGTATCTCCAGCCTTATTAATCTTAGAGAGTTCAGTAAGATCACATTTTCTCGTTGTAAAGTCTACTTTCTTTTTAAAAAATTTGTCTTGTCCGAGGCCTCCAAAATGATTACACAAGCAATATATCTGTAAACATTATTTTGCATTTTAAGGCATTCATTTCAGCTAACACAATATTTTTTTAGAATTATCTGGTTAATTTTTATATATGAATGGTATTCGGTGGAGAATTCCCCAATTAAGAATAATGAACACTATTTCATCTATTTACTAATTTATTATAAAAAATACAATGATTATGTCGACCTGATTGCAGTTTTCCATTTCACCTGCTAGACACACTATGCTTCATATTCACATTTTTATACATGAGGTAAATTCTGACTAGAATTTCATTTTCAAATTTTCACCAGGACAGTACACATGTACTGTGTTGTTTATTGGTTTTGTCTAATCATAATCACAAGAATTTTATATATATATATATATATATATATATATATATATATATATATATATATATATATATATATATCTAACTTGATTGTAAATATCTCCATTGCTTTTGAAAATGTACTAGTAGTACGAAACTGCAGTCACGCCTAGTGCAAAAATAAAATAAGTGACAGTTAACAAAGTAAAACTTGTGTTTTCATTTATTTGTTAAATAAATTATTGATTGGAATAACTTAAAACCCAAGATTCTCTATACCCACAGCTACTAGAATTGTTAAAGTCATAAAAAGAGTAAATACTAATATCTGAACCAAGGAGACTATGCACCTGGACAATTCCACACTGAGCTTAACAAAAGTACAGTAGAGGATTTTTTTGATGCAGAACACCTCTCCAGGAGTGAGATTCATATGCTGTAATGAAACCAAACATCACAAACAGGAGTTTTCCATAGCCCCATTAACTGTCAATAAATGAACTTACGTAGTAAAGTTTATTCATCTTGATTTTGTGCCAAAACTGACAAAATGCTCCCCTGATAAATCGCGGAAAAGGAAAACAAAGCCTTGATCTCAGTCAGAGAGACCTGACTGAAACTGACACATTGAATTCCTTTTCTACAATTTATAAACCAAGTCTCTTAGAGATAAGATGAAGTCCCTAATAACTCCAAGTATCTTTAATACTTTGCTGTTTATGTGGTTTGATGTAACTTATAAAAGATACTAATTCATCAAAGGTAAGGTAATTAATATAATTTTGGACCTGAAAATTTTTTATAAAGAGAATTTCGCAAGAAATTTCTCTTATTTTAGCATACAAGGTACAATCTACTTGCCATATAATTAGGAAAAAAATCCAATTTCACTTAGTTTGGGATAATAAAATACTTACGTAGCTGTCTCTTGAAGTATTCTAGTTAATGCAGATTGTTCATCAGTCTTTTTAGGTAAATCGTTAAAATTTCTACTTAAAAGGTCATCACTAAAAACAAATTAATGCCGTCAAATACATCTGGACAAAGTTATTAAATATCTCTTAAATGTACTTATATTTTAAAAATATTAATAAGCATCGAAATGATTTGTATTTTGGGAATACTAACCTGCTCACTCTCTGTATATTTATATTGTTCGAAACTGGATCTACTAATAAGTGTGTCCTTTCATTTGGCTCGCAGTTCTATAACGTTTAATACCAAAAATTATTAAAGTGATAGGGGACCCAGGAGAATACATATATTCTATTCAATATTTACCTGTGAAGAATTATCATCTTTGCAAAACAGACTCCAGCAACATCCCATTATTTATTATAAATATTTTCTATTTTTTACCTATTTTAGCAGTTTGGGATTTTCCTACAAGCCCTTTCTATACTTTTGAACTTCTTTATTTACAAATTATTTTGACATCATTCATTGTCAGCTAAAAGGAAATAGGAAAGAAGAGATAACCAAAATGAAAAAGATAACAAGAGTAATCAGTAGCGCCGGTAGTAAGTAGAATTTAATGGCATATTAAGTCTATAAACAAGGATTAGGTGTTAGTAGTGTGACTCTTAGAGTTGCAACCTGTTCTGGTATGACCGAGATTATCTCGGAATGAAATTCGGTTGCCAAAGGCTATGGCAGGTTATACTCTTTTATCTAGTCTTTAGGTCTTGTTTATAGATAGCTTTAGGATTGTACTGTTGTTTGATTTGATTTATACCCAATCATAGATAAAAGATGACAAAAAACTAGTGTTGCCAAATGACCGGTCAATTATAAATTGGTAGTGATGGGAAATCTGGATCTTTTTAAAGATCCGGGTCAACGGATCTGGGTCAGTTTAAAGACCCGGATCAGCGATCCGGATCTCGGATCTCTTTAAATTCATTAAAATAGGCGGGCCATATTCGTCATATTAGGCATTGGGCGGTATGTATGCGTAGCTTCATCCATCTGAAAACTTTCTAAGCATCGGTTTTATAGACAGTACTGTCCGAACATTTTTTTAGTTTTTCGCGACGTTTTTAGGCGATCTCACCAGTCTAGTTTTTGTTTACAAACTTGTATGCGATTTACAGGGATGCGTTTTAAGTGAAATAATGATTTTTAAAGATATTATACTTTTAACTTACGAGGCTTAGAAGTCTTGCTATAGTGGTTTTGAAGTTGAAGTTTTTTATATTTCCATTTTTATCTATTTATTTATCTACTAATTTATTAATTTATTTCTCAGAAAATCAATTTTGATACATGAACTATGTTTTGCCTTTTTTTTTTTTATTATGAAATATAGATTTTTATATTTCTTTTTATTAACTATCATCCTATTATCATCACTAATTATAAGGTTATCTGAACTTCAATATACACATCACACAAAAAAAGTAGAGATTTAAATCTATTATCTAATCCACACAACATAAATCTAAGTTTTAAAAGACTGGTGTAATATGATGTTTTTACGATGATTTACGAAGTCAACAAGCTAATCAACCCCAAATTAAATTTTTACACGAGATTCTGGCTATACAGAAATTCATATTTCATGGCAATCAGCATTCAACAAGCTAATGACCGACCTACCCATCCACCCTATCATCCTCCTCTTCTTATCAATCAGACCGGTTCGAAAATCGCGTTATATCTCGAGACCTACAAACAATGATGATGCATTGAACGAACCGAAGAACCGACTGAACCATAGAGAAACGCACCTGGACGCTTCATTTTGCTTTGTCTCTATTTCAAAGATCCGTGATCCGGCTCGCAATATTTTCATGATCCGGCTCCCGTGGGTCAGTATAAAGATCCGGATCTCAGATCCGAATCAGTCGTGAATGACACATCTGTATAAATTGGTCACTTTACGACTTTTATGGTGCGGTCAGTCGGTCACATATGGACACATAGGCTCATTTTTAAATCGTTCGAAAGTATGCCTAAAATGTTGCTTTTATCTTAAATTTTCAATTGATACCAAACAAAGTCGATCTGTTAAATAAAACAGGCATTTAATAACTTCTTTATTCGACAGCTATTGATAAATCGGTCACTTATAAATGTAAATGACTCCTCATTTTAGAATTTTGATTTGTAAATTGGCAATTAAAAGTGAGGTTATATCCTGTGTGTTTTTTCCGTAGGTGGCAAATGCCGTATGTTTTCAAGCTTCGAGAATTTGGATTTCAATTTATAAGTTTTTAAAATAAAACATCCATAAACTCAAAGATCTTAATATGGTAAGTAATAGTATCTTCTTAAAAATATAAAATTTTACTTTATTCACTTATATTTACCAAATGTGATGAAATTTATCTATATTTTGCTAGACGAATATAGAAAGAAAAGGCACGTTTAAAGTTGAATATCTTCAAAAAATCGAGTCAGAGGTTCAAGAGCGGTGGAAAATAGAAAAAATTCACGAATTTGATGCTCCTGAGACACCTAAAAAATCAGATGATGAAAAGTTTCTATGTACTTTCCCTTATCCATATATGAATGGAAGACTACATTTGGGGCACACATTTTCATTGTCTAAGTGTGAATTTGCTGTGAGGTAAGTACCACCATACTATGGTGTTATAGATCTTAAATATAAATTAATATATTTTTTTTAATTTCAGATATCATCGCTTAAAGGGTCAAAAAGTCTTATTCCCGTTTGGTTTCCATTGTACAGGTATGCCTATAAAAGCATGTGCTGACAAACTAAAAAGAGAAATGGAAGTGTACGGGTGTCCCCCACAATTTCCTGCAGAAGATGAAGAGGAAGAAGTTGAGGATGAATCTGATGGTGTTCCCAAAGATAAAAGCAAAGGCAAAAAGGTTAATAAATATTTCATTTGATGTTAAAATATAGTTTTGAGTATTGTAACATATTTATGACTAATAGCATATTATTACGTGAATTTGTTTTTAATTTATTTAACTTTTTAGAGTAAAGCTGTTGCTAAAGCAGGATCAGCTAAGTTCCAGTGGCAAATTATGGAGAGCTTAGGGTTAGAAGAGAATGAAATAAAAAAATTTGCTGATGTAAATTATTGGCTTGACTATTTCCCTCCTTTGGCTGTTGAAGACTTAACAGCTTTAGGCTTACATGTGAGTTGAGGAATTGAATAATTAAGGAAAATTTAAACATTTTAATATATATCTAATGATATTTCTAAATGTAATACAATCTTTATATGTGCTCAAATGTAAATTGAATCTTTAGGTAGATTGGAGACGAACATTCGTCACAACAGATGTGAACCCATTCTATGATTCCTTTGTACGGTGGCAATTCCTAAGGCTAAAAGAGAGGAACAAAATTCAATTTGGCAAGAGGTATACTATTTACTCAGAGAAGGATGGCCAGCCCTGTATGGATCATGATAGGTCATCTGGAGAAGGAGTGGGTCCTCAAGAATATACTCTTATTAAAATGAAGTTGCTAGAACCAATTCCAGAAAAATTAAAGTAATTATTTTTTAGAGTTAAATACTTATATAGATGATCGAGCTCTGTTTGGGGTCTTATTTTTATTAGTTGCACTGGTTACACATTTTCTAGTGATTAAAATTATGAAAACCATAATTAAATAATGTAAAATATTAATGTTTTTATTAATATTTATTAAATTAAAATTTAATGAAGTCAACATTCACTTTAGATACTGAGATTTCTATTAAATATTTAAAAAATTTTAAAAAAATTCATATGGTGGCTTAAATTATTAGGCAAGCTACTGGATTTTATTAAAAACCTGAGATCAATTAGAGTATTAGTTAAGTCACAAGTCACTCAGGTCTTAAACTTGTAATTATTCACTTACGTTAATATAATAAAATGATTTATTCAATCAATACTACATGGTACATAATACAGGAGCTTATTTTGAAATTGTAAAGTATGGTAGATCCGCACATCTGACACAACATAAATATTGGCAATGCTTTGTTAAGCTAGTTAACATGATTTATCAAAACAGGATAATCTGGCATTTTCCCATCATATCAGTAGCCATAGTAGATACATGTCAATTAGTTATATTTTCTTTTTTGAGTCTCTAAAAAAAAATTCCTAAAAAATTACCCTCTTAATCCCTTTTTAACTTGCAATCACATGGTGCAAAAGTTGGGTAATTTTCAGTTAGAATGTTTTCTACATTGGATGTAGAATATGTGGTTGTAGTTGTAGTAAACTAGGTAATATAAAAAGTTCAATATTAAATAAGGCGTATTACCTAGTAGTGGAATTTTTTAGTGATTTCTTTTATCATTTGTTTTTATGTTTGTTTTTAATAACCCACTATTTTTAATGTTTTTATTCTCCAACTCTGAAATACTTTTTTTTATAATATACTCTTTTAATTTAAGTGTTTCGGATAGTATTTTTGCAACAATTGATTCTGATTGAAGTAAATTAATAGTTTTTTTTTATAGATTTCATTTAAATCTACTTTTTTTTGTATTATTTCAGATAATTAAGGAATTTGTTTGTTCTTTCTTATAGCACTTCAGAATATTTGTAACAAAATTATAAATATATTGTAAATTAAATAATATTGTTCAGTGAGATTTTCTTTAATTTAATAAAGCTACATTTGAGTTTGAGTATACATAGAAATCTGTTTTCTTTAAGTTGGAATGACTATGTTGGTATCAAAGCCAACTTGTAACTTTAAACTTTAGCAAAATATGATAAAATTTTTTATTCTTTCTATAACGGTTCAAATGACTTAATAGCTGAAGAATTTAAATGCCAAGAGATTTAATAAGATTTTGACAACAAAAAAACAATAATACTGATCAAACAGTTTAAAGAAAAATTGGGTTAATCCACCTATTTTTTTTAAATTTGTTTTGGACCTGTATTTCGGAAACCCCACAGCCTCATTAAAAAAATATAAAAGCATAAGAAATTTATTGTTAGTTTTTTTTTTAATCAATATAAGGGAACAGCCGATGCAAACATCAGGCAAGTGGCCTTTATGAAAAATACTCTACAGAAAGCTCAACATTCCAATGGTATGAATTTGCTAAAAATGTCACATAAATAACATTACTAACCAAATAATCCTGAGAAAAACTGTACGTCAAACACAATAATAATAAAGATTTTTACAGAAGTAACATAATACATGAATAATTATTTATTTATTTATTTAAACTTTAATTTCCACAAAGACAATATAAAATTGTATGGAACATGTTACAAAAGTAGTCATAAAAAAATAAAAAAAAACTAAAATTTAACTAACATAAAAAAAACATTGTACAAACATGAAAACAATAAGTAATTAAGTTATTCAAAATCATACATATAAAACTTATCCAGTGTATAGAAAGGATTTTTCAAAAGAAAAGTTTTTACTTTATTTGTGAATTTCGTGAACGACTGAAGGACCTTAAAATCTTTGGCAAGCTTATTGTACAGCTTAAGTCCCAAAGAATTTGGCATATTTCCACAAATCTTAAGTTTATTCAGTGGAACTATAAAATGATTTTTATTTCTAGTGTTAAAAGGATGGTAATCTCTGTTAACTGAAAATGTGTCTTTATTTTTAAATATATAGGTAACCATCTCGAGAATAAAAACATTAACAAGTGTCAAAACTTTCAGTTTATTATTATTATCACTGCCAGTAGCAGTAAGCGGCCAGGCCGATGAGACTGCTACATTGTGCTAAGTCTTTGAATTATCACTTGTGTTGTACTCTTACTATCACAGAATGTCATATCACAGGTTTAATAAACAAATTTTAACAAGATGCAGTATATGGAAGTCCCAAAATAGTTCTGATAATCTTTTTCTGGCATACAAAAACATTACAGAAGTACACATAACTAAATGAATAGACACAAGGTTTATAAGGATAGAAAACATCGCAAAACCAATCCGTTGAACTGCTTTATTAGCTGCAAAGTGCTAAGTCTAAAAATGTCATTTTCTGAAAAATAAAAATTGTTGCACACTAGTCAGTCAATAAATGGGCTAAGCCCATAATTTATAAAGTGGTATCATTCTAAAAATAGTTCAGATTGTCTTGTTCTCTTAATAGCAACCAAACTAATTTGTGTAGAAAAGCAAAATTGTCTTTTTTCTTCGGGCCACAAAGAAGATCTCTGGTAATATATGACAGACCTTGATTTGGAAAATTAAAAACTCTGTGGTAGAGCCGACGTCACACAACCTTCCTGGAAACGCAAGGCTACTCCTGAACCAAGCAAAAACTAAAAAAGTTGTGTTCTTCATGAGGGATGTTGGTAATGAAAATGAAATTTCTAGGGGTACTACCCATATAAACCATGTGGCAGGAGGTCTCAGGAGGAGTCTTTTCGCACTCCGTAATCTGGCTGAGTGTGTTGAAGCTAATGTTCTAAGAATGGTTTATTTTGCCTTGTTTGATAGTTAAATTTTTTAATAAATTGCCTGATGACGTTAGATGCTTATCAGCAGAAACATTCAAATCTAGGATTAGGGAATATCTAGTAAAAAATGCATATAACAACTAGTGACTATTTTAATTAAAATTTTATTATGTAAGTGTTATATTGACTTAATTTTGTAGTATTGTCTAGTATTGTGCATAAACTCTGTGTTTTAATTTTATTTCAATTTTTATGACATTTTATTGACTTATGTAAATATTCTTGATGTAGAACATGAACAAAATGTCTATCTATAAGTTGACCTGCTCAAGATGATTAAATTATTGTGATTTGATCCACTCAACGTAATTTCCAGAAAAACCAATTTGCTGCAATCTGCATAATAGTAGCTAATGACAAGTGCTGAAAAAACCGTAGATGTCAGTGCAAATAACATCATTTTGTTGGCCAACCTCAACCATGTCATTGAATCATTCTGAATTATTGCAAGATTGTAGTCATTGAGGAACCTAGTTAGAAAGCGTGTTGCAGACTCATGCAGTGTTATAATAATTCAAAAGTATCATTGATAAATGCCTCAAATATCTTTGGTATATGTCAAAATGAGGGAATACCTCTGTAGTTTTTACATCTCTTTATCACCAGATTTAAAGATCAGCATAAGAGCAGAAAACTTCCAAATTTCAGGAAACATAGAGTAAAGGATCTTTGAAAAATTCTTCTTTCCAATGGAATAATGGGGATTCGATCTGAACCAGCCTTCTTAAACAGTTCAAGGCCCTTTATTTTATTATATATTTCTACCTCGGTAAAACAATATCTTGGTAGTAATTTTCCTGAACAACGTATGGGACTGATCTTACTAAAATTTAAATTGTGGTGGTGAGAATAGCATGATAAGTTTTTCATAGGCACATTACATTCATCATTCAGGCACATTCAAATGATTATTACTAATCACTTTTTTGATAAATAGTTATGAAATTGTGACAGATTCATGATTTAAAATGTGTTGGATTTTATGCTAGATTACTAAGATCAAAATAAATTAAAAAATTGATATCTTTACCTTTTAGTATTGAAGGGGATGCTTGAATTCTAGGTCCGCAATGAATGTACTCAAAGAATGAATCTGAAAAACCTATCTTTTGGATGTTTTGAGGAATTTCTACCCCATATGCAGCAACTAGACAAGAATTATAAAAGACAAAGCACCAAATAATATCTTATTTCAAAATTCACAATTTTACTACTGTTGAAAACTATAATTTTCTAATAGAATTGCAATGAATTGGTGTAAATCCCAACAAACAAGAATTTTATTCCAAATTTTTTTTTAACTTATAATTAATAATATATGTTAATTTACTAATTTTTGATGCCCTAAAGTCTACACTTTAATTTAGTAATGTCAGCTCTAGGTATGATTTAAAAAATATATATGCATTTTTTCATTTTAATGTTAATAAAATATGTGCAGAAGTTCAAAGGTTATGTACATAGTTTTCTACTTGCAGAAAACCCCATATAATATATCTTGTGTTCTAGTGACTGAACCCTGCTTGGTACATATGTATCAAATATGTTATGCTTATCCTAATTTTTTTAAACTATGAATATTTTTACTTATTTTTAGGTCTCATTCTAAGCAACCCATATATTTAGTAGCAGCTACTCTACGTCCTGAAACAATGTATGGTCAAACAAATTGCTGGGTGCATCCAGACATGAAGTATATTGCATTTGAAACTAATAAGGGAGAAATATTTGTATGCACAGGAAGATCTGCAAGAAACATGTGCTTCCAGGGATTTACAAAAGTAGAAGGAAAATATGAAATTTTGGCTGAAATTTTAGGCCAAGTAAGTAAAAGTGTAAAGACAGCAAATCTATTCAAGGCATCTTGAAGCTTGCTACATTGTAAATCTTAACATCATCAGCAAACATTACTCAAGCTTTTTGGCACAAAAAGCAGATTTCATTTTCCAGAATTTTTTTAGGATCTTTTAGGATGTGTGCTCAATGCCCCCATGACCAGTTACAACAAAATATATGCTCTGCCTATGCTCACTATTAAGGACAATAAAGGTACTGGGGTTGTCACTAGTGTCCCTTCTGATTCTCCAGATGACTATGCTGCTTTGACAGATCTAAAGAAAAAACAGGTATGACTATTTAAACCATGGGGGAATCTCATATAATACACTTGAATCACTGATTCCAGGAGCACCCTAAATCACAAAACTCAAATTCAAAAATAAATTAAAGTGATAAATCCCTCAAAATACTTTTAACAAATTGTAAATTGAACCATGACTCACAACTATATAATAATGATATATGTTTCAAAACTGATTATGTGATCATTCAATTTATCATTTAATCGATATTTTGATAACCGCTTCTGAATATCACTAGAAATGACAAATCCTTGCAATTGTCTTCTTGGTTTACATGACTTTCATTAAAATTTTGCAATATTTTGTTGTATTTATAGACAGCCATTTTATAGATTCTTTCAGGGAATTTACCACAGATCATGTTTTTTGATAGGGTTATCCTGCTGTAATAGAACTTAGATGCTTCCTAAATGCAATGATAAGACTCACTGACTGCTTGGGAAAATATAATTATATGGGTGAGCCACAATTGACCAAAGAGTCACAGTGGAGAATTGATTTGATCCACTAACTTTTAACCTAACCTAATCTGTTCTGTCCTGGCCTAAGGTTGTTTCCACACTCGGTTTATTCTTTCAATCTTTTAGTGCTTAATTTATAGAGCTTTAGTTCTAGAATGTCATCCCATATGTAAGTCAAATATGATAAACTGTTTCTGAAATCAGTGATTTGCCTGTACTCATACTGTTTTAATTGAAATTAATGGTGAGTAAACACAATTTATTATTATGAGTTATAGAAGTCAGTAAAAAAAATTGCAAGTTTGAATTTGCTTTTATATACATATAAGTATAGTTGTTTATTTCTTATAGCCATTTAGGGAAAAATATGGTATCAAGGATGAGATGGTCATTCCTTATGATCCTGTACCTATTATTGAAGTTCCAGAATATGGAAACTTGTCTGCAGTTACAGCGTATGAAAAACTTAAAATCCAAAGCCAGAATGACAAAGAAAAGTTAACACAGGCAAAAGAGATGGTATATCTAAAAGGATTTTATGATGGAGTATGTATCTGATGTGCCAGATTTGTTCATTAGCCAATTATAAAGTAAAACACCTTTGATATCACCTATGTATTATCGTTTTTAGGTTATGTTAATAGGGGAATTTAAGGGCAAAAAGATTCAGGATGTTAAAAAGTCACTCCAAAAGACTCTCATTGAAAAAAATGAAGCAGTGATCTATTATGAACCTGAAAAAACTATAATTTCTCGATCTGGTGATGAGTGTGTAGTGGCACTATGTGATCAATGGTATTTAGATTATGGTGAAGAGAATTGGAAAAAACAGGTAAAACGTTTTCTTAAAAAAAAAATAAATACATTTTGAAAATCGTTTTAAAAATAGATTACAATAATCAGTAAAATCTTATTTTATCTTATTTGTGATATACCCTTAACTATGGTTATATGTACAGGATGTTACTCGTTTTTAGCTCCTTATGAATAGCTATGAAATTCAATAAAACCAACTTATGAAGTTTTTTTGTGGGCTAAACCTCAATTTTAATAAAGTAATATAAACATAGATAAATAGTGAAGTGTTGAAAAAATAAATTTTGTTTTTTATGTCATTTCTCATCTAAACCAGAGGTGGTATTTAAAAAAGAAACATGTCACTTTCAAATTTTTTTAAGCATCTTTAAATTGAATTCTAAGCACTTTTTCCAAATTAGATTTTTCTATATTTTGTCAAAGATCGAAACTATTTTCTACACCAATTTTTATCAAGAATTAAATTAAACACATTGCATAATAAACATTTTGAAGATTATGCACTGTTTTATTTTTTTGGGTTCTAGGTGCTACATGCATTAGATCAGATGAACACCTACCATGAAGAAGTGAAAAGGAACTTCCTGGGATGTGTAGAATGGTTGCATGAACATGCATGCTCTAGAACCTATGGTCTGGGTACGAAATTGCCATGGGATCCGCAGTGGTTGATTGAGTCTCTGTCAGATTCTACTATATATAATGCTTATTACACTATTGCTCATCTCTTGCAGGTGGGTACATTCACTGAACAATCTATATAACTAAATAATCTGGTGACTATTTCAGGGAAATACTTTCCGTGGTGACAAGCCAAATGCATTAGGAATCCAAGCTGAACAACTTACTCCTGAGGTTTGGGACTACATTTTCTTCAAAAACACAAAATACCCTGCCAATTGCGGGATCAAAAAAGAATCTCTGGATATTATGAGAAGAGAGTTTGAATTCTGGTAAGATCTTATATACATGATAGATCAAGTTATAATATAAATTCCATTGCCAATATTAAGAGGGGCATGGGTAATCCATATATTATAAAATTAAAGAAAAGAAATTATGCTTTATAGTGGCAGGGATTTTGACGTCTTTAATATAATGAGTGGAGTTTGCTCTAGTATTTAAAAAACACTTCAGTTTGGAAAAATTTAATGTTTTTATTATGTTTATATATTACAAAATTTATTTTTTTTTCATAAATAGCTGGTTGCACAAACCTTTGATTCGCATAATAAATTTAATTAACGTTTACTATCATTTTTGACATTATCACTCTTATGTGGTATGAGCCTCCTGTTAGTTAATGTTTAGTTTAAAAATCTTTATATTGATGCATGATACCTTCAATCTAAATTTTACTCACAATGCAAACTATATCCTTTCTGTGTGGGTTGGACAATCTATTTTAATTAGCTTTGATTATAAGTGTCACTTCTACTGCTAAATAAAACCAACTTTATTAGAAGTTGATTGTGGTGAAGATGTTTAACTGAATTTTCAATATATAAAAAAATGAAAATTTTCTAGAGTAAAACAACTTGAACTTATATTGAGAATAACAATGAAGTTTGGACATTGTTTTAGACTCTGAAAACGAAGAACAACTAATATTAATACTTTCTTCTTGTCTTGTTTCAAAAACTATTTTCCCTTACTTGTAAATTCTGCTATACATTAAATGCCACATGTCACCACATTAAAGCAAATATTCCACTGCTCTAGTCACATTCTGACAACTGAAATGTCACACGTTGTGTTTTGATCTGGAAATAGTCTAATACATGTGTTTCAAGCATGATAAATGCTCTAAAAATTTAACATTTCAAGTTTGCTGCTTTTGAAAAACTGCATTCATTCATTGTTGTTGATTGAAAAAGTGCCCTTTCCTTTATATAGACACACAGCAAACAATATCCAAAAAGTATATCCATGCAACATTAATACAGAATATTGTTTCCTTTATGTTCATGTTTGGTTAATAATTAGCTATATAATATAAATTGTTACTTGTTTTGTTCCTTTTGTTAACTTCTGTATATCCTTTCAAACACATATACATATATTTTTTGTATTTTTCCATTTTCACTTCCCTCGTAAAAAGGAAATATTGTAATCATGAAAAAATCACCCTGCAAGATTTTTCCAGATCTTTACGTTTCAGGGTCCCTAGATTCTGAAAAACATGTTTTCTCAATTCCGTCAGTGTTTCTGTCTGTCAGTTCGTGGCATAAATTAAACACTACTTATCAGATTAACTTCAAATTTTAATTAAAAATTATGGTTCATATGGGAATGATCAGGTAACATTTTGGTCAAAATCCAATGTGCCGGAACAAGTTGGTGTTAAAAAACGTAAAAAAAAACTAATTATCCAGTTTACCTCAAATTTTGCACATAAGTCAAGTGTAGTTGTAGGAATGAACTAAACATTTTTGTATGAATATAAGGTAGCAAAACAAATGGGCGGTCCAATAAAATATTTAAAAAATCAGGCTGAAAAGACTACTTATTTGATTAATTTCAAATATGATTCCAAGGTGTCGAGATAAAATGGCGACTTAATAAAATATTTAAAAAAAGGTACTTATTAGATTGATTCCAAATTTGGTGCAAGATAAATCTGATATATAGATGAACTGGTAAAACTGTGCTACGAATTCAGGATGGCGCAACAAAATGCTGACAAAATAAAATGTTTGTAGTGGTGACAAAAAAAATAGCTTTAAGTTTTAGCATTTTTAGATGACAAGAAGCATACTTCCTCAATTCCGTCGGTCTGTCTGCCTGCCAGTTTATGACATAGCTAAAAAAATAATTACTTCAAATTTTGGTCAAAAATTAAAGGTCTTATGGCTATCACATGGTAACATTTTCGTAAATTCCAGTATGGCGGCCTAATAAAGGATTTATTTATTTTATTTATATATTTAAATAGTATACAGGATACCCTATTTTACAGTTTTGATCATTATATAAATAATTAACAGTATATAAATAACTACATATCAAGAATACTATGTTACAATTCAGTATGGTTAAATTGGTTATGAAAGACATTAGGTAAGCTTCTGAAAGGGTCTGTAATAGGGTGGCTATGTAGATATGCTAATACTTCTGATGAAATGGAACATGGCGATCCTTAATTTTCCTCGTTTTAATGATTTAGGTATCCTGTTGACGTAAGAGCATCAGGAAAAGATTTGGTGCAGAACCACCTGACATACTTCATTTACAATCACTGCGCCATCTGGCCGAACGACGAATCTAAGTGGCCAAAGGGAATTAGGGCGAATGGACACCTTTTACTTAACTCATCAAAAATGAGTAAGAGCGATGGGAACTTTTTGAGTCTGGATGAGGCTTTACAGAAGTTCAGTGCAGATGGAATGAGGTAAGAGATTGCTAGTATGGGAACTTATATGAACTATGAAAAACGGTTATTGACTATTTCAGTCAGTATACCTACTATGACTATTTTCAACAGATGAACTAAGATTCAGGTATGCTTCAGCAAATTCTTATAGCAGTATTGTTTTGTAGCCAGCTAGACAAAATGTATGTTGTGTGTTGGGTCGGGGGACCAAATTTATAATAATTCCACCAAAAACTAATTTTTTTGTATCTATAAATAAATAAAATTTCATAGGGGAAATTCGAGGTTTAACATGTGATAATTAGTTTTTATTCGTAGACATATATATAGGATTGCGCGCGTGATTCGTTTTCACTAAATTTATAAATTAATTCTTTTCTCACCAAGATCATGAATTCATATTTGATTTCATGAATGAAAAATACCCAGAAGAAGCTCCTCAAGTCATGAGGCATATTTAAAATTCTTAAAAACTGGAAATCTAAGAAAGAACAAAACATAAATATTTGAGGCTTTTCAATGATTCTAAATATAAAGCAATACCATAATTTCTAAGGTTTTTAATTGCGATTGATCATTCAAGAACTCGGAGAAAATTCTAAAAATTTATAAAAATAAGATGTACAAATTTAATTATTATTTACCGCATAAATAATAATATAGGGTCGTAGCCAATGCAAGCATCTGACAATTGGCTCTTCTGAAACGTATACTACAGTAGTATACAACAAAAAAAATAATGATAAATGTAAAATAATGCTAAAAAAATAGCATGTCAAATAATAAAATAAAAAAGTAACAGTGATGTAATAACATATTACACAATGACACAATGATATGAAAAAAACAAATATCAGATATTCATTTCAAAGTTATTGTAATTGTATACTAGTTGGTCAAGAAATACACTAAACTCATAGTTTGTATGAAACCTTTTAAAAAACAGCTGCGATTTTTCTGTTCTCCGAATAGGAACTAAAAGCGAGACTCACTTCAGCAGTATTTCACAGTTAATCCCTCCATTTACTACTTTGTACGAAAAAACCAGAAGTGCTTTTTTTCTTTGAAACTCAACGGTTTGTAGGCCACAAAGAATTCTTGTATTATAAGACAGACCTTGATATGGGAAACTAAATTTAAATAAAAGTCAAAGTCATTTGCAAATTTGTTTTGAACTTTTTCGAATCTCTAGCTATGAAGGACTCCATAGAGTACACCAGTGTACTGTAAGACACTCAAGACAGACAAGCAATTGCTTAAGTATAAGTAATGTGCTTAGTGTATAATTTGATAAAGTATAGGAATCTAAAAGCTTTAAGTACTATGTTAAATTAAATGTCAGGTTTTCATTGAAAATAAAGTCATTGATAGAATAAGTAATAGCTTCGAAAGCTACTTGTTTATAAAGCACGTGGAATGTATGAGATTATTGCATTTATAAAATCGGAGTACTTTACATTTGGTAATGTTAAGATGCAGTTGACTTGATTTAAAAGAAACTGATGAACTTAATTTTAATTCATCTGCATATAAAAAACATTTAGACTTTAAAATAAGATGCTATGTCGTTTATAAAAAGTAGAAAGAGAATTGGACAGATATGCAAGGCTTGCGGATCACACGACGTTACAATAACCTCGTTGGAAACTGAACCGCACACGTTGTTCTGTTGATGTTAATTAAATAAAGATAACTGAATCCAAACGATGTAGTTTCCAGAGAAGCCAATTTGCTAGGACTTTACTAGTAGACCGTGATGTCAGACACAGTCAAACAACTTAGATATGTGAGTGTAAATGACATCAATCTGTTTGCCAGCCTCAACCGCCAGATTTATAGTACTTGAGCGACCGTGATAGAGATCATGTTGCGCCCCCGAGATATAATGTTTATGTGATAATTGCCTCGAACAACTTTGGTATATGCGAAAGCAAAGAAATAGCTCTGTAGTTTTCCACATTGCATTTATCATCTGATTTAAGTAATAGCTGGAGGGCAGAAAACCTCCAAACAGAACCAAGAATAAAGGACTGCCAAAAATCATTCAATATAGTCTGTGGGTAAAAACTAATTATCACATGTTGTAGCCACAAAGTTTCCCTTTCAAATTAATTTTCAAGCATCAAAAGAAAAATAATTTTTGATTTTGGACGATACTGACAAAGAACGGATTTTTGTGCAATTTTTTTGTACTTGCAGAGGGTTTTTACTTTAGCTAGTTTAAAAGAGCTACAATTAAAAAAAGGCCCACTTAATTTTCCTGAGATTTGACCTTCAAGTGACTAGATTATTCTCTATATGGATTATTTAGTGAATGTTTTGTTTGTGTGACGTATTACGAATGTTAGAGCCCAATTAGAGACGAAACTTTACAGGATTGTGTGCATGTTTCCTTGTATTATTCTTGGATTTTATTACACAGCGGTGAAATATTAACATTTACTAGTGTTTTGATCTTTTATTTTGAATAGCTTTATCTAAACTCTAGTAGCAGTAATGCACCTCATTTCTTCATAATGTAAATATACAGGGCAAAGTGAAAATGAGTGAAAACTCGTGAAAGTACGGGTCATTTTAACCAAAAAACAGCTTATATATCCGAGAGTCAAAAATTAAGTATTTTTGAACACTAAACCTTTTTTGTTTTAATTTAAACAAATTACTAATTATTTTTCTCCTTTTATTGTTCAAAACATTTTCAGTTGTTGCCATTAGGTGTATTAGTACTAGTTTTGTTTTTTATCCAATCAGCAGATATATGTTTTGTTTTTTTATTTTATTTAAGATATATTTTAATTTACTTTTTTTACTTAAGTTATATTAGATACATTTAAAGATATTCTGTTTTAAATTTGACTATTTTCTATTTTTACTGAATTTACCTAGCTTATTAATAAATATTTTATTTTATTGATCTAGATGTATTAGTGTGATATTCATTTGTGTTTGAAAATATCTACATTAGTAGAATATGCTTATTTACGGTGAACCACGATAAAACGCACATTCAGCTGCAACTGGGAGATATTTAGAATAGAACATTTATCTCAGTATCAACGAGTACAGAGCAGAAAACATAAATCCAAGAAATCAATTTCAATAAATCTGTATTTTTGTGGTCATATAAAGGCAGTAGCATACCGGGGTGGTGAAAATATTGATAAAAACTATCTTCACTATCGAATTGATTTTTCTGCAAGGTAACAGATAAATAAATGTTCCAAATGTCCACACAAGTTTGTAAAAACTTGATTGGCTGTTTCCATGTCTGTTTAAAAAATTATACTTATTTTCAACTCTTACTTTTAAAATGTTTTTGCTTTAATGTTTTGTGCAAGTGTTTAACAATAATTTTTATTAACGGTTTCGTTTCCCAATATATATTAAATAGATAAAAAAAATTTAAAATCTAATTTGTAAATCGAATATTAAGATCTAATTTATCTAGCAGAGCTGAGAGAGTATAATTGCAATGTTGCCACCTTATCAAAAAAAAATCATAAATCTTGGTCCATAGCTCCAAAACATTTGAGTAATGACCTCCTGTTATATGACTTTTTTGTTTTAAATTACCTGCACATTTACCTGTAAAAATATTTGTCATTTCCTTTTACACCCATTATGGTGAATATGGAATATAATAGTGATATTTTTTTAGGTTAAGTTTAGCAGATGCAGGAGATTCAGTAGAAGACGCCAACTTTGTAGAAGCTACAGCTGATGCAGGCATTTTGAGACTGTATACTTTCATAGAATGGGTTAAGGAAATTATCAAGTCCAAAGGCACATTAAGGTAAGTTTATGGTTTGATAAATAATATTCCTAAGATTTCTAGAAATGTTTTTCTGAAATATTCAGAAACAGGCTCGCATTTAAAAAAGATATTTTTGAGTTCTTAAATTTTGTTTGTGTATGTTATATTTAAAAAAACTATTGTCATACAAACTAGAGGTTTTCTCTAGGATGTATACTTTAAATGACTAACCTTTTGGGGGAGAGATGCAGTGAATAGATTTAAATTCAAATTCTTTGTTACAAAAAATCCTAGAAGGACAACAGACATGTCAATAAAGGTAGATAAACAAAGAAGTGTTCGATAAAAATTTTTAAAAAATTAAACAAAACAAATATAGGAGTTGAAAAATAATTAGAAGAATTTAAAATAAAAAAAACGCTACACAGTACTAATTCTAAGCAATGACAGGGGAATTCAAAATTTAAGTAAAATAAAAATATAAGGAACAAAAAATAATAATAGTAAGTCAATTTTAAAGTATCTGAAACATCAGTCTAAATAAACGTCTGGAAATGCCATATTTAATCTCTGGTATAGAAATATTCTGCCAAAGAGTAGAAACCCTTCATCAACCGATGTTTTTTCAGTCTATTCTTAAAGCTGTTATATGTATCGGCTGATCTTAAACATTTAGGAAGTTTATTGTAAATCCTAATAGTCTGATAGTTGTCAGATTTTTTGTAGTGTGACGTGTTGTATACTACGTAGACTAAGTCATTTGCATTTCGAGTTCTATATTGATGGTAAGTCGAGTTTGAGCGGAAATGATGTAAATTTCTTTTTATATAGAGGGAGCATTTATAGATATATATGTATATAAAGGTTAGGATTTTATGTCTCTTCGAAGTATCCCTACATGACTCGCGACCCTTCATGTTAAAGATAAGTCAAATAATTCTTTTTTGAATTATGAAAATTCTATGTATGCCAACAGCAGCCCCCCACAATATCAAATGGTGAGACAAGGCTGAATAAACAAGCGCATAGTATACTTGCAATGTCAGCCAGTTCTAGTTAAAAATATATTTCATCTTCTTGATTGAATACTCTTATTAAATGAAGGCAGCCTAACTAAATACATCTCTACTACCTTTTATAGGTGCTAATAATTATCAAGCGCAGTTTTCATAATTAAAATGTGCAATTATACATTTTTAGTTATAACATGCTTTGATTTCAAGTCTATTAATGTATGTGCTTTCATAGACTACTTTTTTTTATTAATATTTAAGAAAGGCTATTATACTGTTGTTTTTCTTTTATATGAATAGATCTATTTTATTAATTGCTATTTTAATCATAATATGAGGTAAAGATACTCAACAAATTACCTTATTTTGTTATAGTGAAACAATTTAGATGCAGATTATTGGCTAATAGGTTAACATATATCCGCACTCTGAAAGAATTCTTTACGATCTTGAAATGAACATAACTTTTTTTTAGGTCAGGAAAGAATTATACCTTTAATGATAAGGTATTTGAAAGTGAAATAAATTTGAAAATAAAGGAAACTGACGACTTTTACAACAAAATGTTATTCAAAGAAGCTTTGAGAACAGGATTCTTTGAACTGCAGGCTGCCAGGGACAAATATAGGGAATTGGCTCTATTGGATGGAATGCATGTTGATCTAGTTTTAAGGTAAATTTTTGTGTTATTATGGTTGATACATTGTCAGAAACAAGATGATTGTACAAATATATTGTAATATCGTTTTTATGTTGCAACTGTTATGTTATGTAAAAGATATTTGCCATCGTTTCAGGTTTATCGAAGTGCAAGCATTACTACTGTCACCAATTTGCCCCCATGTATCTGAGAAAGTGTGGGAACTGCTTGGAAATGTAAGTCAAAACAATATATCCTATTTACTAGATATATATATACAATGTGATCCATATTGCACATGGGAAACTTTTTTGTTACTAAGTTTTCAGAGAATTTTATTCTTAATAAAAGCTGGTGAATTAAGAAATAATAATTTTGTCAGTGTTGCCTTAGAGCTGATTTACAGAGTAAAAAAACAAAAAATTCGACATGACCAGCGAAAAAAGTGGGGCTAGGTGACGAAATGTATAAAAAAATTATTTGAAAAAGACCATTTGCAATATTCCAAACTAATTCTTACTAATAAAAAATACTATATATTCCTCCATAGCACATCTATAAAGCAATAATATAATACATGTTTTGCTATTAAATTAGTTCTAATAACTGAGTATTAATCTCTGTAGAGATAAATAAGATTTATCCTTTTCCCATAGGGCCTTGTATGTATAAACCCTTCATTGAAATATGATTTAAATAATTTGATTGTGATAGAGGGTTTTTATTTTAATGACAACAAAATGAAATGTAAGTACCTACCTATATATTTACAAAATATTATGCATGTCCCTTCTATTGTTTGTAAATTTATTAATTTTGTTTTTTTATTCGTAACTATATTACATACAAATTTAACAATAGGCTAGTGCAATTTAATCATATTTAAACTCAGTAATTTTAATTTGATTAGTGTCCATAAACAGTCAGAACAATGCACCATGCAAAATTAATTCAATACTCATTGTCCTGATGAAGCAAAAAGACATTGCGAAACGTTGGCCAGCTAAGAAGTTTACTTTTTGTTCGGATCCTCACTCCAAAATATTTGGAGATCATTAATCTACTTATATTTGTAAGGTTTAACACTGTCAAAACCAGATTTTCTGCATGTATTGACTTAGATTGTTAAAATTTTCTGAGAAATCAATAATAAAAAAGTTTCCAATTTATTGCAAAACATTATGGCCAATACTGCACAATAATTTATTATTGTTCACTTTTATTTTATATTATAGACAACTAGTATAGTAAAAGCAGCATGGCCAAAAGTAGGCACCATTAATGAAGTGGATATAAAAGCATCAGAGTATTTGATGGAGGCTGCCCACTCTTTCAGGGTTCATCTAAAGACATATCTACAAGGTATGACAGTACTGTACAAAAAGTATTTTTGTACTTTTTCAAATAATTCCTTTTATGATCTGTTTGAGAAATGAATATATAGAGTAATAAAACCTCATTAGGTATGCAAAAGATTTACAGGGTGACCAACCAATAATGTATTTATTTATTTTTATTTATTTTATTTATTTTCAATATCAATGGGGAAGCCCAATTACAATAGTTACATAGTGAATTAAAATTACTGTTATAATTAATAATCTAAACTATAACTATGCTACACTTAAAAAAAAGTACAAACAAAAAAAACAACACATACATGTATATACATATATATATATATATATATATATATATATATATATATATATATATATATATATATATATATATATATATATATATATATATATATATATATATATATATATATATATATATATATATATATATATATATATATATATATATGTATATATAATATAGTAGAACCTGAATATATTCAGTCAGAGAAACAAATCTATAGGAACAATGGAAAAAAACAATTAAGTACATTTACAGTTAAAAACAGAAGTGTAAGATTACTAAATATAATTGCCCAGATAAAATCACAGTGAGGACTTAATTCTATTAAAGGAGGAGCAAAATACATCAAGCTTAATCTCATTAGCAGATCTCATAGCGGGATTCATTGCATTATACTGTCCATAAAGTGATTGATGGTATTTAAGTTTAAATGTATTTACCTCCCTTAAGTTTCTAGAATTTATTTAGCTCACTCTTTTTGTCTGTCCGAATAACTTTTTAGATTTTATTAAAATTTCTTTTAAAGTATCAAGAGGAAGCAAGTGCCGCGAAGATCAAGGGGCTTTCCAATTTAAGTCGTAATAAATTGGTGGCGCTCATTTCTTTTTATGTCCTCTCTTTTTCTTTCTATAAGATTTCTTAAGTTTTCCCACGCCCTACTCTCCGGGTTAATTGAGCTAGGGCATCTACATTGCACGCTCTGTTGACCACGAGCTATAATCTTGATACCTTTTTGTGATTGAAATAATTTAAAATAAAACAGTCATAATAATTATTATTAAATAAGAGCGTAGCAATCTTGTTCCTTGGTTTTAAGAAAATCCAGGGGTCCTAAAATTAATTTTGCAGTGCAATAGGTATACCCTAATACAATTAATGCTTGTCATCCTTTGTTTTATGTCAGTTAAACAAAGAATTTTATATAATGTGTTAATATTCATATTTAAATTGAAGGAAAATATGTTACATAAATATCTAAGAACTAGAATCATGTATGTTAGTCAAAAACACTCCCACGAAACTAGACAAAGAAATAATTTTTATATTGATTATAGAGGTACTACTTTTCACAAAACTACTTATACTATAAAGGGTTAAATGTGTTTAATAGTTTGCCTAAAAAGACATCAGAGAGTTAAACGTGTTTAAGAGAGAAATAATTAGCTTTGTTTAGGGTAGCACATTTCTTGATTGTAATTAGCAATTGGTGATTGCAGTTAAAGTAAGATAAGATTTTATTATTCTACAAATGTGTTTTCATAAATTTCTATGTAAGTAAATAGTTTATCTAAATAAAGACCACATATAACTATTACTTTTCGTTGAAGTGAATGTCTGTGAAATACTAACAACTCACGCCATAACACGGACGCAAAACAATCAGCGACCAAAAAAAAAACTTCTTGAATTTGTTTTGCATTACTTAGATATTTATGAATAATGTTTTTTGTCACGGGGAGTGCCAGGACCAAAACGGCATTCACCCCCACTTGGCTACACCACTGCTTGTTGACAAAGCCGATTGTAAAGTATCAATGTATATATCATTATAAAACCTTAAAAAAGTGAACTATCTTCCTAACTAAAACTATAAAATAAAATGAAACAATAAACCAGCAGTAAATTTAGTTAATAAAAGTTAAAATAAATATGGAGTTAAACATACAAATTAAAACAAAACATTGTGCAGAATTTATAAAAAACACCACATATAAAAAACACAAACTATTTGTATGCAAATTTAAAAGTAACTATATATTACAAAATTTCATAAAAAGAAAAATAAAATTAAAATTAAATAATGTGCAATATTAAAATGTATCACGATAGAATTCCCCCAACTCGTAATATGCTTTCTCAGTCAATATGGTTTCCTTTCTGCTTCAACATTTTTACCAAAATTTTGCACCCTAATCAATTTGGCTGTTAATCCGGGAGATGTACATATGATGCCGTGTTTCACTTCTTGGAAGGGGTTTACTTGGGGCTTAATAATGGCGAAGCGGTTGCCGCGGTTTTTACTGTGTAAGTCGTGAAATACTGCTGCAGAAGTCCTCTGTTTAGAGTTTCAGGGTTTAGGTGTTGGAGTGGTTTGAATCATTTCTAGAGGATCGTTCGCAGAGAGTAGTTGTTGGGTTGAGGTATTAAATTGGGATGTCCCACAGAGCTTAGCCCTGAGACCAGTTGTCTTCCTGTTGTATATTAATGATATGGCTTATATCGATGTTGAAGGACATTTCACTCTCTTTGCGGTCGACACCTCAATTATTTGGCATGCATCTACTCGGAGAAAGAATAATATGAGACCTTCCTAAAAACAATGAGTGGTTTGATTTTAATTTTTTGTCTTTAAATGTTGGCAAGACCAACATTGTGGGGTTTGGATGTATTGTCAATGACCTGGGTCTTGGAAATTCTCCTCTAGAATGTAGGTCAATGGTAAAGAACTTGGAAATTTCTATTGATGAGCAGGTACAGTTTATTAACAATTTCTTATCAAACCACTCTTTTAGGAAGGTCTGGTATTATTCTTTCTCTGAATATAGAGACCTTAGATTCATGCCGATGAACTGAGGTGTCGTCCTGAAAGAAAGTGAAATATCCTTCAACATCGATATAAACCAGATCATTATTAGGGCAAACATGTAACTAATAATAAGAAACACAATTACATATTACAATTATCTGTAACTTAACAAAGTAGCATGTTAAATTATTTCCACAGAAGCAACAATTCTGTCATTAGAGAATAAAATAAATAAATCAAGTAAATCACAATAAAAATAAAATGAAAAAAAATGTAAGTAACTAAAATAAGACAGAAATTGTGCATCTTGTTTATTCAATTAATTTTTTTTATTTTAATGCCAAGTCAGGAATTATTGATAGTATCTCTAATAAACCTAAATTAATGCTTTTTTTAGGAATTAAAACCAAACAAAATCCAAGGCCTCTTCCAGTGGAAAAACCAAATGTGTGCACAGTGTGGGTAGCCAAGTCATTTCCTTCTTGGCAAAGTTGCATTTTAACTGTTCTGAAGGAACATTTTATAGTAAGTGTATAACACTAATGGATAGTAATTGGTACTTTTACTAACCTAAAATTATTGATTTGAGATTGCTTCTTATTGCTGAAACAACTCCCATTAAAGCTTAGTGTACACTTCAGAAAAATAGAGAGTTGCAAATCAACCAAATTTCGAGTATTCCATGGATGTAATTCTTGCTTTTCTTTTCAGAATTCCATTTATCATATAACTTATTTATTTAAAAAACATTTTTTTTATACTTTATACTAACTTATCAAAAATAAAAAAGGTATAAACAATAGACTAACATTCAAAAGGTTTTAAAAAATTCTTGGAAAGTTACAATGTGTTTTGTCAGTAATATTATTTTAGTTTATGATAATTATTGACTCAGGGTTAAAAATATAATGTTTCTATGTGATTTATACCTCTATAAACCTTTTGGGAGCTAAAACCTAAATTGTTTAGGAAAAAAAAGTATTTAGTTTACCTTCTAGTAAGAAGTGAATTCGTTTGTTATTTAAAATGACTAGGTTCTTTGATTTTGTTTCTATAAAAAGACTTGGTAAGATGCTATGTCAATAAATGGAAAAGTTATTATTTTTAATCTGTTTCATGCTGCAATGTCCAGTGTTGTTTCAAAAATAGTTGAAATGTTTTGAAAAATAATGGGAATCAAGATGAAACATATACAGACTATCAGGTGAGGAAAAAAGTGACCCAATTAAGTTACTAAGTAAAAGTACAGGTCAGTTGTCTGGTCCGGTTATATTTTAAACGGGGTCTGCAAGCTTAACTTTTAGAAATATTAAAAAATATTGTATACAAAAGTTTTATGGTTTCTCCAAGCCATCAGGATTTGCTAAAAAAATAAACAAGTAACAATTAGAAATTGAAAAATTGAGCATCGTTTTTTCTATTTTAAATGGAACACTTTGTATAATATTATTTCAATAAAAAGACATCTTCTTGCTGATTATAATTGATACCTTTATCTTTAAAGACAACTGAGAAATTTGACACAAACTCGGCCATAAGAGCAATGTAAAAGAAAGAAAGAAAAAGAGAGAACAGACCCATAAGTCGTTACAGTAGAATGCACTGTCTCTTATGGCGGAGTCTTTAATCTTCTTAGTTGTCTTTAAAGCTAAGGATATCAAACCCGGTATTTTTATAAACAGCAAAAAAGTACATATTGAAATAATATTATATTGGGTATTCCATTTAAAATAAAAAAAGTCAATGCTAATTTTTTTTACTTTCAAATCGGTATTTGTATATATTATTTTTTGATTTCTCTAAAACTTTAGATTGTAGACCCCATTTAAAATATAACCAGGCACCCTGTAGAGAAAGAAATAAAATTATGGTTATAGATAATATGAAAACCATTATAAGGACTTTCTTTTTGTTTTGAAAAAGTAATACAAGCTTACATAAAATATTGACTGAGAAGTGAAAAGACGAAATCATTCCATTAACAAGACGACTATGTGAAGCGTTCTAGAAAATTACTTTTGGTTATGAAAAACTGCAGGTAGAAAATCCCTTTTCTCGGAAAAAGACAAAATTACTTACTGAAGAAGAGGTCATTAAAAAGGGTTTTAAGAAAGGGTTGGGACAATCTAAATATCTATTTCTTTAAGAAAACTTGGGTAAATGAGGATACACGATTGATAAAATATGGGAGGCAAGTTCGCGCCAAGCTTTTCTAGAAGGATGGTTCATTGGAATTAGAGCGCCTTGTGACAAAGGAAGGCAATAATCACACATATTGATAGTAAAAATGGGTTTGTGAATGTCCAAATCCTAGATATTATTCTTTCTTAATCGGTTATCGTTAGGGAAAACGCTAGTTATTGATAACGTGATTACAAAGAAGTGACTTGAAATTGTTAGTTTAAAAAAGCCTCCTTGTACAAAATACGTGGTGTTGTGTGGCCAGGCATAATATCATTTAAAATAAAGGATAACTTGATGGTATACTATATGAGACTATAGAGCAGGTAATAATTTCTTTGGATCACAAAGACGACAGTATAATGCAATAAGACAAATCAATATTGCTGCAAAAAAACGGCCCTGTATTAAAGGAATGCGTTTTTTAGTATCCATTTATTTTTGTTATTGTAACAAATACAAATTCCTACTTGCCTATATAAAAACACCACTGGTAAATCAATGTAGTTTTAAAATAATAAAACCTATTGAATACAAATTAGTTTTTATTAGAGGTTATTACTTTTTATAAACCATACTTTATATAAACCAACAAAACAACGTAATATACCTAGAAATATATTAGAATTTATGATATAAAATCAGGCGTTTCTCGAATTAACATAATTTATAACTCTCTGTCTTTGTGAGGTATACTATAGAATAGTTTATGTATTTTTTTTTTTTTTCTAGAAAAATGGTTCACTGCCTGACAATAAGACATTGTCAGCTGAATTCGCCAAAAAAGAAGAACTCAAAAAGTATATGAAGAAAGTGATGCCATTTGTGCAAGCGACTAGAGAAAAGGTGGATCAGTTAGGATTGAAAGCCTTAGCGCTAACTTTAGAGTTTGACGAAGCGGAGATTTTAAGAAACAATAACGTTTATTTAGCTAATACACTTGATGTAAGCATTATTTTTGAAGATATTAATAAATACCAAAATAGAGAACCTAAATCTAGTGGCCGACTACCAGAAAATATAGACCTGGTGGCTGACCATCAAAATGGTTGACCACTAAGTCTATATAGGCCCTTTTCACCAATTTTAGTCCACCTATCATCGTTTTTTCCCTTTTTCTGCTTTAGACAGTATTAACGAAAGTACAAACAAAAAAAATACTCCTGTTTTATAAGAATGGTTTCTAGGAAGAACAATAATTAAAAATTACGAGAGTACCACTTTTTTTACCGTAATAAAAAATTGATGAACTCCCTGTAATTTAACTTTTTTTTAAATATTATTTATTGTTTGGGAATATTAAACTGAATTTGTTTTTTACTTGAATGCCATGTATATTAAATCTGTTGAGCGCAAGATGGATTAAAAACAAGCATAGTAAAAAGTACCTTGTTTTATACTTTTGCTTTAATTTGCTGCAATTTTTTTAGAGTTAAAATTTATCTTTTGACATTTTACCTTTTAGCGAGAACATAAAATGTGAGAAAATAAAATATTAGTTTTAGCATAATTTACAAATAATGGGGAACATAGCAAAACAATATAAAAATCGCTCTTTTTGTCATTATCTCAAAATAAGAAGTAACAACAATTTTAACAAACAGTCTATAAAACATAAAGTTATTTTATACACTTCAACAAACCCCGAAAAGGAAACTTTCATTTTCTGTTAGTTAGGAAAGATGATTCTTAAATCCTAGACCAGATATACTTTGTCGACAAAATTATATTAAAATATAATAGTCCAGCCTTTTTTTAGAAGGTACAGTTATTGAGTTAAAAAGGCAAAACATTCGAAAAAATTATATTTACGACATTAAATTTGATCTTTTTTTTATCAGTAGGCACCTTCTACAAACAAATTACTAAGTTTTTTCATTTCTTTTTTAACAACCCTATCTAGGTTGACGCTCTAGAACCTTTATAACTCCCTTGAGCATTGAATTAGTAGAAATTACTCGATATATGACCATGGTGAAACAGTGGCGGCGCGCGGGTGAAAAAGTAAGTGAAGTGCAAATGAAGCAAGAAAATATTGCAATAATTTCTTTTCCAGAATTTTTTTTATATGGAAGGGGTAGAATATTTTTTTACGACTTACCTAAATTTTGTATACTAAATCAATTCTCCTATCCTTCATAGCAGCAAATTTATTTATAACATCCTCATAAAATGGATGAGTTGCCCTAATCTCCTCCAGACATTCCCTTTGAATTGAAATATTGCCTAGAGAAGTAAGTCTTTTTTAAATAAGTTTTTACACGTTTGAGGCAAGAAAAACTTCTTTCCACTGAAGCACTTGTCGACGGTATTGTCAAAATAAGGGAAAACACTTTATATGCTTTAGTTAAAATATCTTTGTTTTCATTATTTTCTTTCACTTGCTCTTGCAGCGATATATTCCAATTACTGTCATTGGCAAAAATAAGACATTTATATGCTTTAGTTAAAATATCTTTGTTTTCATTATTTTCTTTCACTTGCTCTTGCAGCGATATATTCCAATTACTGTCATTGGCAAAAATAAGACCAAGCTAATTTTTAAGTCGTTGACTTTTTGAAACTATTTTTCCATATAACTGTAACAAATTTTCAAACGGGCCAGTCGGAAAATTTAAACTATATTCGGAAAATTTAGCAGAATCTGCCAAACATAAAAATGTAAGTTTTTCAGAGTCTTGAAAGCTTAGTGTCATTTCCATTAATATGGTCCAATATTTCATAAAAAACGGTTCTATACTTAGCCCTAATTTCTTCAGGTGAAAGCTAAGCAAGCTCACGTTTGTAATGATTTATTTCTGTAATAGAATTTGCTTTATCAAACATGGTATTAAAAAATGTTTTTTACAGAGCGGCTTACGACACGTTTTATATTGGATATGCAAAAAATGATGAATGTCAAACGATTTTTTTTGAAGAACGCAATTTGAACAATCACGTTTACTAACTTCGAATTTGAAGGCCAACAAGTTTCTGTAATTGTTGGTATACGCCTCATAGATGCAGATGTAAGAGCATACGTTCGTTTGGCTGAGTGATGAAAAAATGAGGGAATACCACTAAGGCTTACAAAAAAAATCGACATTTAGAAATATTTTTAAACTTTGCCCTATTAATTTATGTTTATAGTCAAATTGGTCCAAAATTTGATCCAATAGAGAATATAAATTCTCCGACGTTCTATCGAAGATGACATTATAAAATCCTAAGAACCTCTCGACTGCTGAACCTTCTGAATTAACATATCTTAAAATTATGGAGCACTGGGAGGTTTACGTAATATCAGTGGTGTCATCCACTTGCTCACAAAAAAACTGTGTGTTCATTATTTCATTTTTTACATGATCATTTAAATAATCAGAAATGTATTAAATTAATTATTAATTTAATTATTTCGTTTTGAATAGTTTTTGAGTCACCAGTAAAAACATTTTTAATTTTTTTGTGATGATCTTTTAGTTCTTGGGAACTTCTCGATGTTAATAAACCTAAATGCTTTTTAAAATTCCCCCTATTTATTGACTCACTGCTCTCATCATGGCCGCGAAAGACTAACTCTTATTTTGCAAGGTACAAAACTGCGTCATTTACCAAGCACATAAATAGACTATTTAATCGGACGTTTTCGTTAAAATGTGTTTTATATAGTTTAGCATTTTCTTAAGTGTCGGCTCTAGTGCTTTGATTTTTTACATTAATTCGCATTTTAAATGCTCCTGCGAGTCTTACCTGCAAATCCTTCCTTATTCCATACTGAATATGTACTGGAAACTAGTAAACAAGGCCAGCAAAACAATTTTTGTAATATTTGACTACTACATAACCATTTGTACGCCGAAAACCAGGATGACGATTAAAATTCTGATCTTGTTCCTTCCATCGATTTAATGGAGTTTCCAACAAAATGCAAACCACATCCGTGATCGGATTCATCAATAATGTAAAATAATAAACCCGCCACCAAATAAAGTTGTAACAACACCATAAATAAATATAACACAAAACAATTAAGTAAACTGTAAAGGAACTAACAGGTTGGAGCGAAATACGCGAAAATAAAAGTAAACAACCACCCCAAACTGAACGACACGTGAGTGTAGTATACTGCGTTAGCATTTCACCGAGAGCGTTGTATGGCGCTGGTTAACATTAATCTTCCATGCGGTCGATGTCATCGCGAACGCGTTGTCATGGCAACGTAGTAGGAAAATCGTAAACTAAACATAGCACCACCAGCAAAGTCGAAGCGGTTTACGCCAACTGTTATAGTTGTTATAATAGAGTTCGATTGAAAGTTATAAAAACACATGCCGCCAACGGTCAAGCAAAATATTCGAGATGTACAGTTTATTTTTTGCCAATTAGGTGAATAAATGAATGTAAAAACTTAAATTTTAAGAGATATATAATAAATATAGTTAAATGTTTGCTTGTTTATTTTTCCTGGTGAAGTAGCACTTCACCTGAATAGCCGCCACTGTGGTGAAACCAATTCGTTTCTCAGTATTATTGGGATCTTATAAACTGTAACTTATACAGCAACGTCTAGGATAAAGTTGCCAAATTTATGGAAACTGCACCTAAAAATTAGCTTTTAAAACTTCCCAAAAAACTTTTTTTATTTTTTCCCGACTTCATTTCAATTAAAACAAAATAAATAACATTTTTTGAGATTATTTTTTTTCTTTGCAATTAGACATTTTGAAATTAGTATGCATCTTCTCAACTTTTTTTAAATGCGGACCTTAACTTTTCATTACATCTAATCTGTACTAACAGGTACAAAATGATCAATGTAGGTTAATCGTTTTTAGGTTGAAGAAGTAAATATAAAATACACGGATGATCCCGAAGCCACTGAGAAAATGAAAGAATGTTGTCCAGGTTCGCCGTTCGTTTTATTTTCCAACAGACCTGGAGTGAAATTGGAGCTGGTCAACCCAATACCTGGATCGGGTTTATTTTCGAGATATATCGTCATCAGCGATGGGGACAGCCATAGGAATGTCGTGGAAAAGTTGGCCAAGCATTTTAAACAAATCAAAAGTAAGTATTTATACAACAGTAAAACAGGATAAAAAAGTAAAATGTGATCTTTTGAATGTCAAATTCTTTCATTAGACAAATTTTCATGGAATAACTTTTAACTAGTTAGTTTATGCTTATGTCACTATTATATTTTGTTTGTTACATTTAGAAAAATTGTAATATAGGATTCTACTTTCTTTGAAAGCGATTAACGCACAAATTTTCAATTTAACTGATAAAGTACTAAAAAACTTTGTTTTGTAATAATAATTTCTATTTGTGGTTATTTTTTATATATTTCTCAAAATTTTGCATATAAAGAAAACAAAGGCAGGAACTGCTGACATGAAACAAAAAAAGTAGAATTCGACATGTCTAGGTACATTCCCTAAAGTCGACCAAAAATGTAGCAAGAAATCTATAAAGCACCAGTCATGTAGTTAAAAGACGATTTATAGAATTCTATTTTACACAGAATCCCTGGTGTTTTAATTGTAAACTTTTGTAATAAATGTGTATGTTTATCTCACACATAAATGTGTATTTTTATCTCACACAATAATGTCTACCTTCCTGCGAAACGACTGAATAAAACATAAACCAGAAAAGATTCGCATTTGCGTTATCACAATTTATTTCAATTTCAGAACCAGAGTTAGTCCAGTTGTATCGATTTGAAGATCCTGTCTTAGGTGTAGTGACCATGCCAACATTTGGGGAACCTCTCAAGGGCAAACAACTAATACCAGAAAATGTTACTTTTAAAGTAGATATTGACAAATCACAGATCAGCATAGAGTATAATAAAAAAGTTATAGACATTGGTAAACAAGTTACCTACTTAATGCAAGCAAACTAGACCTATTAATTAATTAGGTTCTGGACTTAACTTATTTGTGTTTTATTTATTTTGGTATTAATATATTTGTTTATTTAATAGTTGGGTTTTTTATTGGATGAAAACTTCCCCAAACCTTTGGACATATTTCTCAAAGATTAAGACCCTTAAAAAATCGGGAGGGATTAGATCAAGATCTGTTGCAGGTCATTGTGGAGCGCAATTTTTTCACGGCATAGCTAAAAACTACTAACCCGATTGACTTCAAAAATTCAATATAGGGGAAGAAAATGCCGGCCTAGTGAAATGTTAAAAAAAATTGTTACTAAAAAACTACTTATCCAATTTATCTCAAATTTCGCATAAAAATTAAATATTATGTAGGAATCAACAGTGTAAAATTTTGGTACAAATCCAAAATGGCTGTCGCGGGGTACCTACTAACTGCTAACCCGATTGACTTCAAGTTTTGCCCAATGGTAATATTTTGGTAAAACTTCAATATGCCGGAACAAGATGGCGGCCTAGTTAAACGTTAAAAAATATTACTTAAAAAAATAATTGTCATTTTACCTCAAATTTTGCACAAAAATCAAGTGTTACTAGGAATGAACTGGTAACATTTTGGTATGAATCCAAAATAGGAAAACAAAATGGCGGCCTAATAAAATATTTAAAAAATCAGCCTGAATAAAACTGCTTATTAGATTAATTTAAAATTTTGTGGAAGCATTAAATGTGATGTACAGATAAGCTGGTGATTGTGTTACGAATTCAAAATGGCAAAACAAAATAGCGGCCAAATAATTTTCTTTAAAAATCAACGTAAAAAAATCTTATTATGTAGAAATATTTAATGTGATATAAGGAAAAACTGTTACGAATTCAACATGACGTAACAAAATGGCGGTGTGTGTGTCAATGTTAAAACTGCTTATTGAATTTATTGGCAGGGACCCAATGTGAAGAAAATGGCGCCCAATAAAAAAAATTAAAGACAGTATATACGTGTTACTAAATGATTATGTACTGAACTAAATTGGGTCACACTTCACTTTTCCTAAATATTCATAACGAGGGAAGTTCCGGGTAAACGATATTTACCGATTTCATTCAAATGTCCTTGAACCCCGTATTTATATATAACGCATATGTTTTATTTTGTTAAAAGTCTATAGTACTGTAATTGAGCAGTTAAATTTAGGATCCTACTGTCTTTGTGTTATATAATATATAGCTTTAAATCACATTGTCATTAAAATGTGCTGCAGACCCGATTTTTAAATTTAGGGAAGCTAAAAAAGCGTTATGTATCTTAGATCTTTGAAAAATAGAAAAAAAATGCATACAGTCGGTTTTATGGCTTTAGAGCAAGAGAAGATTCACATGATGAAACAATATTGTACAGTGCATGCCATTTAAAATAATAAAGTCGATCAGGGTTCCCACCAAAATTTAAATATCAAATTCCCCGACTTTTCAGATCTCTGAAAGAAATCTATAACCAAAAAAAAACTCTCATAGTAAGAATTGCTTTTAAAACAATTATTATTTTTCAGGGCTGCATCTCATATTATTTGGAGGGAAATTACAAAAAAAAGATAGATAAAGAATATATAGAACTACAGAATTCTGTCAGCTTTTGACAGAATTTTTACATTTTGTCAAACGAATTTGTTTACATTTTATAGTCAATTAATAATTTCATTTTCAGATATTCTCAAATTTTTAAGTTTTTAAAGATTTTATATTATCTCTATTTTAGCTTGAATTGGCCGAGCCCAATTTCATCGCAAGATCCCGTAAGGGTGATTATATTTCACACGGAGATCGTGAGCAGTCTGTTGCCCAATCCTTCCCAGAAGTGGCAGACAAATTATTAACTCGCTACCAACTTCTGATTTTTTGCTCTTCAAAGCTTACTTATAATTCCGATTTGAGTTTTGTGATTAGGTTAACAATTCTTTGGTTAGGTATTATTAAATTTGAGACACGACCAAATTTTATAATTTGATTTCGTGAGGGTTTAGTTAAAATTTGGTCAGCATCAGTTACTTTGTTGTTTGAGTCACTTTCAATGTTTTTTTTTTGACAAAATGTATAAGGCATCGAAAATTTGATAATTGAATATTATTTAAACGCCTTTTTGTGAATATTTTTGATTTCAAATAATTATTATAACAGCCTGAATCCCCATACTACTCAAAGTACAATCCTTTCTACAAATTAGGCATCAAAATTTGGCAGAGTCTGATCGTCCACTGATATTATATTCTGAGAATTTTCATTTGTAACCAGAATTTTTTGAAATAGGTTTTTTTTCTATGAAATTATCATAAATATGTAAAAATAGTTTCCGCATTTTGAAAAATATACATTCAAACATCCTTAAAAACTTATCAAGAGTTAATTCCATTGCATGCAAGAAGAAACACCACTTTCGCAAAATTAGCAATTGAGATTTAAAAATTCAAATTTATTTCAAATTATTTAGAAATTTACATAATGGATTACAATAATTGTACATACATATATATATATATATATATATATATATATATATATATATATATAAACCATTGCAATGAACAAAGTATCTAGGTGCTGAAAGTACCTGTATATACTGACAGTATTATCTTGTATTTTTTTTATTAACTACCTAAAATGTAATGAGGAATATACAGCCTCCCTATTGGGAGGTTCAATTTCAATTCAATTTCAATTTTATTCAACATCAGTAATTACAATTTTAAACTTAAATTATACAAAGAAGACACCTAGGTGTACATACACCTGTGAGTGTTTCTATCTTAACCTAAATACCCTAACATTTTCCAATAATGATATACTCTCACTGACAAAACGTAGGAACAATTAGATTTACTTATAAAAATAAATAAACAAAATAAAGAAGAAACTCCCTACCTGTCCGAAAAAGAAAGACCCGATTTAAACAGATTATTTCTTGATTAAATTATACAAAAAACTAAAGAATACGTAAGTGTATTTAAAAAAAAATAATAAAAATTAAAACAGAAAAATAAAATAAAATGCCCAACACATATTAATTACTAAAGTGTGAAAAACTTATTTCTGTTTTTTAATATATAATTGACTGTTAGTTTAGTGAATTTTTTTAGAGGTTTAATTTGTTTTATTTCACTTGGCAGCAAATTATAAAACTTTGGACCCAGACAAGAGATTGTATGTATACTTAAACTTTTATTGTACTGCGGTGTAACTATGTGTTTGTTTATGTTACTTCTGGTCTGATGATTGTGGCTTACCAAAGTTTGTTTGTTAAAGTTTTTGTGAATGTAAGTACATCCTGTCAATATATAAAGAGTGTTTATATCACACATCTCTTCAGAGTAGAGTAAACTGGTGGAATATAATTTTGGCCTTCTTAAAATTATTTTCACTATTGAATTTTGAATGACTTTAAGCATTTTGATATTTGTCACACAAGCCCCACCCCAGAATAGAATTCCATACCTTAACAAAGGTTCTATTAACGCTTTGTAAAACATGATTAGTAGTTTTCTAGAAAGGAATTCTCTAAGAAGGTAAAATTTATGCAATAGCGCCCTAATTTTTTTAGTTAAATATATTATATGTTGATCCCATTTTAGCCTTTTATCTACATAAATCCCAAGATACTTAATGCTGCTGACTTCTAAAATTGGATCCATTGTAGCGTCAATTTGTATGTTACTAAAATTAGGTCTATTTGCATCATTTATCAAAAAGGCAATATATTTGGTTTTCCCTATGTTTAAAGATAATTTAAATGAATCGAGAAAATTTTTTACAGTTGCTAAACCTTGTCTTGATTTATTTTTTACATCTTCCCACGAGTCGCCACTGATTATTACTGCCGTGTAATCTGCATCGGATATAATTTTACCCTCAATGTCAAGATCGTTTAATGAATTTAAATAAACATTAAAAAGTATGGGACCCAAGACTGTGCCTTGTGGTACCCCAATTTTAACTATATTGGGCTCACTAAGTATTCCATTGACCCTTGTATACTGTGTCCGATCTAACAGATAATTTCTGAAAAGCTCCAGTACATTGCCCCGTATTCCATATTTTTCTAGCGTGTTTAGTAGAATAAGATGTGAAACAGTATCCAAAGCCTTGGACAGATCAAGGAAGACTCCAATGCATTTTTTTCCACAATCAAGGTTAGTAGTAATCTCCTTGACCAACTTGTACATAGCATCCATTGTGCTTAAGCTTGAAGAGAAACCAAATTGATTTTTAGATAAGATATTATTGCAATTTAAATAGGATTCTAATCTTTCTTTTGTACACTTTTCAAAAATCTTTCCTATATTAGATATTACACTTATTGGTCTGTAATTTTCAGTTTGAGACTTTGACCCGGATTTATGAATGGGGCTTACTACAGAAATTTTAAATTGGCTAGGAACTTTTCCAGATTTATAAATTAAATTAAAAATACATACAAGAGGCTTAACAATATATGAGTGAAGGCATTTTAAAACTTTTGAGGTAATTCCATCTTTACCTGGCGAGCAATTATTTTTTAAAGAGTTTATATGTTTAACTATGTCATTTGTTGTAACGGGCTTTAAAAACATAGAAGATAATGATTTAGAGGAAATACCCAAGAGCCTTTTTGGATTGTTGATATTTTTCTCCATTTTTATCCCAATATTTATAAAATAGTCATTAAAGAGGTCGGCTTTTTCTTTATTATCATTTACTGGAATATCATTTTCATTTTTAATATTACCAATTAATAATAATATTAGTAAGTAATTTTTAGTTACGTTTTCATTTGTTGCCTCTCTAACTATATTATAGATTTTTTTGATGTTATTATTATTTACATTTATTTTGTGCTTATAGAAATTATTTTTGGTTTGAATTATAATTTTATTTAGTCTATTACGGTAATCCCTGTATTCCATTATTCTTTCTGGACTAGAATTTCCCCTTAATAACCTCTTCTCTCTTATCTCTTGTTCTTATGGAGGTTATGATCCCGTTTGTTATCCATGGTTTGATCTTACGAAATTTGCTTTTTATAACAATTGTATCCTGAGATTTATCAATTAAAACCTTTATATTTTTAATTAGGCATTCTACTGCTGATTCTGGATCCGAAAAATCTTTAATTAAATTCCAGTCTACCTGTTTTGCTAGATCATCCAACTTTTCAAAATTTATTTTATTGAACTTAATTTGGTTATTCTGGGTTATTATGTTAGTTTTGTCTAGAGATAAATTTATTATAATTGGCAAGTGGTCCGTTATATCATGATTTATTATAGCTGGGTGTATTTTTAGTAAATTATCATTTTTTGTTTTAATAAAGACATGGTCTAAGCAAGTTTGTGACTCTGGTCTAGTGATATCCTGGTACAGTGAGACAAAGCCATGTGTGCTCATAAGTGAAATGTATTCATTTACCAAATGGTCTGTATTATCTAAAATGTTAAAATTTATATCGCCCACAAAAAATTCAATGTCAGTTTTATGTTTATTATTTAAATATACATCTAGATCATTTAAAAAGTCTAAAGAATTTGAATTTGGCGAACGATAACAAACATTTATACTTAAATTTTTGTTCTCGTATAAAAGCGATATGTTAGATATACTTATCTTACATATTTCAAGTCTAGATGTGAACAACTAGATTTAATGAATATTTGGTATAGATAAGGATTCCATCGAAGGAGTTAAATTCTGCTTTATCATAATATACACCAAAACCAGGTATATCAAACTGCGAGTCAATGTTGTGACACTCAGTTAGTACGATTATTTCACAATTTTGTAAATTATACGTCTGAAGAAAGACCAGGAACTTGTCAAAATTAGATTTAACACCTCTGATATTTATGATGAATTAAAAATAAAAAAAACCTAAAAATTTCAAAACAAAACATTCAACTGATTTGACCATAATAGTTTTAAACTTTTTAACCGTAATTAATGCCAAAAGGATGAACAGAGCAATTTTTGCTAAACTGACAATTGGTATCCTCTTGCACGTTCCTGCTCAGATTTCAGCTACCTACCTAACCTAATCTTTTTACTCTAACCAAAGTTGTCACAATAGGATAGGGATAGCAAGTGTCATTTTAGCAAAAATTGGCCTGTCATTCTTTTGGCATTACACCGTCTATTTATTTCTCAGAAAATTTGGATAGATTGTAAACGTATTTTCCTTTCCTAACATATCTTCTTTACTTCGTCTTGGTCCCAGTTTTCGATGTGGGTTTTAAAATTGTTCATTGCAGGTGCTGCTCGCTAGAAAACGACGACACGATCGGAGTAATTTGAATTTTATTGAAAATTACCCTTATTACTGAAAAATTTTCAATTTCAAATGAAACCTTTAAACTTGTGAATTTAACTTTTTTCTATCTTTCAAAAGAAAAGTTATAGCCCCAATTCAGAATATAAAAGTGAAAACCCTGTACTAATACTACTATTAATTGGCTCCATCTAGGTATCCGTCCTAATAATGTATTTATAATTTTGTGACATAAAATACTTTCGAAAATGTTCTAGTAATATTTACTATTTTTTTCCATTAAAACTTTTATTTCGTAACTACAGTATTTTTTCTTGGTCAATAGTGTTTAGAGATGCTTCCCAAAAAGGGGCCACGGCAAGGGTCCTCCTGGGTTTATCCAACGATAACCATAATATTATTCACGCACAGACATTGAAAGGTACAGGAGCCGTATCATGAATAAACCACATCTGGTTCCTTCACGTGATGGGCACATCTTCAAGCAAATTGGGCAATTCTTCCATAGTGTCCATTAAATTAAATTGAACAAGCCCAAAATATTTTATTTATTTATTGGAATAATTTTGGGGAAAATGGGGGAAAATCATGGGAATAATTTTCATTGTAAATTAATGTATTTTCTTACATAACTAACTTAATAAAATAACAAAAAGTGGTAGCAAAATTAAAAAGAAAAAAAATTGTAATGTCCAAGTAAAATCCTTAATATAAATTCCACATTGTATTCTTAGAATAGATTAGATTATTGAAATAACATGAGATCTTAAAGAAGAACTTACATCACATTAACAATTAACAACAAAATTAAAAACTATATCTTATAAGTACTGAAAAAATGGAGATACACTCTTAAATTATGCTAATTCTCCATCAAACCTTTTACAAAGAGATTACCAGATTCTTGCAGGTCGTGTTTCAGTTTTGTTATGAGTTTTTGCAATTCAGTATCGTCTAGTTTATTAGTTACTGCAGATTTCAACTTATGTAAAGACTCTTTGACAAGCACATCCCCTTCTTCTATTATTTTCTTTTTAATTGGTATTTCATGATCCCTAATGTATTTCATACCTTCATGATGTTCCAGTTGACTTAAATTTTCTGAAGCCCAGTCCAGAACAGTTGAAGGAAATTCTGCAAGTTTCGCACAATGAATACCATAACTTTTATCGCATGCTCCTTTTTTCACTTGGTATAAAGGAGTTATGGAATCTTTTGAAGTAACAGCAGACACATGTAAGTTTTCGACAGTAGGACAGGTATCAGCCATTTTGGTAATTTTATGAAAATGTGTTGCAAAAAGTGAGAAACATTTCACTTCCAATGCTAAATGTTCTGCAATAGCCCACGCAATGCCGCATCCATCATATGTTGAGGTGCCTCTTCCTAATTCATCCACAATAACCAAAGAATTTTTGGTAGCGGTCTTGATTATAGCTGATGTTTCAATCATTTCTAACATAAAAGTGGATAAGCCTTTCAGTTGACAATCATCTGCTCCTACTCTGGCAAGTATACCATCGACTAAAGATATTTCTGCGTATTTACATGGCACCCAACATCCAATATGAGCCATCAAAACGCATACTCCTACAGATCTTATATATGTACTCTTGCCACACATATTTGGTCCCGTTATAATGTAGAGGGTTTTATCCCCTTCATTAAAGTGGACATCATTTGGTATGAAGTCAAGATAATCTTGCTGTTCCAAACAAGGGTGACGTACCTAGAAGAAGAAGAAAACAATTTTGAATTTCATAATTGAACTTATTACAATTAAGAATTAGAGATTCCAACAAATTGTCAAAAGTTACGTTACTCAGCTTTCTGGGCAACATTTGACAGTTCATAACATTGGTGAATTATTAAGTTCAAAAATCATTGTCACTGAATTAGTTTATATAAAATATAGCTTCCTATTAAACTACTCTGACATTTTATTGCTAGGCTGGAGTAAGAAAGATGAGAAAATTGACTGTAACATACTTGGTAGTTGGTTGGGGAAATGGTAGATATATATATATATATATATATATATATATATATATATATATATATATATATATATATATATATGTATTACTTTTCTCATAAAAATTTGGGCTAATATTATTCCTGTCCAATATCAGTAATTCCCTCAACCGTTCTTTACTGGTAATATCATGTTTTCTTCATTCAGATTTGGTGATTCTGGTGGTGTCTCCAAAAAGTGGCGAACAGTCATAATTATCCATTGTTTTACTATATACACTGTATGTTTTGGTTCATATCCTGTTGAATATAAAAATCAACTTTTCTGCACTTTGATTTAAGTTGTTTTGTAAAATATCCAGATAAACCTGTTTGTCCATAATGCCTTCAATCAAATGCAGATTTCCTGGTCCGGCTGCAGACATACAGCCCTATGCAAGTATCCCATCCCTCCATGTTTCATAGTACAATTTAGGTTTTTCAGCAAAAATTCTTCACATTTTCTTCTCCATACCCGCTTCATTCCATCAGAACCAAAAACATTGAATTTACCCTCATCAGAGAAAATTACTTTTTCCAAAAGTTAAAATCCTTGTTTACATGTTGTTTGGCAAAATCTAAATGCTTTTTCAAATTTATTTCGGAAACGTACGATTTTTTTCTAGCAACGCGGCTGATATATTTAGCATCATGGAGGGCCCTGGAAATGCTTGAAGGGTGTACTGATGTATCCAAATAAGTCTCCAGTTTTCTTGATAATTTGAAAAGACTAACACTAGGTTCTTGACATACTTCTTGTAGTATAAACCTTTTTTGAGTGTCTGATTTTTCTAGGTTGGCCGGTTGTCGGTTTATTTTGCGAGGTATTATTTCTTCTATAATTTTCTATAGCGCGCTGCACAGTTCATCGAAAATATATATATATATATATATATATATATATATATATATATATATATATATATATATATATATATATATATATATATATATATATATATATATATATATATATATATATATATATATATATATATATATATATATATATATATATATATATATATATATATATATATATATATATATATATATATATATATATATATATATATATATATATATATATATATATATATATATATATATATATATATATAATAGGTTAACCATATGTTCAATAATAAAATTATAAGGTCAGTTTTATTGTTTTGTTATTGGTAAATAAAGTCAAGTATGGTATCATAAAACGGATGTATGCAGACTTTTGCAAATCACTGTATATATATATATATATATATATATATATATATATATATATATATATATATATATATATAAATATATATATATATATATATATATATATATATATATATATATATATATATATATATATATATATATATATATATATATATATATATATATATATATATATATATATATATATATATATATATTTATATATAAAGTAGATAGCAGTGGCGCCGACTGCCAGGGGGCACACGGTCACGCACCCCCCGAATTCAATAATGAAATAAAAATATTAAAATCATTAAATATAAAAATATCCTGTTTAAACTTCCCTCGTAACGTAAATAATCAAGGAATGCAGTAGTTTTGCTCCATGTCACAGAGTATGCTGCGAGCTTCTTTGTCAAGTAGTTTTGAGTACCTAGACGAATGTTCAAATTAAGTCTGAACGTTGTTATAGACGCACAGCTAATGTATATTTCCACACGGTCTCCAGCCGGAAACAACCAGATGATACGGCGTGATACTCGACGGCCAATCACAATCACGATGCATTTAACCGATATTAAAGAATAAAGGCGACTTGAAAATTATCAAAAATGTCCCAGTATGTAATCAATCCACATTGGTAAATGAACCAAAGTCATATCTACAAGTGGCAAAGCAAGTAAAACCTGAATCAGTAATTGTGGTAAAACCCAAAAAGGGCCAAACTAGTATTGTCACAAAAAAAGACATACGTAAACATGTGAATCCGACTGGTCTAAATATAACAAAGTTCTGGGAGGGATCTAATGGTAGAGTGATTATTGGCTGTGAAGATAAAAAGATTTCACCAACTATTTGATAGAAGAACCTCATTTGAAAAATCCAAAGGTGAGGATTGTAAACATTAGTAATGATGATATGATATTAGTGTTGATGATTCGGACAATGTCATAATAGAAGAGATTGTGCGGGTAAATAATTTGGTCATTGACGCCAACTTTCACATGAAAGTCCTTAAAAATGCTGTAAACAAGTACAACAAAGTTTATATTTTGATGGAAACGGATCCAAATACTCATAATGTTCTTATTAAAAATGGAAAGGTAATATTTGGATGGTCAAGATGCTTTGTATTCAACCATCTTAGTATTCTGCAGTGCTTTAATTGTATGGGCTTTGGACATTATGCTAGAGAATGTTCAATATGTTCATCTGAAAATCACTCTTGTAAAGATTGTCAGTTAGATAGTGTCAAATGTGTAAGTGCATTAAAGCCTCTAAGGAAAACAATGTTAAATTTGATGTTTTAATAATAAAATGGAAAAGAGGTGTAATTTATCAGTTTTTGGTGTAGCTCATTTAAATTTAAGATCCGTATTCACTGGCTTTCAGGAATTTGTAAATATTGTTGAGGCAGGTAGTTATGATGTTGTGGCAAAGTGAGACATGGTTGAGCACAGCTATATCACCTGACACAGTAAAAATTCAAGGGTACACATTTTTTAGATGTGATCGAATGGAAAACAGAGGAGGTGGTGTGGGTATGTATGTTAGGGAACCCTTAAGAAGTGAATTACTGGGCTTTAATATTTTGGATAAAATAGATGGCTTGGAAAGTATTTGGATAAACATTTATATTAGCTTTGAAACTTTTATTGTAAAAGGTGTTTTGTATCAAACTAAAAATAATGTTTTGCAATGCGTCCAGGCTCTAGACCGATTTCTGCCCCAAGTTATAGTTACATGTGACCATGTTATGATTGTGGGTGATGTAAATTTAAATATGATGCCTGAAAACCTGCCCAATCCTTTTTGTGATATGTTTGAAACCTTGGATTTTTCACAAGTAATAAGTGAACCCACCAGAATTACTCAAACAGCTTCTTCTTTATTGGATCCCACCTTTGTTACTGCTACAAGTGGAGTTGCCTCAGCAGGAACTATGGATGCTGGTGGCATTAGCGATCATCAACTGACTTTCTGTAGGATAAACATTCCATAAAAAAAATGCTCTCAAAAATTTCTAACTTACAGGAACCTCAAAAACTTTAATGAGGATCATTTTTATAATGATTTGTTAAATATACCCTGGAATGAGATGTTCTATATTGCAGACAGGAAAAAGTTAAATTTTTGGAATCCTGTTTATAGCCCCTATTTGTAAAACATGCCCCTCTTACAACTTCGCGAGTGAACAAACTATCAGCCCCCTGGCTTACTTTGGCATTAAAGGCTCTAATGAAAGAAAGAGACAAGGAGTTGGCGAAATATAAGAGAATTAAGACACAAGATAACTTCAATAATTACAAATCATTACGAAATCTTACACTCTACACTGTGCGTCGTGAAAAACTGGGATACCTCGAATTTTTGGAAGGACAAAAAACTCAAAAACATTATCGAATGGCCTTAGAAAGATGCACATATATTCAGGCTCAGAAGATATTCCTGATCTGCCACAAGAACTATCAAATTCAAATGAGATTAATAAATATTTCTTGAGTGTATTTCAAAAGTCGAATAACTGTGTTAACAAAATACTTTTTTACTATAATATTTAGATAAATCGGAATGCATTTTTTAGCTTTAAAATGGAGTCAGCTGATTCAGTTTTTAAGTATGATTATAGCATAAGTCGAATTCTGCTGGCAGTGATGGTCTTACCTTGTTTATGCTCAAACTTAGTCTGCCAGTTATTTTAAATCATTTAACACATATTATAAATAGCTGCCTGGAAAGTGGGTATTTTACAAATAGCTGGAAGGCATGTATTATATGTACCGGTATAAGATAAGTACCAAAGATAAATAGCCCTTCTTCAGTCAGTGATCTCCGCTCTATTAGTTTATTGCCTGTGGTGTCAAAGGTTCTAGAGAGGGCTGTACACACACAGATGGAGTATCTTGATGCTAATAACTTGCTGCCGGTTCACCAATTGGGATTTAGGGCGGGTCACAGCACGTCAATGGCCTTGCTGAACTTGACGGACAACATAATTAGGGCCTTAGATAAAAGGATGGCTGTCATATCGATGTCACTTGATTATTCTAAGGCCTTTGATGTGCTGGATCATGACCTGCTATGTGTTAAGCTCCATTACTTGGGTTTTGGCAGCAATTCTGTAGCATTCTTCTATAACTATCAGGGGTCCATTTTGGGGCCCCTGCTATTTCTTATTTATGCATTTGATATCTTTCAGACTGTTACACACTCTCATGTCCAGACCTATGCGGATGATGCACAACTACTTCATCTTTTTGATCCTGCAGAACCTGCTAGGGCTACTGAACAGCTAAATAATGATTTGAGTTCTATTTTCAACTACTCAAATGAGCACAATTTAAAAATTAATTCAAGTAAGACTCAGGTATTATGGTTCTGTCAGGAAACGCATAGACACACCCTCCAGTCTTCTCTGGAGCTCGAACTGGCTGTTGACACTTTACAATTTTCAGATAGTGCCAGGAACCTAGGCCTGCTTTTGGACACTCAACTGCGATTTAAAGATGTTTAGATGCTATTAAAAAAAAATTTTGCTAAAATGAAATTGTTATATGCAAATCGTTTGTGCGACGCATGAGGCCTAAGTATTGTCGACTTTCACTTATTGCAATATTGTCTATTACCCGTGTTTGGATTCTTTTTCAAAAAATCGCTTGCAATATGTACAAAATATTTGTTGTCGTTGTTCATCAGTTAAGGAAGTATGATCATGTTTCTTTAAAAATTAATGAACTTAAATGGTTAAAAATAGCAAATACTGTACGGCTCCATTTTGTAATTTTTTTATGAAGGTATTAAGATCATCTGTCCCTGTATATCTGAAAGAAAAACTAATATTTCACAATATTGTGCACCATAGAGATATCAGACATCGAGACCGTTTGACAATGCCTCAGCATCGAACTGCTTTGTTTCAGAGTAGTTTTACATACATGGCTGTGAGTGTATACAATACATTAAGTTCTGATCTCAAATTATGTTCCTTAGGTCAATTACACATTAAATATAAAAATCAATTATTAGCTAGCCAAACTTTGTAACTTATTCTAATTTGTACCTATTCTTTTGTATCTTTGTATAATACTTAATGTTATATTTATATTTATTTATAATTTATAACTAGATTTTGTTGTTAACACATCTTGGAGGAGAGAAAGGTTAGATGTAAGAGTAACTGTAGGTTAAATCTCGCCTTTCTTATCTCTGGTGTATGTGGGACAAAGTTTCTTTGTATGCACACATAAATTAACAAAGATGATATTTATTTATTTATATTTTAGGCGGGAAACAATTTACGATAGATTTTTATGGCTGGGCGGTTATCCAGAAAATCAGATTTGAACAAGCAAATACTGATAATAACGAACAACTTAATAAAAGACGATGTGTTGACTTGCATGAATCTAATAGGGTAATTCTAAAAGAATATTGTGACATTCTTATTTTACAAATAAAAGATTGGTACCAGTTTACAGGACACTAGCAGCAGCCTCACTTTTTTCCCAGAGTTACAAACATAATTTCCCTCAAGATATTTTTGATGAGGCAATTATTGCCTATCCATTAATTGACAGTGCTAAATTAAAATCTGAACTTAGGGTGATATATAATATGAACAATATGTGTGGCAATAGAGACAGCAATGGAATTCTTCCTTTTTTGTTATTTCTGATATAAAATAATTTAAAAGAATGTTTTTCTGAAATGATTTGTATGGCAACTTCTGACTGCGAAAGATGCTTCTCAACTCTAAATAAGATTAAGTGTTTCTTAGGAAGCACAATGTCTCAGAATAGACTTAATGCGCTTGCAATGCTTTTAATAGAAAAAAAAATAGTTCATGACATTGCGGATTTTGATAATAAAGTTATTGAAGTGTTTGCTAAGTCAAAAAATCGAAGAATATATTTTAAATACGAATAAAAATTCTTATATCAATAGTTTTTGTCTTTTTATTTTTTCTGTTAAGTTTTAAAAAAACTCCATTTAGTATTACCCCATCTTTGCACCCCCCATATTCAAAACCCACGAGCCGCCACTGGTAGATAGCAGAGCAATTAGAAGAATTATCCAAAACAATTAAATGATACCTACATTCTAAAACAAATCTTACCTTTTCCAATTTAAGCACTCTATCTCCTGAGGGTTTTAACACAGGTCGGACATATGGCACTTTGGCAGTCACAGCAGCAGTGGCAAAAGATGTCAGGACATCCAGTGTGGCTAACAATATATTTATGCTTCTAACAGTATCAGCATAACCTGCAGCAACTTTAATTATTTCATCTACCATTTCTTTCTGGAGTTCTTCATATTTTTCATTTGCTGCTGAATAATCTTCATTAAGCATAATTAATTTTTCATTATTGAACCTCACTCCACCAGCTACGGCATCTATAATTTTGTAATTCTTGGCCTATTCAATGACAGAAAAGGAATATTATACTTTGAAAGCTACATATATGAGATGTCTTTGTATAGCATTGAAATTAGTATTTTGGAGAGTATAATAAGAAATAAAATTGATAGTAAGAAAAGTGCAAAAAATAAAAGAAAGGCAGTCTGGGGTGTAATTTAAATATAACAGTCAGGTGCTAAGCACAATAAAATGCAATAATTTTGAATTAAAGGTCTTCGTGTGTCAAACAAAAATCCAACTACCACAAAACTATATCAAAGCTTTACATTTTAATCCATCAAGTAAATGTGTGAATATCCAGGGGGTTAATTTTATGGATGTTAGAAATATTATTATCAGCTTCAAAAATAATCATAGTAATGATAGCTTTCACACTAATGTTAAGATTTTAAAAACAGTTTATTACACGTTAATATTTACCCACCAACCAAATTCATAAATCTTTATATTGCTAAGAATGCTTACAATATGACATCTCTGACAACAGACACATTCTAGTTTTAGCACTTTTTGGCAGAAATTTGGGCAAGTAGTAAAAAAAAGTAGCTCGGCTACTACATGGAAAGTCAGCAGCTGCTCATTCTAATTAAATTTGACGTATGCAGCAATAGATCAACTATCACGGCAGTAACTCACCAAATCTATTAAATATCTTGGTATTTACTTATGCACTGAATTAATATGGGAGGAACACAGTACTCAATTAACAAAAAGAATATGTAAAAGTACCTATATGATTGGATACCTCAAACAACTTCCTAATATATACACTCACATAACTATGCTATCCTAAATTGGGGACATTCCCTACATGCTTTCAAAGAGAAAATTTATGATTGCAAGGCTAAGATATCTAGAGTGCTTTAAAGGCAGCTTTGTCTCCAAGTTAATATTGTCCTCTATCTTTATTCACAGGCAAAAGACTACACTTACAACAGAGTCCTACACGATTATTACACCAGGGCAAGAAATAATCTTTCTATTCAATATGGTAAAACATCAAAGGCTAGAGTTGGATGGAACTACTATCCATAAAAACTTGTAATGTGTTATCTATTATTTAAACATTAAAAAGAAAAAACATTCTATAGTGATTCTGAATACCTTCTCTGCAGCTTCAATGAGCTGATCTAAACCCAGAAATGTGTCTGCCTATTTAGGGGGTTAAGTTGTGTTTGGACTAATTATTGTTTACATATAGTATTTTAATTATTTTCATGTAATGTAACATTTTATTGCAAGAATATTTTGCAATTGTATCAATTGGTTATTTTAATTTGTTATAATTCTTTTAATATTTAATGTATTACATATTATGAAATTTGCTATACACAAAATGTATTTCTTCTAAGAGAGAATCTAACAATATGTATGTATCCAATAATAACATTAACATCAAAATGGATATAGAATACCCTTGTATATTTCCCTAGAGAAAATGTACATTAGAAGTACCTTGCATGAATCAGGCTAGAGATCTTGTTTTAACATTTGACTACTGTTTAAACTTTCAGGCTCTAGGATTACACAAAATTAACAATTATAAAATAAAAATATAACAGCTGAGTACTTTAACAACTTTTTGGCTAGCGTGGCCCACAACTTGTCTAGGGACATTTCTTTGGACAATGTCGATCCCTGTCATTGTTAGAGGGAGGTTGCTGGTTTTTCCTTTGAGGAGGTATAAAAATCAATTAAAAAATCTCATAGTAATTCCTTTAACTAAAAGAATCACTAATTATATCTGCTCACTAAAAAATAAATAATTTCACCAATTTTTAAAAAGAAGAGGCTGACCTTGTGATGAATTATAGGCCAATATCATATCTAAAATATTTGAAAGATGCATGGCAAAATCCATAATGGATTACTTTGAAAACAAAGACCTTTTCCTTAAGTGCCAGTTTAGGAAGGGAAAAAATACTACCCTTTATACTTAATCTGATAAGAGATGTTACGAACTCATATATATATATATATATATATATATATATATATATATATATATATATATATATATATATATATATATATATATATATATATATATATATATATATATATATATATATATATATATATATATATATATATATATATATATATATATATATATATATATATATATATATATATATATATATATATATATATATATATATATATATATATAATTATATATATATTTATATTTATATATATATATATATTTTTTGATTAAAACAACAAAAAAAAAACTAAAAAAATCTACTGAATCCCAGAATATCCCATGTTCTTGAAGCGGTCTGACATTAAAACAAATGAAATTTGATTTCTTAATCTTTTGTTGGTTTATAATACCTGTCTTAAAACTTGTTCCTCCTTCTTTGTGATTCTAAAGAAGTATCCATGTTGTGGGTTGCATTCTAATTTTATCGATTTACCTTCTTCTAAACCTAAATCAATAGCAGCCTTTCTAAGCAGTTTCTGCATTTTCTCTTCTATGTTCTGCTTGGATTTGTAAAGTTCATTGATTTCAGGGTCGACATTGCTCTTGATTAAATACTCACATCTATATTTTAAAAAAAATATATAAATTACAAATAAAACGGCATACTTATTACAATTTAAGAAAACACACTCTAATAGCTTTTAATAAATTTTATTTTTGGTACTTTTTTTGATAGATTCCTAGTTTTATTTTATTACTAAGCTGCTTCTTACATTTATATGTCATTATTGCACTTATTAGTCATTTTAGACATATTTTTTTAATATTTATTTTTTTCATTTATTGATTAATGTTTAGCTTTTGTTATATTTTGATACTCTTTCAATAATTTATGTTTTGAATTTGATTAAGAGATTTTGTTTATTCAAGTTATATCAGTGGGCGATCTACAGGGGGGGTCAATGCCCTTCAATTTATAGTTTAATATAAAAATATTTTTATATAAAAGGCCATTCATGGAAGGGACCAGGCTAACAACTAAGAAAAACATCCACTTTTTTTTCCTTTTATATTTTAAGTTAATAAAAACCAACAATTAAAAAAAAGAGGTCTTCACTTTTAAGCCCCCCCCTTGAGATCATCCTGCACCTGCCACTGAGTTACATAAGTAGGTACCTATCTACCAAATCCAGATCCAACAAAGTTTCAATCATCGATTGATATTTGTCCATATCAGTTGCAAATTCGCCAAGAGGATTAATAAACACATCATTAACACTTCTGTTACTCAATTTTCTTAAAATGCCTATTATAGATGGTAAACAGTTGACTGCTTGATACAACCTATAGCAATCTTGAAGTTTAGCTTTTTTACTAGATAACTTTTTGGAAAGCATCATTAAGTCAGGCATCTTTGTTAGAGAATCTTTGCCGATTAGCATCCTTGTTTCTGCGTCATTTACTAAACATTCAACGATATCTAATCTTTCATTGATTAAATTGTAATCTTTTAATGGCTGTTTAATCCACTGTTCCAAAAGTCTTCTACCCTGTGGTGTTACACAATTATTCAAAATTCCAATCAGGTTGTGAGATTTTGGAATACTAGTGAATACTGGAGCCCCTTCATTATTAAAACTAGGTTTTGGCAAGACATTTAAAGCATAAAGGGCAGCATTATCTATTCGAACATACCTTTGCACATCTATTTTTCTTAATCTATACTGGTTAAAATTAGCTTCGCTACCTGTGAGGTTCAAAAATCTGATAACTGCTTGCAAACTACCCATTGCCTCTTTTAAATTTGTTTCAGGGAAGATTTCGGCACTTTTCTCTTGATTAACTTGGAAGAATAACAGCCTATTTAAATCTTGGATTATGTCATCTGGGTTAAATTCTGATCTCTTAACTCGAGCTACTAAAATATTATTCCTTTCTAATACTGTTTTGAGAGTGTTCAGTTCTGGCATTTCTCCACCAGGAATGATGCACTCTTTAGGTCCTATTTGTGCCAAAAGTGCTTCAAGTTCTGTAAAACACTCATTATCAGTAAATTCACAAATCTCAAATGTTAGATCTGTAGTATTTATAGTACTTACGGCAAGGGTGTTATTTCTGCCAAGTTTTATTCCCATAACAGAATTGGATGAGTCAATAGTTGCATTATCAAACAAAATCTGTTCAAATTGAGTAAGGTTTCCCGGAGAGCCTTTGTATTCTAACTGCCAGTCATTATTTTTACCGGAAGATTTAACATAAACTTCCACTCGATACTGTCTTACAAGTAACAATTCGCGGACAAATGTTTCCATTTGATGTTTGTTGATGCAAACGTAACTAAGTTTTGGTGATTCTCCCATGTATTTGATAATTTTTGAAGTGAAATCTGCTGCCAATTTTGCGTCGTCATCATGAAGGGTATAATAGTCTGTACGATTGAAAAGGCGAACCGTAGAGGCAGCTTTCTCGGGCAATCCCCTAAAAAATCTTACAAAATTTTGTTGTTGACCGATGTCCAAATTCAAAGCCGCGTATGTATCTTCTGCCATTATATACACTACTTAAGAATTTTTTTAGTTTTTAGTATGCAAAGACTGTTAAAATTTAAAATGATATCAGTGGTAAACAATAAACATTAAACAAACTTTATTTAAGGTTAGCGGCAGCGCCGCATTCCCGCCATTTTTTTTTTTTAATTTTCAGGGGTGTATTCGGATTCCGGTACCCGAATAAAAGTTAGGTGCTTTCTCTAATTCACTCGATATATATATATATATATATATATATATATATATATATATATATATATATATATATATATATATATATATATATATATATATATATGAACAACGCGAGTTATTGCGTCAGAACCAGGCTATAATGAAACAATGAGTGCAAGAGCAATGACATGACGTAGGAGTTAGCGCATTACCATCCTAAGGGTCAGTCAGAACTCATAGCGGTTAAAGGTCTAGAATTTAAAACTTATTCTATTAATGTTAAACGGTTATAAAATTTTTCATGTCAGAGCTTGTTGACCTATGACTCGGTTTAAATGGGTTGGTTCGATGTATTTGGCCCTAAACTTCACTTGCCCAAACCTACATTACACATAACCGTCACTGGCGCGAACAGTCGAAATCCCGACACATTGGAATGCATGGAATTCGTCGTTGGCCTTAAACGTCGAAATATATAAACATGCACGCCAATGACGTAAGAAACTTCTGTCACTGTTGCCAAAGTGCATCATTGTTCAAATGAAGTACATATTTCCGACAATATTAGAAATATTGTTTTTTATTTATGCTTGGTAACGTGTTATTAATATTCCTGAATAATAAGTTTTAAATGTTCTCAAAGAATTACATAGTTTATAAAAATAGCAAATTGCTACGTATTAATTCTACTGCGACCGTATCAGTGTTAGGATACAATAAAATAAGTTTTACTAACATGATGAAAAATGTAATGTAAATTGTTAGTTGGTTCGGTTGTGAAAGGTGTAGAAATAATATGCAAGCTTTTACTGTGTTCCCGATATGTCCTGAATTCTAAGTTTTTCGCCCATTTAAATGTATTTTCAAGAACGAGATTACTAGAAAGTTAGATTCAGCAATTTAAAGGGACTATCAATATTAGGACAGCAGAATGTATATTGTAATGTACAAATTTCATATTGGTAAGCCACCTAGATTCTTTTTTTTGCATATACATCTATTTTCTTAAATGTTCCTCTTCGGATTTTCTACAATATATCGGTTTTTTAATGTATAGTGCACACTAATTGTTAGTTAAAAGAAAAACCTCGACAAAAACATTTGTATTTGGTTGATAACATGATTATGATATATAGTTGTGTTTGCATTTTTAGGAAAACCAAGTAAATTCATGGATGTATCATCCACAATGGGCTCCATCTTGGCAAATCGGCGTATGAATCTCAGGCAACAATAAAAAATGAAAATCAGCTTTGCATATAAAATTATGAGTAGACAGACATAGCAGTGAGGAATGGTTCCATGGTCCATCTGAGAATAAATATAGAACTGCTGAGGTAATTCATGTCCCAATAATTAGATATTTTAATAATGATGCATTTTTCTTTTTCAAAATATTTTCTTCTTACAAAGATAACTTTTAGAAAAATTTGTTAAATAGGTAGCAAAATAAAGTGCTTTGAAGATTTATTTTACATGAAGAGATCCATATACTTATCATTTTTAAAAAGATAACTATTACTCTCCTACAGAGCCGTGCTTACCCTAGACTTGGCCTGGGACAAATTTATTTGTTTCAGAATTTTCAAAAAAGGCAACCTATTTTGTTAATGTTTACAACATTTTAAACACTTGTGTCTTCGATGTTGGAATACCCCTCGGAAACCCTAAGATATTTTGATCTTCTCTATTTCTTGAGTGATTTAAATGAACACTTCATTCATACTAGGCTCTACACATAAGCAGGACGTAATCTGTATATAAAAGTTAACATAATCATCTGGGGAACAGAATTCTCTTTCAATAAGAATTTTTTGGTTTACTTTTATGGTTTGAATACATTTTATTTTTAATGGTAATATATATAATTTTATACATCCGACTAGAGGACCCTTATGAAATAAAGAAATTTGGTGAAGTGTCATAACCAAATCATTCCTACCCCTGTGTTGATATTATTGGATATATCCCTATTTCTAGAAATTAAGATTCCGTTGTTTAAAAAATACATTATTTATACACTGAACGAAAGCGTCTTGAAAAGAGTTGATAGTGTTGAAGACTTGGAAGTGCTATTGAAGTCCAAATTTACTTTTGCCAAACACATAGATAATATCACGAATAGGGCAATAAAACTATTAGGCTTTATTTTAAGATGTCTTTGACCTTTCAGCAATGTGTATGTTCTAGAGTATTTTATACTGTGCCATCTGGACTTGTGTAATTTATTTAAAATTCTTAACAATTTTATTAAGTCACCTTCTCTCTTATGTAAAATAAACTTTCATGTGTCTGTCAGATCAACAAGACAGGAGCTATTATTTCAGACTAAGTTCCACAGAATTTGATAGGTTGCACTTTGGTTTTGTAATTTGTTAAGTCTAAAAATGTTAATGGCTATTTTCTGTTCATCTATTTTTATTTATTTGAAAAAAAGCAAACATTGTTTCTTACAAAAACAGAAAAAAATACACAAACAAAAAGGAAGTGTTATGATAATTAAAATCATTTAAATTTTCCTCTACACTCTACAAGGTTTTCTATGAGAGATGCATAAGAATTTATTTATGGCACAAATATAATTGAAATTTTAATGTAACTTAAATTCTTTATTGTCCAAGAATTCTATATTATTGACAAATCTGATTTAGATATTGAATTAAATTTGCTTATATAAGTAAAAATATTGAGTTCAATTAAGATGTTAAATGATTGGAAATAGCAATGGTATGTGATTGCCTTGTATGACCAGTTTGGATGAAATAGGGAATATTCAGGATGTTACTGGAGTGGTCCCATAACAAACATTAAATATATCGGAATGATGCCATACACGTATACACGAGCGCGAAAGACAATCTATATCGCGTTCACCATATTGCCAGGAAAAAAGTATGTATGTTAATATGGTGATTCTGGCAAAATTTCATATGCAATGGACTCAGGGAGTCTAAAATTTTAACCTAAGTTTAGGCCTTATAACTTGAAACTTTCTATAAAGAAAACTAACAAGGATGAAATAAAAAAATAAAAATTACTAAATCAATATAATAAACAACAAAAAGTAAAAATAATATTTTATTCCCACGTATGTAGGTACTCATTATATAAATGTCTGTTTATGATTAAGTTATTAAGAATTAGTTTGAAGATGACTTCATAAAGTCAAATTTTCAATGTGGAATAAAATATCAAATTTTTACTTTTTAGTGTTTTTTTTAAGTCCATTCTATTTTTTTATAAAAAATTCTGTTTGGATAACAACGCTTTCTGAAGTAGATATTGTGAAGTAACTCCCCAGAAGCGAATCCCATACCCTGTGTCTATGAAGTCAAAACCAAACTTATTCTTAATTACCTAATCACAAAAATATATTTATGTAATCAGTGTTTTGTTTTACTATCTCTATTCTTTGGTGACTAAAATTTTCCAGATGGAATATAATATTATTTTCCAATTTTAGGTGCATTTTTTGAAGTCGGTTTTATTTTTTTATACGTTTTTTTATTTTATCCATTTTAGTTCTATTTATATGAGTTTTATTTTAAAACTCATATTTAACAAATAATCTATGTAAATTCCTGATAAAATGGTGAACGCTTTTTTATCATGAATAAATATTTAATATAGCGTCATACTTTTTTACAATACGCTAGCTGTGGGACCACTCGGGCAATATTCCGGATATTCCCGGAAAAGTTCATCGAAATTGTTGAAACCATCGCAGAGTAATCGTTGTACATACATAAGAAAATGCATAGGGTGAAATTGATAACCTCCTTTTTTGAAGTCTGTTAAAAGTTGCATTAATATTTGTGACATGGCAAGCTAAACAAAATAAAGGAAATGCCTGTAGATCCACCATTTTTTGTCCAATTGTAAATATTTAAAAACTGACATTCATAGAATTTAAAGTTTTATCGGAATGTAAAAATGCATAGATGACATAATTTCTGATATATTTATAACATGTGTAAGATAAAGCTGGAATATACATCCACAATTAAGCATTTAGTTTGATCATTTTTTTTTTGAAATTATATGGGCTCATTATTTAAATATAATATGTAGTTTTTTTTCGTTTTCTTTTGAAAATTCAAATAGCGTAAGTTCACCAGTCCTGGTTATTTTTTGAAGTAGTGCCATATCTATTTCATTCATTTCTTTTTTTTTAAATAAGTGTAAATGTTTTTGAAAGAAATTAGGAATTTTCTTTATTTTTAGTATGCCCAAGGATGACCATTATGTAATAAGATCACCAACAAGATCTAAGCTCTAGAAAGTAAGAAAATGATATCATCTTGGGCTGTGTCATTGGTTAAAATCTGGCCTTCTTACCAACTACACCGATTCAGTTATTGCCAGGGGTGAGGCAAGTGAAAACAACCCCTTTGTGAGTTGAGAAAACTGATTACATCATAAGAAGATAATATTTGCTGTATTGTGTTTAAAATAAAATTTATGTTTAATATAATCTTAGATTTAGATTTATTCTGAAAATAAGCTATATAAGGACTCATTCACCATTTTGGACTTATTTATGAATAGACTTTTACTTCTTAAAACTTTTTATTTCTTTAAATTTTTTATTACTTTATTTCCTAGCCGTAATAGTACACTCCAATAATCTATGCTAATTTAATTAAAATTTGGATGATTAATTGATGTAATTGAATAAATTAGTTTTCTTTATATTAAGAATCAGTTTAAAATTATCCAAAAACCATTTAACCTTATTTATGTCCTTAATTAATAAATCCTACACTTCTTCCCATATATTACTGGGGAAAATCAAAATGGAGTCATCAGCATAGGCAACCATTTTACCCCCTTATGCCAAGAATACAAAGAGTGTTGATATATATGTTTAAAAGCACAGAACACAGCACTGTACCTTATGGTACGCCAATTTTGATTTCTTTAACCTGACTCAAATCTCCTACTTTAACATAATTAGATACATTTTGAAAACATTCAACATGGATCCTCCACATCATATAGCTATCCACAACGTCCAGTAGCATAGCCTGAAGGATTGTGTCAAATGCCTCACAATAATTAGAAACTTACACAGATGTATAACTTTTACAAATATTTGTGATTAAATACACAAAATGATTTAAAGTATATAATTTTTTAAAATATAGCTATTATTATTACATCCAGGGTTAGGCTAACTCCAGACTGGGCTCAGAAAAAATTCATACAAACTCTCTACATAAACTTAATTAAAGTTTTCATAGCAAAAATACAGTTGTCTGTATTTTAAAAACAAGACAATCTATCTTATTAATCTTTTCAGAATTTGAAAAAACACCCAATATACATAGAAAATAATGGATTAAAAATCTGCAACTTCTGCGTTTACCAATTTTTTTCTACCCCTTTCAACAAAAGAGTTAAATGGAGGTTTAATTTATGATCAATCAAAATTCGTATGTAATCATAAAACGATTACTTCATTTTGAAGTATTCAAGATTTTTGTATAATTATATAATATGATTTGTTCTTAAATTCCAATGGCATTTGGTTATATATCCTTGGCACAATTTTGACAAATAATGACATTATGCCAAAGTTAGTTAAATAAGATATTGTTTAAACTAGATTTTTCTCAATTAAAAATTATTTTGCTTAGTCGGACATTAAACAAAGCACTACAGGTATTATAGAGGATAATGCTTTTAGTCAATGTCTATCCCTCTTGAAACACTGTCTCAACCTTAGGTATTATTAGCCTTATAATATGCTACCTTATATGTACAGCTGATAATTGTGAAATGCCGGAATCTATATATATAAAGCTATTGTAGGATACCTTTTTACTGGTTTGGAACTATTTATTTAGAAAACTTAACATTTACTTGAATAAAGATTCTAAAAGATACACCATAATTTTTTTTAACAATACGCAGTCTTATAAGTTTGGTGGCCAGTTCCCAACATATGGTAAAGTCAACGATAAAATATTTTTAGGAAATTCTATAAGATTAGGCTATAAAAGTTTGTATTTTAAAAGTTAATTGATAAAATAATTTACAAGATCTAAACTACTTTATACCAGTTAATAAACCTAAGAATCTGAAAGCATGAAATTAATTGAGAATATCTTCGGAAGACTCTTGTCATTTATAATTATATCATGTACCTAACTTTTTCCTAAACCATACTTAGATTTAAAAAAATATTGAAGGCGTGATGTGCGATATCTGGCATACTTACTAAAATAACTTATTACTGAATTGTGTATAACAACTCGAGAAAATATATAAATAGGCCACAGTTAATATTTTTAAAATATGGGGAAAAATTATTCATATTTCTAAACTTTGGCTATATATCTTTAATCAATATACAAAATGTGTGATACACTTTACAGCAATAAAAAAATTTATTCAACATAGAATTAAAAATAAAGTTGACACTACATTTATCATATGGTGCATCTTTTTTAATTCTCAAACTACACACTTTCTCAGCAACAGTGAACCACTTTATGTGACAAGCATATTCAGTAAATTTAAAGGTGCAGAATTTGAAGCTTCCATATAATAAAGAGGGCCAATTATTACATTGATGGAATGGGCTATAATTGGGGCTATATGACACTCGGATCAATACACGTAACTAAAGTCTTTTCTTTCTTCCTATGCAATCAGGGCAACAAAAAGTACTGAAGTATGACTATAATATACACGTCACTAATATCTCCAATGCACATATGAGCAGAACTAACTTCCTAAGCCTTGTCTACCATACCTATATGAAACATAGAGAAGACTTGCATTGGTCCTAAAACAAATTACAATTAATAAAGTACCTGCATGAATAACAAGCCTAGGCAAAATCATTAACAATCTTATAAAACACTAATCAACATGTGACTGATAAAAACTGATTTTTAGATAGGTATTTGCTTTGGATCAGGATAAAAAATTAAACACTAAAAAAAGTTGAAATTGTGTGTCTCAAAAACAAATTAGTTAAAAGATATATGTTCAAGCTTCAAGGCTTTTGTGGATTTTTATATGATCTTTTGAGTAAAACTTTATTTTATCTTTAGGTAGGGAACAACATCCACATTAATAACAGATGGGGACTCAATCCTATATAGTAACAAATAAGATTAACTTACATACCCAGTTTAAAAGTAGAAGGTTTAAAATCATCTGAATGCAAACAAGTAATAACCTCTTCCTGGGCATTCCAACAATTTTTTTTTCAATATTCAATCTCCATTATTCCATTAAATAGAAATTATCCTGTGACAAACAAATACTTTATAATAAACAAAAAAAAACAGTCAAAATATTTTCACTTCAAAGTTAGAATGCAGGTAAATACGCTAACATCATTTTTTCATGGTGTGGTTTTGATTAACAATGAATAAACAATATATTTATTTTTATCAATAAAACTTGACAACACAGCAGGCCCATTTAAAGAATTTTTAGTCAGTAGCGTAGCTCGCCAATTCGCTATTTAAAGTGTCGGGCTAGCGCCGCATTCCGCACATTCCAATCTGTCGGGATTTCGACTGTTAGGGCCAGTGAAGTTTCGGTCCACTAACTGTTTGGGCCGGTGTAGTTTAGGGGAAAATACGCACTACCATTCCTGGTGCATGAAATATATTTATTTCCTTGGAGGCAGCTTTAAAATGTGTGCCTTGATCGCACAATAAATACTTACAAACACTACGACGGGAAATAAAGCGCTATAAAGCGGCAAGGAATGTATCAGTAACCAAACAACAAAAGACAAATGTATGCCTTGCATGTTTTAAAACCCTGGCGGATCTAAAAAATTAATAAAATAAGGACAGGCATAATCTACCTCTCTAATTAAAAAATATTTAGCTCTTAAATTCTACAGCGTGGTAAATCACCCATAGGGTATTGAAACCTTAGAGTAGGGAAGAAATGCTTGTGGGGTTGGTTCTCCAACGCTTGATACATTTAGAAATAACAGAATTTATAGCGCGTGTCTGTGATAAAATCCAAAATTTTTACCAGAGTAAAAATTGTGTTGCGCGAAACCCAGCATATAAATGTTATATATGATAAAAATTGATGCCAAGCGTAGTCGAAGGCCACTGCCGGTCTATTAGAATAGAGTGTTTAGTAACTTAGGGTTGAATACTTAAGACGATCGCCGACGCCCACAGGGTTAATAAAAACATTTAATTTGCGGACAATTTTAGAGTAGACAAAACCTTATTATCAATCTAAAGTTCTATAGTAGATAATAAACCTAGTTTCTAATCATGATTAATTTTAGCATTATTTATAAAGCGTAAAATAGAATGGGTTGAGGTGTAGGAAACGATAAAAATGTACTTAATAATACATGTAAAATATTACCGTTTGCGTCGAAATTATTAAAGAGTGAGATTTTTCTCTTTGGTGAAAATTTGCGGATTTGATACATGTGAACTAAAATTTTGTTTAATATTTATGCAAGTGTTTTTCGAATCAGATAAAAAACTAGAGCCAATAAACTATAAAGGGCTATACACAAATTTTGCCGTTAGTAAACCGCGCGAAGGGTTATTAGAAAAGCGCACATGTAACCAAAAAAGATATATGTTTCTAAATATGGGAAATACGATTAAGTACAAACAGTTTCGAACGGTGCGGGTACGGTTTAATCCAATATAAAACAAACTCGGAATTGGCATAAACGGAAGTTTTACAAATAGAAATATAAATGCGATAATTATTTATAACGGAAGACATAAGTTTTGCTAGTAAAATAACGTCACATGCTTCGAGACACAGAATTGTTATTTTAGAACGGAGCAACTTTGGTTTTAGAACAAAGGAATTCGGTAAAAATAGTATTATTATATACTCCTCATTTATAAATAACTGCGGCATAACGTCTCTCGGAGGCAACCCGTGTGGCTCAGTGGCGGCTCGCCAGGGGACGCGGGTGAAGCGCGGCTTCACCTATATTTTTCAATTTACTTAAAAATAAAAATATTTTTAAAATATTAAGCATTTTATAATCTATATTTCTATTATAAAAATGTAGTATGTTTGATATAAATTCACATCATTTACTTAATTATACCATTATTTTCTATCAAAACTAGTGGGTTATATATTCAAAAAATAATAATGACCTAAAAACGTAGCGCGCTGAATATCTTTTCATAAGAGCGACCCGTTGAGGAATCACAATTAGCGATTAACAAATTCCGCTTCAGACTCCCAGTTGTTATGGCAACGCAATGGTGATTATACGTATGCCAAATAGAGATTGCTGCGGCACAAAACTGCTGCTGCACGCTGCATGCGCTTGTTGGCTTGTTATAGAATTAATGTAAATTAGTGCGTTCGGATCATCGGAGGCGGAAGCAGTTTTGCATCGTGTCGTGAATCGTGGTATATAACTGTTTTCTAAGTACAAAAAATATATTTAGAATCTTATAAATTCATATTATTTCCCCTAAGTATTAAAAAACGCTCCAAAGCTATGGATATATAACATCATAAAAAGGTAAAAAAATAGCCATTTTGGGCGTGGCACCCCGAAAATGTTTCCCCTGCGACGTTATTTTTACCCACGGGTCTGTGCACCTAGCTACGCTACGCTTCACCCGTCCTTAAATCCACGAGCCGCCACGGGTGTGGCTCATATAAGTAGTCAAGATTTTTAAAAAAATTTCTCGGAACATTTGAACTGTTTAAAATTAGCAACTCATTTTTATACTGGGTTTGGATTGGACCCAGTACTTGGTACGTTCTTTCTAGGTTACTGGGGCTAGTATACCGACAGGATCAAAAACTGGTGCTAACTCTGAAAAAAGGTTGCGTTGAAGAATGAATTGACACATGAACAGGTTTAAGGTGACTAAGCAATGATGACTCATTATTTGACCACTTGCGTAATTTAAAACCACCCCTTTTTAATAAAGAAATGTATTCTGTTTAAAGTTGAAATAGGTCAATTAATGTGAAACAGGCACTGAAATCATCAATATAGGTTAGATCTTTTAATGTTTGCGCAGCTAAAGGGAAGCACTTTAACTAGTTATAAAAGGGTGCGTCATGCTAGAAAAGTTGCTGATGAAAAACTGTATCTAAAAGTAGTCAAACGACAGCCCTGAAGCGTTTTACTCCGGGGAAAACGCCAAATGCGTTGATAATCCCGAATAGCGGAATTTACTAAGATACATCTGTTTGATGTCTGCTATGCGTATAACAAGCCGGAAAAGAAAGAAGAATGCGGAGTCTTTTGGAACTTAACTTCTACCAGAAAATCCTAATTAAAATACATTTTGCGCGCGATATGGTGCTTTCATTGTGAAAGCGACATGAAGTTTGGTCGTTACATTTTACATTACACTCATAAAATCTTTAGGTTGCGTGTACAAGTGGGGTTTTTAATAACCTGCGTTTGAGTGAATAAATCATATGTATCGCGAAACCACGTATGCCTGAAAAAATGGGCAAATTACCTTTAAATGGGAGTGAAACCATGTATCCACCATACGCGTCGTACCATCGTTATGTTTCCATGAGAATTATTGAGAAACAAAAAAAGATCTTCAGTCTCAAATGGAGCATAATTTGCATGTAAATATGTAATCCGTTTATCCATAAATATCGATGTTGTCTGCTACCTATCGGTATTATCCGTTACCTACCGATATTATCGGATACCTATCGGCATTATTGTACACCTATCAGCACTTATTCTCAACTATAAATTTATCGATATTTTTTTACGTAACTATTGTTGTCCTACGACTTGTCGATATATCAAAAGTACGCCCTTCCCTACATCTGACGTCTGTGATGTAGGGATGTTATTAGCAGAAGAAATATCGGTATTTTAAAAATATATCCAGTATTCGATATATCGCAAAAAAATATCTATATTTCAATATATAGGTATCAATAAAAATATCGTCTTTAATTTAATATTTTATATATTATAGCTTATTTTTTTAAACAAGTTGTAGTATTGTCGTTATTACCACTTTTTCTATAGGTATAAAAAGAACTTCTAGAATCAATTTTCGTTAAAAAATCTCCATCCAGTAGGTATAAGTGGAGGCATTGTTAAAGTTTTTTAATAGAAAATCTGCACGATTGTCTAAGTACTACGAGTTAATTACCAATTTAAACATATCCTTAACGCTTCTAGGACTGCGCGAAGGGACATTTTGCAGTGTAGAGGAAGCAAAATAGTACAAAGATATGATAAAATGCGGTATTCGATGGTGTAAATTTTATATCGATAAAAATCGTCTAAAAATATCGGTATATTGGACGAAAAATATCATTCATTAGATATATCGATACTTTTTCAACATCCTTAATGTGATGCAAATTAAAACTAGGCAGTGACTCCCCGTCCGTTAAACAGACGGCGTATTTTAATTTGCGATCCGTTAAAGGAAATGTTTCCAGGTTTCCTAACCTCCAAATAAAACGTCAAAATTTATTCTGTTATTCCATTGTTTTGGCGCGCCTTTTTCGTTGTTTTGTTTTATGAGTTTATTTAAGTTAAAATAATGGATAGTCTAAATACTATTAATGTTCCCATAGAATTAAAGAAAGGAGACAAATTCAGTTCTGCAAAAGAATTTGTGGTAAGTTAACTCTTCTAAACAAAAGTGTATTTGAGAAAATAAGCATATATTAAAAGCACTCAATAAATTTATTTTAGAAGATAACACGAAGAATCGCTATGTACAATTTTATAGAAGGGATAGTCGTCGAATCGAAACCGCCAAAAGAGTAGTCAAACGATACTTAAATCCAGATTTACAGTATTACCAGTTAAAATATTCTTGTATCCACGGTGGCAAGAATTTTATACCATCTGGAAAGGGAAAAAGGCAAACTAAGTATGTATATAATGTGTCATATATTTGCCAAGAAATGAGAACAAATAATTTATTCCTTTTAAAAATAATTTTAGGTTCAAGATACCTAGTCAAGTTCAGTGTAAAACAATTTATTTGTTGAACCAAATACAAAAATTTGCACTAATATCCCCATTTTTTGCTTCATTAAAGCCAATACCTCAATTCTCAAGTGTGAAGATTCATAATATTTACTTTTTAGGACCTTTAGACAAGATATTCCATGTCCTGCAAATGTTACACTTAGAGTAGCAAAAAACGGCAATGAATTAGAAATTGTTTCAATTGATACACTACATAACCACATTATAGACAAACACTTGTTTCAACATCTGCCCCAACAAAGAAAATTACCTGAAGAAGTCAGACAGCAAGCTAAAAAGTTATTAAATTTGAAGGCAAATAAACATCTAGTTCGACAAGAATTAGAAGGCAACACAAAACAAATAATTAGCTTGAAAGATCTTTCAAACATAAAACACAGAGATAAACTGAAATATCAAAACTCTGTTGAAACTGCTGTTACTGCAATTCGGGAAAAATTTGGTGAGTTGAGGTTTCTGAATATTTTTACATAAGAGGTGTACAATTTTCATAGAATTACGATAATTTTACAGTTGCAAGGACTACCACAATAATTCCATAGCTTTTAAAAAAAACTGTTCCTAATAGTCTTATTTCTGAATGCGTGTAGAGATAATGAATGATGAGAATTTTATAAAATACCCGACCGAATACCACTCTTCCATCAAAATTTCTGTTTTGTTCCAGTAAAACATGCTTTCATACAAATTTGTGGTTAATTTTGAAGCACAAGCTGTATTACCCCCCATAAGTCTCTAAACGTAATTATTCTTTCTACTTTAATGGTTTCATTGCTTTTTTTGCTATTTGCTAGCAATAATACTTAAGTTTTTTGTATTTTTCCAGGTTCCGACTGTCATTTATTGGTGGACACCAACAATATTTTTAAAGGTCTTCTTTTTTGTACACCCACAATGAAAATTACAATGGAAGCTTATCCTGAATTATTATGTATTGATGGGACATTCAAATTATTGAACATAAGGACTCCTGTTTACTTAATTTTAATTGAGGATGGATGTGGAGAAAGTCAAGTTGTAGCTGTCTCAATTTTGGTTTCAGAAGACTATGAATGCTTAAAATGGTTCCTTCAAAAATTTAAAGAAATAAACCCAAGTTGTGAAAAAACTAAGACTATAATGGCTGATAAGGATTGGTCTGAGAGAGCAGTTTTTAAAGAATGTTTTCCTAGCGCTCAAATTTTAATTTGCATATTTCATGTGTTTAAAGTTTTTCAAAGGGAAATCACTACAGAAAAAATGAAAATAACTAATGAGGAGAGAATTCTTACTTTAGAATTATTGCAGGAACTAGCTTATGCTAGCAATAAAAAATATTTTGATCAGATTTGCAATAAAATTAAGGGGTCAGTATCACAGAGTACTTGGAGATATTTGGAAGAATAGTGGCTTAATATTTATGAGGAGTGGTGTCCTCATTTAGGCGAGAACATTTTAAATTTTTTAAATAGAACAAATAATAGGGTTGAAGCAATTAACCAGAAATTGAAGATGGTTATTGAAAAAAATTGTTCTTTGGGAGAATTTTTTGAGCATTTATTTATTATTTTAAAATCCCTTGAAAAGGAAAGGAAAAATAGGTTGGCAGAAACACTTAATAAAAGGTCTGTTAGAAATATATGTAGAGGTACCCCAGAATATGATTTTTTCAATTATTTGACAGAATATGCTTTTGACAAAGTATTACATCAGTTGAAAAATTCAGAGACATTCGCCATAACAGTGACTGAAGAAGGTTTTACTCTTAAAAATAAAGAAACTGAATACAAGGTGTCCAAACATTCTTGCTCATGTTATTTTTTTAACAGTATGGGGCTTCCCTGTAAACATATTTTTAAATTATTGCATCATTTAAATGAGCCTTTTTTTAATAAGGAAATTGTTAAAGAAAGGTGGACTAGAGACTACTTTCTTAAAAATCAGATATATTTTCAAAACTTGAGTGATCCCTCAATACTCCAGCAGCTTGCAGTTGAAAATTTAAATTTAAGTATAGACAAAGAATCTCCAAAGAATGTTAAAGTGTTGAATCAGCAGCAAAAATATAGAATAGCATTTGTGAAATGTAAAGAAATTGCATCTTTGGCTTCTGAGGCAACAGGATATAATTTTGAGAAAGTTCTAGAAACTTTAGATTCTGTGAAAAACTTTTTGCAAATGAATAGGTATGATATAACAGTTGAAGAGGGTGGTGGTAAGGAGAACATTCAGCTAGGTGATGGTGGTCTTGCTGTTAGCAACAATATTATTCAACCAGGTGGTGGTAGTTAGTAAAACTTTTAAATTTAGTTGATATGTGCCTCTTATTAGAAATAATTGTATTAGTTCTGTAGTTTATCATATAATGTTTAAAAAGTAATCCCAAAATTTTATTTTTAGGTTTAACAAACACTTTACAACCAGATTAAACTGACATAGATATTAACATTTTTGATGTAGAAGATAGCAAAGGTAGGTTTTTATCATTCTTAGGCATCATTCTTTGTTCAGTTTCTGATTAAAAAATAGTATTTTAGATATTCCTCTTAAACTCTTATATTATTATTTTTAGGATTAATAGAAATTCCAGTAGGAGACGAAATCAATAGGTGCAGTATTGACAGTGTTGCAGATGAAGTAATAGAAGGTAATTTGATAATTACTTATTTATTAACCCTAAATAAATAATTAATATTAATTGAATACCAAATAATATTGAGTATATGGTGTTTGAAAATACAATTGTGATTATAAAGTCCCAAAATAATCTCGCAGTGAGCCTTAAAAATTTTATTTTATTTTCAGAAACAACACATGTTGCTTGTGGAGAAGGGAGTCAAGGTATTATTGTGAAATATAAATGTTGGTTAATCTGCTTTATGTATGTGTTTTTCTAGATACATCAGATCTCCAATTCAATCTTGAAGAGCATGATTACTGTAGTAATAGAGTTATGGTTACACCAAATAATACGGAAGGTAAGCCAGCTTAATTTTAATTATTTATTGATGTTAAAGTATTTCTTTTAATTTTTTAGTCAGTGAAAATAGCATGAATATAAATAGTATAAAGTTACCACCAATTCTTAAAAAAAGAGGAAGACCTGCTGGTAGTGATGTCACGGCAATCGGATTACCAAAAAAGAAGAAAAAAATAAAGAAGCCTTTTAATAAATTAAGCACAGCTAAAAAAAACTAAAATTGTCCTTCCATGGATACTGAAATATCCAGAACAAGTGTATGCAAAAAAATGTCTACAAGAAAGTGATTTCAAGGACGTTGAAGAAGTTGATATTAGAATTACTGAAATAAATATAGCAATTATAAAAAAAATTTTCACCTTAGAAGCTTTTGAAAAATTAAAGGTGTTGAAAACAAAGAAGAAACTGAGTGGAATATGGACATGTGGATCTTGCAAGGAAGAAATTGGTAACTTTCCATGTATTAGATGTGATCGATGTCTTCCCTGGTTTCATTTATCATGCTCAAAAAATTCTTATAATGGAATGTATTCAAATTGGCTATGTGCATTATGTTGTCAATGACTACTGTGTATCCTGCTGTAGTTATATAATCTCTGTCATAATTTAAACTAATGCAATATACTCTATGTTATATCATACATATAATTTGTGTTTTATTACATTCAGTAAATATTAAAATTTTATCGCAGATTTGACCTATGTAAGTAGTATAACTATTCTATGCTAAGACAGCCGTGGCTATATCAAACCGGACCAACGCTGTTAATCAAAATATTTAAAATCAAATGTCTTGATACTTAGCTATCGTGACATCTATGACCAATCAGGAGATCAGAATGATGTTAAGGCTGCTTTATTATATAATTTAAAAAGTATTTATTACAAAGTTTGGTCTCTTACTATAATTTAACAAGTACTTACGTGATGCAAAAGTTATTTTGCAAAATGTCAATTTATACTTCATATGTAGCAAATTTAAATTTAAAAATTCTTCAGCGATACATTTAATTTAACCATTTTTTATTTAAAGCTTTTTGTCAAATTTACTTTACACAAATGGACATCTCATAATTTCAATGATTTTGCAAAAATATGAGGTAAAATTAAAATGAATCCTATCTGGATCTGGAAAAAAGGAACACACTGTAGATTTAAAAAAATATATAAAGTTTTGTGTGCGAGGTGCATGAAATAAAATTACAAATTTAATACTTTTATCTTAAGAACGGAGCTTTTTAGGTCATAAAATTTGAAAAAAAAACTAATTTCAAATAACGCAACGGCATTTTTGGAAAGAAAGCGATGGTTTAAATACCGAGTCTAGAAAAATTACAATCGACTTATAAGTTTCTAGTTTAAATAAAATAAACAGACAATATTAAAATTATATTTTGTATTCAAAATTCAAGAACAGAACACAGTTACGCTCCCTATCTATTTCTTTTTAACGGATAACTAAATAACAAACGCCGTCCGTTTAACGGGAGGGGAATTAAAATAAGCTGTCCGTTTAACGGACGGGGAGTCACTGCCTTAAAACTATTTTCAGGATAAGTAGGAGATGTTTGGTTAACTTTTGATTTTCGATAAAACAAATTTTCTAAAAATATCTATGATTTGTACTGAAATTTAAAGAAAAAATCATGTCTTCCAGCATTCTGGGTCCTGAATGGTAAGTTTATAAGTGAATAAAATAGCAATTGTATTAGACAATTCTTTTTAGGAATTTGTCTCCCGATGGCATCAATATCATTAGCGATAATGGAGCACTTAAGGATGCAAAAATTGTATTAAAAAAGGCCTTGGACGTAAGTTAAATATGCCCCAATATTTCAAATTTGATCAAAATCAGTTTTAATTTTTAGTCAGATCTTAAAACTATTGGAAAATCGGCCTTGCCTAGTGGCTTATCCAAGACTAAAATTGGAAAGGTAAATGAGATATATTTTAATACTTTATGCATCCAAATTAACTAAGTAATATTCTAGATAGTTTTGCAAATACAAAAAATTCGAAACATCTCTGCTCCAAAGGCCAAAGAGGGGTCTCAGGCTGCGCCTCGAATGTTAAAACTTACTTTAACAGATGGGGAATCTTATATTCAGGCAATCGAAGTAGCTCCAATAACTAGTATAAGTAGAGAAAAGACAGCTCCTGGCACGAAAGTTCTTGTTAATGAGGCCCCTGTTTTTTCAGATTATTTGTTGATAAATCCCCAGAATTTTAGTGTTCTTGGTGGACAGGTTGAACATTTATATGAAAAATGGGTTTTAGCAAAAAGTATTCAACAAAATCATCAGTATGGTAAGATATTATGTAAAGGTGCTATCTCTGCATAGAGTTTCATATTGTACAATTTTTATATGTTTTAAAATTCTCTCTCAATATTTATAGTCACTTAAATAATATACTTTTTAGTAATAAATGATGGTGCACCCCCATGGGTACCTTTTGGTTGCAAAATTGTCTCTGGAAATCAAGACAGATCATTCAAATCTTTGGAGAAGAATAAGGATGACAATAGTGTTTCTGAGTTTGATCAACAAAGAAAGGATGCTATTGCTGAGGTATCCACTGGTGCAGTAAAAAAGACTTTTGGTGGAAGAGTCAAACAAAATGTACAACCTGCTCAAAATACTCAGCAATACACCAGAGGTATTGTTTATCATTTAAATCTCATCACCATTTACTTAAACTATATATACAGAAAAAGTTGGTTACTTTTTTATTTTTTAAAACTCCAATTTTTACACTATTTCTCTTATATTTATGCTTAGAATGTCTTCCTGGATCCCTCTGATCTCACTAAGTGTTTTAATCTTGTAGACTTAAGAACCCTGAGCAATCGAAGGATTCCAATATGAAACTATTGAAAGTAATTTAACTTTGATGCTGTCTAAACTGATTATTTAATTGATCAAAGGTGTGAATACTTCTATACTATTGGTTGCTTGGTGGTAATATTAAATATTGCATACATAAAAATTTTCAAAAAATCCAACTGAAATTAAAAATTAATCCCTAACAATTATTTTTCTATTTTGCAATCATAAAGACCACTTTTCGATATGCAAAGTATAGTCCATCTTTTCGATACTACTTTTTTTTTCTCTACAAAATTAGTACTGGCCAGCTGGAACTGGAATTTAAAAACTGGTTGTCACATCTTAAAACTGAGAAACAAAAATGGTGTGCATGTAATTACCACTTTTGGCATGCATTCTCCCCAATTTGAAAACATTCAACAGTAAATATGTTTTTTAAATTCAAATTCAAAATCGTTTATTTCCATAGACATACAGGATGCATTGGACTTGTCTTGTAAGAAGATACATTTAAAAAAATAAAATTAAATTAAATAAAAATAAAATAAAGAAGATACATTTAAATAAAATACAATACAATAGTATGGTGTACATCAGATATTCTAAAAATCTACATTATTATACATATAAAGTCATCAAAAATGATACAAATAAAATTCTTCGAGAGAGTAAAAAGGATTCGCAGCTAATATGGCCTTTAATTGACTTAAACTGGAATTAGTTGGGTTTTTCTTTAATGTATATAGGTAGGTGATTGAACACCTTCAGAGAACTTATCTCAGGTCCTTCCTGCACCTGAGTCAGTCTCGCACTAGGCACAAAGTTTGTCTACATTTCGTGTTTTGTAATGATTAATATCACTCCATTTCAAATAGCTAAAATGATGTTTAAAAGTAATACAAGTACACTGGAGAATATAAAGGTTTATCACAGTAAGTATCTTCTCAGAAGCAAAAACTGGGCGACATGAGGCCCTAAATGAGAACCTGATCAATGCTAGCAGAATTGCCCCATGATAGTAGACCATATGACAGGACAGAATTTACTGATTTGTAGTAAAAAGTCTTAAGTGTGTGGGTGCTCAACATTAGCGTTGCAAAATTAAGAGACAACAATTTAATGCACACGCATTCGGTTTAACAGATTTTCTTTGCTTGATATTAGTGGACCCATCCCTGATAAGCAGACTTCTATCCTGCAGAACTCTTATAGGGGTGAAAAGCATAAAGTTGGTTTTTGAGCTATTTAGACAAAGTCCCTTGTTCTCACACCAAGGAGATATGTCACGGACACTGCGTAGATGTGTCATCTGCAAAAAGTGTGGCAACAGTCATTTACTAGTAGAGGAAGATCATTAATGAATAACAAAAATAATGTTGATCCCAGGACGCTACCTTGTGGCACTCCTGTAGTAACATTTACCCACTCGGGCAATGTGACTCTACCTGCATCTGACAAATTGACTGCTTGAGATCTACCTGAGAAATAGAATTTAATCCATTTCCATGCTGGTCCTCTAATTCCATAGTGCATTAGTTTGTCTAGCAACACCTCATAATAATAATAATAATAATAATAATAATAGTTTATTAACGGAAAGTTACAATATAACTGAATCCATTTTATCACATACATTGGATACATTCTTACAAAAAAAAATTAAGTATTGTATTAAATCTATTAATAAGTTAGTGTAAATAATTAGCATTTAATAAATTTTTTTTTAAGTTTAAATTTAAAAGTATTCAGAAACATGTTAAACATATCAATATCCTCCAAGGCATTCATTTCCCGACACATTCTTGACAAGGGACTGTTGAATCCATAGTTTGTTCTGTGATAAGGAACATTAAACAAGTTATGTCTTCTGTTAACCCTTTGTGGAACAGCTATAGCAATCGAGCCAAGCAGATCTGGGGTATCAACTATAGAGTTCACAATTTTGTAAAGAAAAATAAGATCTATATAGACACGTCTTTTTGATAATGGAGGTAGATTTGAGGCGAGTCTCATATTTTCATAATCGACCTGGTCTTGGGGTATCCCTGTTTTAAAGGCTACGAATCGTAAGAAATCGGTTTTGGATTTTTTCCAAAATTGAACGCATCAGGGAACAATAAAGCACCCTAAAACAATCAACATTATAGAAATCAGTTAGTGTTCTTTTTGTAAAGCCCAACAGCTTCAGGCATGGATTGGTAATGTCATTAATATGTAAGTCAAAGCGAAGACTACTGTCCAACAAGACACCCAAATCCTTCACAAAATCAAGATGAGTGATTCATTTATCAGCCAGTCTATAGTTGAAAATTACACAGCTTGGTTTCCTATGGAATCTAATAACTGAACATTTTTTAAAGTTAAGATGCATGAAGTTAGACTGGCACCAATTTGTGAGCTGATTCAAATCACTCTGCAAACCAATACAGTCATTTATATCCTCTATTTTATTGCAAATTTTCAGATCATCCGCATATAATAAATAATGGTTAGATGTAATTACTTCCCCAATATCATTAATGAAACAGTTGAAAAGCAATGGAGCCAAGTGTGAACCCTGGGGTACCCCAGAGGTCACCAAGATATCTGAACTCACACAATTGTTTAATTTTACTTGTTGCCTTCTGTCTGACAAGTAGCTACTTATCTATTGAAGGAAGGTACCATGAACTCCCAGACCATACATCTTACATAAGAGCCTTTGATGATTCACCTTGTCAAAGGCCTTGGAGAAGTCTGTATAAATGTCATCCATCTGTAACAGCTCCTCCAAGGCCCCCAGCAAGTAATTCTCATATACTAGGAGATTAGTAACGGTGGACCGATTAGATACAAACCCATGCTGATAAACAGAAACTATGTCCTCGAAAATTTTACCAAATATGCAAAATTTAGAGATACCACGGTAATTCTCAATGTTAGATTTATCACCTGATTTATGAACTGGTGTCAGATAAGTGGTCTTCCATAATTCAGGAAAGACTCCAGTGGATAAAGAAATATTAAAAATAGTAGATAGTGTACTCGCCAACAGACACTGACAGTTCTTAATAAAGACAACCGGTATGCCATCGGATCCAGTGCCCAGGGAACTACTTAGTCGAGATATTGATTGAAAAACATCTATTGGTTGAACAGATAAGGAACCCAAGTTAATGGAATTTGTGTAGGTGAAACTCATAATGTCATATTGCTCATTGGAATATACTGTTGAAAAGAAGGACTTAAATAATTCAGCTATGTCCTTTGAATTCTGTGCAGTTTGATCATTATAATACTTAGAGTTAGGCAGAGAGAATTTTCAGTTTTTTGTATTGATATAATCCCAAAAGGCTTTGCTGTCATGCAGTATACCATTTTCAACCATAGAAATGTGTTTATTGTAATCAGTTCTATAAGACTCTTTGCATAACCGACGCAGTTCAGAAAAAACATCAAAGTCAGCTGGGGATTTTGATGTTTTATATTTTTTGGAAACGATCTTTTTTTCAAAGATTAATGCTTTCAATTCATGGGAATACCATTTAGGGAATTTCCCATTTTTTGATTTTGCTTTAGGAACTAGATAATCAATGCAACCATTTATGCAATTATAAAAGTTATCAATTGTTTCATTTACATTTCTGTCATCCATCAAGGATGGCCAATGAATACCAGCTAAATAGTGCAAAATTTCCCTGTAATCACAATTATTAAAATTATTATAGATATAGTTAAATTCTAGTTCAATAACTTTCTTTGGTACAGGAATTTCAATTTCAAGAGATTTTGGTGTGGGGACCTTTGAAAGATTGACCTTAATATCTGCTGTGGTAGAAAAAACTAGGTCTAGTATATTACCTGATGTGTTGGGATATGGATTCAACTGATACATATTAAGATAAGCAAAAATATCTGATATAAGTTCCGACTGATTACTAGTATTACCCCTAGGGAGCACTCCATATTGATCACTGCACCATGATATCTTTGGTAAATTAAAGTCTCCACACATAATAAAGTCACTATATTTATAATTATTCAGAACATAGTCCAGAGTTGAACAGAAGTCTTCATATGTTTCCACTGAAGATTGGGGAGGTATATAAACACATGCCACTAACAGTTTATAGTCATTATTTAATGTTATCACAATATATATCTGTTCATTTCTTTGATTATTTAGCCTGATCTGATATGACGGCAAGTTTTTTACTGCAATGAGGACTCCTCCACCTCTTTCTTTTTGGCTTGTTTCCCTGGAACGATCACATCTATATATATTATAATTTACCAATTTCAGTTCGTTATTATCTAAATCTCCATTAAGCCATGTTTCTGTAAAAAACAGAATATCATATTCATCAATTTTTACTGAGGATGATATGTTGAAAATTTTGTTATTTAGGCTTCTAACGTTTTGGTAATAGCCTGTAATTTCGGTTTTATGCAAACCTATTTTGCTTGCTGTTGTTGTCTCTTCCTGGAAAAATTTTTCACTCGATAGGGTTCTCTTTTTGAGCTGGGAAATATAAATGGCTTTATTGTAACTCCAGTTGGCCAGGTTTCAGCATTCAAAATAATGTCTTGTAGGTTCTTGGGCGCTGTTATTTTTAATGATGATATATGATATCTACATATATATATATTTCTTTTCTTGAGCCGCTGTGATTGTAGTCTGCTTGTTGTTTGTCCCTTTTATAGTACGTTGATTTGTTTTATTAACTCTTTTATAACTTAATCTCTCGGGGTCTCCTGACATATGCACATTTTCATCACATGTAGTAATTTCTTCTGTGGTAATTGGATGTTGCTGTATAGGATTATGTGCGATTGTGGGGAGAGTATTTCTATCCACTGTAAGTGAAGGTTTAAGAAATTTTATTAAGTCCTTATTTGCATATTTAATTGCTTCTAGTTTATCAGAAATTAAGTCAGACTGATTTTTTTAGTTCCTTGGAAAAGTAATTTTTCCATATTACTACAATTTTGTGATATTGGTGGTTGAGAATTCTTAGAGGTCTGCATGTCATTGTTTACTGGGGGAGTTATACTACCTGACCCTGGCATTTTCAATTTATTAATTTCTTCTTCAAGGGAGTCAAGTCGTCTCTTCATATCTGGACAAAGGGAAACACAATTGGCGCATTCAGGACAAAAATGTCTTAGGCATCTTTCCTTTATGATAAGTAATCTTATTTCTGAACTTCTTAATCCTGAGCAGTTCTTGCAAAATATTCTACGACAAATATCGCAATGCAAATAGTTCTGGTTTGTCTTCTTTTTGGGTGCATTCTTTATTACATTTGAAACAGCATGTGGCCATGTTTGAGGTTAACTATGGAAAAAAATATTTACAAAAACTGGCAAATAATGGATTATCAGCCAAAGTATCACTTCTAATCTGCTGGTTAGATCACAGTTTTCAGTAAAGAAACACCTCTGAACTGCACAATCTTTAATTTGAGAACAATAAAATTGGCTATATTTACGTTTTAGGCACGTTTTCACATTGCTGATTTTTGCCGAAAAATACGTAACTTTAAGATGCTCATTCAATGCACCGCCGTCCTCTGCCTTTTGGCATACTATTTTCATGGAGTATACTAATTAATTTTATTTATTAACTTAAAAATTGATGAAAAATTCGGGACACATATAAACTTACACACAACAATCACAATCACCTAACATGATTGATAGTATAAACCGCTTTAGTAAAGTCATAAAAAATCCCAATCGTTTTTAATTTTTTGTCTAAATTATCAAGAATTTTTTTACAAAAAGAAAGTATAGCGTCGTCTGTAGAATGACCAGCCCTGAAACCAAACTGTCTGGAGGTTAAGATGGAAAACACATCCAAAAGATTTAATATCCGCTGTATCTCCCTTTTTATGAATAGGGACAACAATAGATTTTTTTAGTTCTTCTGGAAAGTAACCATATTCAGGGGAAATTATTAAGTATGTCAACGGAGCTACGATGTTATGAGCACATTCTATTAAAAGGTTACAATGAACTTGATCTAAACCAGATGAGCTCTTATTGGAAACAGACTTAATAATCTGAAGAGTCTCATTCTCACTTACGGGGGTTAGGAAAATTGAGATAATATCTTATTTAAAATATATTTATTTATTTACGGGCCGAGCCCAATTAACAGTTAACAGTGGGTACAATATGTTGTACTTAAAATTAAACAAAAATTTGTACATTCATTGCTTAACATATATTTTGGTTAATAGTTATTAATTTGAAGGGTTTGGAGCTGTCTCTCAAAGTGAGATTATTACCAAAAAAATTTAGTTCCAGATACATATTACCTTATCTTGGTGCTCATGATAGAAAAGGATTTGATCCATAGTTCGTTCAATTGTGTCTTGTAGCTAGTAGGGGCGCGAAGTCCTACTTGGGACAGTAGATGGCTGCAGTCCATGCGGGAATTAAGGATCTTATACAATATTTTAAGGTCTATTTTGTCACTCCCAATTGACAGTGGTTCAAGATTGAAAGTAGAGTACAAAGTATTATAATCAACAAAGTAGTTCTCGGTGAGAGGGATATTGGATTTATAGCAAAGGTAGTGAAATAATTTACGCTGCACCTGTTCGAGAGCTTTTATGTGTACCATATATTGGGGGCTCCAAACCAAAGAACATAACTCCAGAAGTGATCCAACCTATGCACAATATAACATTGTGTTCTGAGGCAACATTTTTAAAATCCTTGGTACAAAGCTTAATGAAACACAGCATTTTTAGGGACCTCGGGACTATTTGTCATAGGTGTGGTATGAAAGATAGAGAAAAAACAAAAGTGACCTCCAGATCACTGAATTCGGTCAGTGTCACAAGAAATGTGATCCCAATGTGGTAATTGTATTCAATAGGATTGCATACTTTTGAAAAACAAACCACTTTACACTTAGCGTTAAGCTCCATGCTATTCAACCTACACTCAGTGAGCCTATCGAGGTCTGCTTGCAAACCCAGGCACTGATCAGTTGATGAGACCCTGACAAAAAACTTCAGGTAATCTGTAAAACAATATAGTGCACAAAACAGAAGAAATAATATACAGTACTTTTTTCATAAGACATTTAATCTCACTCGCCCTAACCTAACCTAGGGTTCTTGCTAAAAAATCATGTCTTATGAAACTAGTGTCCTAGCAAAACTAATGCCAGCTAAGGAAGTAAATGTTAACCATCACAAATGATACAAAGATTGGAGCTGTCAAAAGCCTAATTTTCATTTCCATGGAAAAGCTCATAACTTGTTGCCTAATTTTTAACTACTGTAGCAGAAATAGATAATTAAAAAATGTTTTATATATTAAGGCTTTGTTATTATACTCTGACCTGTAAACAACAGTAACTCTATGTAGGCTTACCAGATTTTTTCTAATTCTTGCTGGACGGGGTAATAAACATATTGGTTATGGAGACTTAAAGTATTCAGACATTTTTTTATTTTAACAGTATATATTTTTTGTATATTTCATAAAGTTTGGTAAAAAGTATTACATTACATCATATAGGGATTACATTACATCATATATGAATTACATTACATCATATAGGAAACTTTATTTGAACTCTGGAAGCACCCCACCAAAATTAGGAAGTCTTATTTGTCAATCAGTAATCACAACTTATTTTATTTAAAAAAAATGTTTTAAACATTTTTTTAGTTCTGTCCAGTCTGTTAGTTTGAGCAAAGTTAATTATATAATTGGTCAATTTTTTTTTCTAGGTAGAACAAGTGACAGGGCTGATCATGACAGAGGAAGAAAAAATAAGTTTAGCACTAAAGAAGATGATGGAGTAGAAAAACTCCAAAAACCATCAGAAAAAGTCTCTTTATTCTCATTTCTCGAAGATAAATTGCCAATATCGGAACCCAAAAAACCTTCTCTGTCATCTTCAATCTGCCACCAAAGTAACTGCCAAAACTACCATCAAAAAGATCCCAGAATACAGCAAAGAAATGAGACGAGACAAAATAACAAACAACAAAATGATAAAATTACACCTAGTAACAAAGAAAAGCCAATCAATCAGCCTACTTTTAATAATAGTGCCTCGAAATCCTCTAAGCCTGACTCAAACAGTTCCTTGCCTGCTAAAATTCTACCTCAAAAAAGTGGTACTGCAAGTAATGGACACCCCAGCTTGAGTACAAATGAAAATAGCAATAATGCTAATGATAGAAACACTGCCAGTTCTAAAGGGGAAACATATAGTTCTAGGTAAATATGATAGATGCAGTTTCAAAATTCTTAGAAATCAGTAAATTGGCCATTACCCAAAACTGCCCTCCGCACACAGATAACACAGTTTAAATATATGCACATAGCTATTTGGTAATAACTTTATGCATATAATCTCACTTTTGCATAAAAAATATTACTTCGATAATCCAGTATACCATTTTTTTTTATTTTGTTATGAAATTATTTTTATCTTACTATTTTTTAATAGTTTATATTTATATACATCATTAAAATTTGTAGTAACACAAACAATGTATGAGAATTGTAATAGGTGTCTCAATAACATAAAAAAATATACATAAAACATTTCAGAAATACCCAGCACAAGTATCCTAAAGAGCAGAATGTAAATTGGAATAAAGATAGCTTCAATCAACAGCAATATCAGACAGCTCAAAATTGGTATAAGAGCAATAATGATAGACATTCAAAGCAACAAAATCATTCTACATCAAATCAATATGGAAATATTAGTGATAGGTGAGGCTAGATAGTTTATGCAGCAAGTTTTTATTTTTGAAATAAATATATAACTAAAATAAAGTTATAAGAAAACACCCAAGACACATAGATGTGAGAAAAATATTTGTTAATTGTAAATTAGTTTCTTTCCAATATCACAATAGAACTTAATCTGTAATATAAAAATTTAAGGTGGCGAAGTTTTATTTTAATAACATTGTCTGCCATCTATCACATCTATGTACCATCATTTGAAATTCTTAATAAATTGGAAATCAACCCAAACGAAAATTAAAACTGGCAGATAAAATAATGATTAAATCAAGTTCTCAAGTAGTTCCTAAGAATATATTATGTATGTAATATTTGCCAGGTACTTACCTTAAATAAATACAGTCTTTTTTTATTGCAGATATCCCCAACACTCGAATGGTAATAGTACTGCAGCAACCTACTCTAAAGACAGCTTTGGTCAACAAAATCAATATAGAAACAACAGTGATAGGAATTTTCACCAACAAACCCTTCCTAAACCGAATTTTGATCAGCAGCAAAACCAGATGCCACTACACACCAGCAACCCAAGACAACGCTACTCAAATTCTAACAATTATTCCCAGCCAAATACTCATTATGATCAAAAATTTCATCAAAATGTAAGTACAAATTCTACAGCTCTCTCCAACATCTTTCCTGAATTGTGAAGACCTTGGCTGTTTCAGTGGAATTGACCCAAAAAAATAATTCCATAGCTCATATGAGACTGGACATAGGCATGATATGTCAAAAGAACAGCATCACCACCCACTGTGTTCTGCAGTACTCTCAGTGCAAAACAATATCTGCTCATCCCTGTTACGACCTGTTTTGTCAATCTATAATCTAGGAATATGCCCATAAAAGATACTGAATTCAGAGACTTTACGACATTGTCACCATAGTGGAATGATATTGAGTGGTTCGGTCTAAATTTGAAGTTGATAATTTGGGTTTTTGATATATTTAACATGATATTGTTCTGAACTAACTATTTAGGTTAACCATGCTCTTTATGATGTTTGCTTTGCATGCTTCTTCATTATTTTCACTGCAGATTAAAGAAGAGGTACATGAAGAACTAAGGGATACCTTTTTTGTCAGACCAGAACTTGACCTTACCATAATGCCATTATCTGCAGGCTCGACTACAGATTGTCTCCTTCCAGTTAGGTATAATCCTAAGCTCTCCTCTGATGCCTTATCTTTCTAGCTTCTGACAATGAATGTTGAAGTCAACACTGTCAAATGCCCTTGATAGATTCAGACATGGGGCCATGGTAATCTTGCCTGGGTTAAGACATTCCATTGTCTTGCAAGGCTTGATAAATTCCTAAAACCATTGTGCTTAATGGTTATAATCTCATACAATAGAACATGTTTTAAAACTATAAATCATAATGAAATTCATACAGAATTAGAAGGGCTTACATCTAAAACGTTAGTGATCCCATGATTATTAACCCTACTAATATTGGTGATTTGTAAATATGATATCTAAAGTCTGGCAAAATTGGAGGATATTATTTTGTGTTTTTGGTTTACCTGGCAGAAGTAAAACATAATTCTAACCCCCCCCCCCTCATAAATACCATAATTTTCAGCTGTAAATTTAAATTTAAATAAAATTATACACATCTGGGTATGAAACAAATTATGGTAAAATTTACCATATTGCCTAGTTATTTAGAAACTTGTGACAGGAATTTTAAAAGGATTAAAAAAACCAATGTCCAAAATTTTTTAAAATAATGCCAGAAAATTTAACCTTTTTTTTATACTTATTTTATTTACCTACTCTACCTATTTGTCATTATAATTTTTTAAGGATGCTAAAGGAATAACATTTTTGATTGTCTTTCTCTTATCATTTTATCAGTCAGTTCAGAGTGTTCTCATGATTGACCTGCTTCACTGTCTGCATTTAGATATCAACCTTAAGGTCACCATGAAATTTAAACTATTTTATTGTCTCTAATATTCCCCTCTCGCTCTTAGTTGAGTTTTATAAATATTATGAAAAATACCAATTTATCAACTATCTATAGCAAAGTAAAGCCTCTGTAATTTAATAATTAGCCCGATTGGGCTTTTTTAAAAAGGGTTTTCTCAGATATAAAAAATGCTACATTGAAAGTTTTGGGAGATTCGATTAATTACTCTTCTGCAACAGATAAATCTCCCCAGTGCCTTAAAAGAACAAAAATTATGCCATTATTTAAAGGAGGAAGTACAGTTGATCCAGCCAATTACAGAGCAGTTTTATTGACTTTTATTGACTTTTATATTGGCAAAATGTATTAAAAAATTGGTAAAATTGTATCCTTTAAATAATGTGAGCAAGCATGAATTATTGAATGAAAAATAGTTTGGTTTTCAGAATGTAAAAAATTCCAATAATGCTATATTTTCTTTTCTATAACATCTTTACCTTCACTCCAATTAAGGGAGAGTCTGCTGCAGCAGTGCTATGTGCTAAGCAAGGCTTTAGATTGTGTAGATCATGGGATACTGCTCAGCAAATTGGAAAGATATAGTGTAAGGATATGCCATTGTTATGGTTTAAGTTATATTTATCTCTGAGTGCACAGTGTGTTCCAATTGCCAATAGGGTGTTTAGCTCCTCAATGTTAATGGAGGTATTTCAGAGGAGTCTGTTTTGGGTCCCTCACTGTTTCTAATATACATCAAAGATCTCACGAAGTTGTAAATCTCTGGGAGATTCACAATGTTTGCAAATAATACAACAATTTTATGCAGCAGTAGGAATCCACAGATCTTGGAAACATCTGTAAAAATTAAATATTTCTAAAATAAATATGATGAAATTTAAATGTAAAATGAATGTCTACCTGGACTCTTTAAGTAATGACTAGCATTCAAGCAAACAAATATTTAAGTGTATATATAGCAGGATGTTTTACATTTTAGTTGGTTAAATTTATTTTTTACGTGTATCCACTTTATATTTCACAGTAACTGCTGTATTTTTTAAATTTCAGCTTTATCCATGAATTTATTGGTACTAAAGACATATTTGAGTCTGAAAGTTTATAAAACAAAGTTGAATTGAGGGGTCTTCTACCTGATATTGCAACATTCAAAAAAGTACAAATCACTGCTCTATCTAATCACTTAATGTTGTATATGTTATACAATTTTAATATTAAAATCTGGACCACTGATTTTTCCAATGATTTATTTAAGAAATCCACTTACAAATTCTGTCAGTCAATAGTCAGCAGTCAACAATGAATATAAAACGAGTTAAAAAGATTACAAATTCTACAGCTCAATAGAACCCAAGAAAAATTCACAAAAGTTTGTAACTCATCAAATTTCACAAAAGTCTGTAAAACATCTGAAAAGTTCAGAAAGTTTGTAAAAATTTTCAAAATTTTAAGAAAAAAATTATTGCATACATACCTTGTGAAAAACTATCAAATGTATTAATTTTCTTTATTTGGTTTTTTTATTAACATTTTGTTTTCAATTTAACAGAATGTAGTCCACTCAGACCCACAAAATGCCGAAATGCACCAGTTGGCAAATAATTTGTCCAAGATGTCAGTCAGCAACGAGTTTGCAAGTAGGTCTTTAAGGCAGCACTTAAATCTAGGTCCTTCGAAAAGGCAAGATGGTCAAGACAATGGGACGGGGTTGTTGAATGTTGGGGACCAATGTTTGGCCAAATACTGGGAGGATGGAAAGGTGTGTTTATTACTTATCTATATATACAATAGCTTAATATTTATCACCTAATCAATTAATAAATATTGACATATGTAAGCCTAAGGAATAAGTTTAATTTATTTATTATACATTAAAACAGTGTTGCTTTCAGACCTAGCCTTATAGAAATTCAAAATGAAAAGATAATGACTACAAATATTTTAACTAGTAATAAACTATAATAAAAATCATTTATTTGTTCCATATAAAGTTACAATATACCTCAAAAAAGGTGTGGAACCTATCACATAATTATACAAAACATGCTAAATCTAATTATTCTAAGAAACCAATGAACATTTTTTATTAATTTATCAGGTTTGGCTTTAGTATCTTTTTAAAATAGTAAACCAATACTCATCAATAAAGAAAAATTACTGATAAAAAAAATTTTTGCGCCACACATTAATGAAAACATTTTTAAAGTATTGAAAATGGGGACCAAGTGCGGCAATGGCGAATTAAGTTTCTACAAATTGCTTGGAAAATATCTCAATTGTTTTTATCTGTTCTGCTACAAAATTCCATTGTGAAGAATTGTTTCAGTGTTGAGCAATTTCGTCACCACGATACACTAATGGCCATGACCCCAAAAATATTCTACTGAAATTAGTTGGCTGGAGCTACATTTCCTGTTTCTCAAGCATTGGATACTGACAAATGTTTTATCTGTTCTTCTGTCTGGAAGTCTTTCCTGATAAACTATTGCAGTTAAATGGTCGTTTTGTCACTGTAAATAAGCATATTTGTTGCATACATTTTGTACCACACAGGAGTGTCACTATACCGGGTGTACATATTTTACGCTATCCCGCCCCAATAGCTTTTAGTTTAACAAATGATCATTGCAAATCTGTCAAAATATACCAACTGATGCTTTTTAATTTTTATACACTATTTATTATTTTATCATTAGAATCCTCATAAGATTTCAACAGTATATATATATATATATATATATATATATATATATATATATATATATATATATATATATATATGGTACTCCAACCGTTTTTCCAATAAATCTTATCAAAGAAAAAAAAATAGACTTACCTTGAAAACTGGTTCGACCTGCAGGTAATTGATGATTGATTAGCTCTCATTATTAAAACTTTTATTCTACTTACTTTATATTATCGGATATTCAACTCAAGAAAAACTTAACATAGTGTAGTTTTATTTTACAAATGAAACAGATATTGCCGAAACTCATCGGGAATATCGCAGGATATACCGCGATCAGCAAACACCCTCAAAGTAGCCTCTAATAGATATGGCAGTTGTGCATGTGAAACCCGACTACCTGAATGTTTAGTTCACTTTTTCATTAATGTAAAAAATTGACAAAACGGTTAGAGTAAATATAGAACATTTATATATCGTAGAAGTCAGGTCAAAAAACATGGGTATTTTATTAAAAAAAATTGTATTATTTGTCAAATTTGCGATGTTTATTTATTCTGATAAGAAATTCTGGTGGTTTGGACAAAATTCTATAACTTTCACAATTAAAATTTAAGGGGAGGGGGAGCAAAAGATAAGGACACCCAGTACCTAAGAGCTCCTTGTTAGAAATTTACATAAGCATATAAGTAGGTATTTACATTAACAAGGTAGGTACAAATAATTTTTTTTTGCTCAATATGAATCTATGTGCTTATAGTAGTAATTTAGAGAAAAGCAGCCAAAGCAGCAGATGGGAGTCGTTCCATGTTGTCAGATTGTGGTTTCTGAAATAAGGGTCATTGAGGACATAAATATCCTATTTATTTTTGTAACTTTTTAAACAAAAAAAATTATTGTATCAATCATGATATAACTATCTTGGATAATAAATTGTTAACTGTTTACCATATTTTTTCTCTGGAATGTTTATGTTTCGACCCCCCAGTTATATGACTTTTTGCATAACATACTTTCCAGTGTTAAAATATTTATAGTCACTACCCTTACATAGGGATAAACAGTTTTTTACAAAAAAAAAATAATAAAATACTTTTAATGACTGAAACTGATGCTTTTTAATTTTTATACACTATTTATTATTTTATCATTAGAATCCTCATAAGATTTCAACAGTATATATATATATATATATATATATATATATATATATATATATATATATATATATATACTCCAACCGTTTTTCCAATAAATCTTATCAAAGAAAAAAAAATAGACTTACCTTGAAAACTGGTGCGACCTGCAGGTAATTGATGATTGATTAGCTCTCATTATTAAAACTTTTATTCTACTTACTTTATATTATCGGATATTCAACTCAAGAAAAACTTAACATAGTGTAGTTTTATTTTACAAATGAAACAGATATTGCCGAAACTCATCGGGAATATCGCAGGATATACCGCGATCAGCAAACACCCTCAAAGTAGCCTCTAATAGATATGGCAGTTGTGCATGTGAAACCCGACTACCTGAATGTTTAGTTCACTTTTTCATTAATGTAAAAAATTGACAAAACGGTTAGAGTAAATATAGAACATTTATATATCGTAGAAGTCAGGTCAAAAAACATGGGTATTTTATTAAAAAAAATGTCAATTTGCGATGTTTATTTATTCTGATAAGAAATTCTGGTGGTTTGGACAAAATTCTATAACTTTCACAATTAAAGTTTAAGGGGAGGGGGAGCAAAAGATAAGGACACCCAGTACCTAAGAGCTCCTTGTTAGAAATTTACATAAGCATATAAGTAGGTATTTACATTAACAAGGTAGGTACAAATAATTTTTTTTTGCTCAATATGAATCTATGTGCTTATAGTAGTAATTTAGAGAAAAGCAGCCAAAGCAGCAGATGGGAGTCGTTCCATGTTGTCAGATTGTGGTTTCTGAAATAAGGGTCATTGAGGACATAAATATACTATTTATTTTTGTAACTTTTTAAACAAAAAAAATTATTGTATCAATCATGATATAACTGTCTTGGATAATAAATTGTTAACTGTTTACCATATTTTTTCTCTGGAATGTTTATGTTTCGACCCGCCAGTTATATGACTTTTTGCATAACATACTTTCCAGTGTTAAAATATTTATAGTCACTACCCTTACATAGGGATAAACAGTTTTTTACAAAAAAAAAAATAATAAAATACTTTTAATAGAGGATGACAAAGCAATGCTTTTCTCAAAAAGGAAACACTAAAGGAATACTAAACTCATTTTCAGTTCTATCCAGCCATAATAGCAGCCATCACAGACAAAACATATGCCGTTCAGTTCAAAGGTTATGGTAACATAGAAGAGGTTTTGAAACATGACTGTTTTTCTGCTGTCGGCTCGTATGGCCAACAAAATAGGAATCCAAACTATAACTATCAGCAAAATAACTTTGCAGGTATGTTAACAAGTGAGTTTTATTTAAAAAATGAATATTGGTTTCATTAAATATCTTTTAAACACAAAAAGATTTCAGGTTTAGTTGACAGTTTAATGTGTAAAAAATTATAAGGTAAATATTATTGCTAAAAAAAACTTTGTCTTTTAAAACAAAATCAAGGATTGACGGGCCAGTTAGTAAAAAAGCACAGTTTATATACAGGTTTATTAATTCAGAGTGCCATATTACAAAGTCTGGGAATACAAAAGATATATGTTTTATTTAAAATATTTTGACGTTTGTGCCACATTTGGTTTTAATTGATACCAACCACAACTTGTTTATTTTAAAAGGAACACTTTATGTAGTTTAATTTTTAGATGTCTTATAGAAATTAAGAATATTTTATTAATAGTTACCTATACTCAGTGGTGGTTCTAAAGGCCTGTCAGCCCCAGTGCAAAATATGTTCACGGACCCCCCCTATGCTGTATATAGATTTATGTTCTTTTTAAGGCCAGGTTTAACTAATCCCCATAACGTAAAAAATTGGTTAGGGAAATGGTTGATACAAATTTTCAGAAACTTAGCACATCTATTTTATGAATAAATTTTGAAGTTCTGTTTTTTGTACAGAAAGTCTGTCAGAAACAAAACCTTTCTTTTAGTTGATTGCAAATATCAGTAAAAAAATAAATATTGTTTTTAAATAATTGTCTTTACTTTCAAAAGTCTTAAGTAAAACGTTTTTTTTTTACTTTTCGTTGCCTTTGTGAACGTAAAGTTCTGGCATTATACGTATTCCATTTCTTCGCCAGATTGGTTACGCCGCCGTTTTAAACTAGCCTTTTCTTTTCTTAAATTAGCAGTTTTTTTTGGAACTGTATCTAAAATTGATGCTACTTATAAGTCAATTGTAAGAACTTGAATCCAAGTTTACTTGGCTTCTTTAGAGTTATGTCTGACTCACCTGTGAATGAAATCTGGAGATCTCACCTTTCAATACTAAGTCCAAAGAAACTATAAATGATTTATAGTGTCAAGAAAAATGCTGTATCAGTGCAACTCGCCACTGCATCAATTAATCACTAAATTAACATTATAACCGGCACAGTGCACTTATTCAGCATTTTCTTAAACCTGTTTCATTATTGCTTGAATGCCATTGTAGATACCGCTAATTATGCTAACACTGTCCTACCCAAATTAACTATTGGAATATTAGGATTTTTCACTATATTTAAAAGTGGTGCAGTCATACCAGTGCAGATCTCTTAATTCTTATATATTTTAAATAGCTTTCCCTAATTTGAAACTTGATGGCTAAAACATTTGTGTTTCTAATAATTTGAACTGTTCTGACAAAAGTTCTCAATTTTTTTTTTGGAATGCTAGAGTCTAGTTATTTTTAATGCAAACATTTTATAGGAAGTAAACTAGAGTAATTCTGAAATTAGCACAAAGTTAGATTTATGACATTTTCACAAAGCATAACTTTTTCTGTCTCAGAACCAATAGTTGATATTTTTAAAACTGGAGGTCTTAAAAATATGCATTATAATCTCTAATATTGCACTGTTTTGAAAAGAAGGTTTATTACCAATTGACGCCCCAAACAGTTTCAATGTTACTAAACTAGATTAATAAGTTTAAATGAAATGGTAGGCCACTATACAAACACTGTGATGTGCTAAACTTATTTTACATTTATGATGAGCCTACAGAGTAGTATCATATGCAGATGTTTCAGTCAACTTTACCTCCAGCTATTACAGGTTAATCTAAAATTCAAATTGTAGTTGAATGCGACACAAACGTCCAAATATTCTAGTCAGAAATATCAATGTCAATTATACCTCCTAACAGAATTGAACAATACAGGGTATTTTACTTGATAACTAAAAATGCAGGACCTAATTTTTTGGCACATATTTCAAGTTCATATAAACATGTGTCCATAATGCCTTAGTTTTTGAGATATAAAGTGGCCACTGGCTATTTTTACAACATGTAAATTCCTTATTATATATATAAATTTAAATTTGTTCTATAACTTTTTGGTCTCTTGGTAAATGTTTTCAATATTTTGTACCATTTAGAAATTATTTAGCAGTGTCCTTCGTGAGTACCTAAGTTCAAAGTCTTACATTTTTACCATGTTCCATATGCCTTGACCAATGAATGGACATTTTCCTAAATAATCTAAGCTTTCAAAATATTGAAATAATCTAAGGAATCAAAAAATTACAGAACACAATAGGGAATTAAAATTTAGTTTAAAAATGACCAGTGATAAAAATTTGGAGGATACAAAGTCTAGTTTTTCTCAAATACAGTGTGCTTAATTTGCAGACAACTGTTTATATGAAGTTTTAGCCCTAAAATAAGCCAAAAAAATAAAACCTACAGGTAACAAATACCCTGTATATCTTTTTTTCTCATTTATCTAAGAGGTCGCTCGCCATGAATAACCTTTATTAAAAATAATAAATCCCTTAGATATTTAAAATATCTTCTGAACAATGTGCAATATAAAATACTCGGTCTAACCTTATTGCAAGACTCTAAAATCAAAAGTGACAACTTTGATCATACAATTGAAAACTACACAATTAATAATCAAATTGTTTAATATCAATTTCATTACTCAAGCAGGAATAAATTACAAAACTTATTTTTTTATCAGTCAACATTAAATTAATGAAGCTATTCTAGCTTATTATTTTTTTAATTTTCCTTATTTCTTAGGTTCCTCAATGGAATTCAGAAGTAGACGAGGCCCACCCAGGAACTAGCATTTAAGCAATAAAATAACTTTTAATTTTTATATTTTAATTTTATTAAAAAGGTAGCATTATTTATTTATTATTTACTACACTTTTATTTCTAATAAGACAATATAAAAATAAACTATTTATTAACAACTTTCAGATTTTTTATTAACAAAGCAAGTAACTTAAACTAGTAACAATTGGTCCACAATTTGTTTAAGCATTTTTACCACACCTCATTTGTTAGAATGACTAACAGAAACTGTTTACACAGGCAAGTTACAACCTTTTTAAGCACCCAAAATTTTATTGTAACAAAATTATACTAGAGAAGTCCTAATCTCAAATTATTTTTTTATGCTGAAATAAACAGCAAATATTAATATAAATAACAATTAAGTAGACATGTCTTCTTAAACTTTAAAAAATGCTATGCACCTAAACCGCCTTCGGCATCATAAACACATTTTCCACTTATCCATGTAGAAGACAGTTCATTATTATCAGTCAATAATATAAAATCAGCATCTGCTCCATAGTTCAATGTTCCTTTTTCTTTTTCGATGCCCAGAACTTGGGCAGGATGAAAGCTTGCAGCTTCCAAGGCATATTCTAGTGAACATCCTAAAAAAGAAGATATGTACTAAACTGTTTAACAATAGATTTTACGTAGGTGTATACCATAAAAACTCATTCCACTTGGCTGGATGTAGCTTAATTCACAAAAAAATTTAAGTTATACACAGATGGAAATTACATGGTTATGTATGTTAAAAAAACTAATGGAAATAGCAGCCAATTTGGATAAATATAGTTGAGACCTACATTTCGCGGTTTGTGGAGTGGAACTCCATAAAATGAAATATTGTGACACTATATAGGTCGACCAACAGGGATGTTCAAGAGGTTTTTTTACCCTAAACGTCATTATAGTAGGAGACTAATATAAATTTCCTTGTTCCTTTGTTAAAATTTGAGTAAATGTTATGTCTCGTATCCTCGTTTATTTTTTAAATTAAAATTTCCGAATGCACCTGTATCTCAGAAAATTCTGGAACTTGCACAATATATTAACAAACATAACATGGGACCCATTGGTATAACTTTTTAACTTATGTGTTCAGACTGGTACTTTCTCAGATAAATTTAAGGTCAGTAGACATTATTTGGAAAAAAATTTGAAGCCCTGCTTAAGCCATCGCTCACGAGGTGTCTTGAGACAAATAAGATGCTCGCTCCTGCCTAATTTGGAATAGGAGAAAACCTCTGCTGACCATGATAAGACTTCTGGTATTGTGGGACAAAATTAGGATATTTCCAGCATAAAATCTGTTTGTTATGGAGTGCTCTAAGGATCCAATTTGGAGCCTGCTGATGAATTCACAGACTTAAATAATGCAATAAAGTCACTTCAGGTACGAACTAAATATTGGTTTGAACATGAATCAGGCAAAAACACAAAAAGTAATAATCACCAGCAACAACAGAATTTTAAGAAAAAGTATTTTTCTGTTAAGGAGACTTAGACAACTGCTTGCCCATAGCAACTTATTAGGAGCATACTATGCCCTCTTTTACTCTCATATAGACTATGGTCTCATCTTATGTGGCAATAGTAGCCTATATGAGTATTTTTGGAATGCAAAAGACAGCACACATTACCATCAATGTAAATTTATCAAAACCTTCTAATCCGCAAAAACAAACATTTATACAACTCCAGTTTAGACTTTCATCATTACAGTACCAGAGATACGCCAATCAGTCGCGAACACTAAGTCTGTAAATAACACTGCTTTAATCTGTACAACAAACAAAAATTGGAAACAAATTAATTAAATTTTTTACTCTCATATAGACTATAGTCCCACTTTATGGGGCAATAGTAGTCTATATGAGCATTTCGAATGCAAAGGGCAGCAATTATATTTTATTCGTCTCAAGATTCTGACATTACCATCAATGCAAATTTATCAAAACTTCTAATCCACAAAAACAAACATTTATACAACTCAAATTTAGTCTTTCATCATTACAGTACCAGAAGACATGCCAATCAATAGTAAACACCAAGACTAAGACTGCAAAAGTCTGTAAAGAACACTGCTTTTAATCTGTACAACAAACATAAATTGGAAACAAATGAATTAAATCGTATGCAATTTAAAGAGAAGGTTAAAAGTGAGCTAGCTGAGAAAACCTTTTTGATATCAATTGAGCATTTGACCACTAAATCTGATTATATAGAGCATTGCTTTTAGCAAATGCTATGCAGGGCTAATCTTACTGACTGTTGTTTTTTTTTGACATTTGTCAATTCTGTTTTTTTAGTGATTTAGTCTGACATCTGCCTATGTAGTGGGTTAAAATTTTGTTAGCCAAGTTAATGATGTATTTGTCATATTGGAGATTGCCTATCTTATTACTGGTTTAGTTTATTTTAGTTTTTAGGCAAAATAAAGACATGCAAAACTTGCAAAGTTAAAACATTTAAGATTTATCTATCTATCTACAATCCGATGCAATCTTTAAATTCAAGACTATATTTTTCTTGAGATTTGGATTGAGTTGAAACAGATGGAACTAAATATTTTGTTGGATAAATACAGCAACTGATAAAAATATTAGCTATTAGTAAATAAATGCAGTAATAACCCAACTAATACATAAAAATCTATAAAGAATAAAGTTAAGTTTACAATATGCATGTCTCCATCGATTGTTTTCTAAGCTTCTTTTCTGTTTGACTTTATAGCCCGACTCTTAATCGGATAAACTGATTGGGTGTAACTTAATGCACTAAAAATTTTCGATATACACAGAGACCCTTGAAATTATAGCGGATATTTATATCTAATCCTATTTTTCAAGTGATTTTGAGACTTTTTTATACAATAAACAAGGCGATCGATTTATAGTGACAGTGGAAAGAAATACAGAAAATCAACTGATTAATCAAAATAATGAAGAATTTACGAATATTGTATTTTATAGCTGACTGATGCAACAGTTGCAAATTTTTAGGTCAGACCTCAGGAAAATTAGGAAACATATTTTTTTACATCATTACTCTTTGCGAGTTCCTTTAAAGTATGTAAAGTTTACATTGCTATGCTAGACCCTTTGCAAGTTGCAAAACTTATTTTTTTTAATACCTGCCAAAATATAGGTAAAACAAATATATAAATTTAAAAAAAAACGAAGGTCGAGATACAAAAATGATCCTGATAATTTTTTCCGAAATACGATTGGTTATGACATAAATCGATCAAAACCTATAGTTCATTTTCTGTCAGTGACATCATAATATATATTTAAATATGTTGAAATTATACCTGTGGAATTGATGAGCTTTTGAACACAATCTAACATAGTGGCTATGCTACCGCAAAGAGTTGATGTTCCGGCAACAAAAGCTTTGTTGTTCTTTATTTCAATATCCTGTTGACCAATTCTGTGTTTGCCTGTTTGCAGTCCCAGGGCTGATATAGCGTCTGTCACTACTATCAGTCCTAGCAAGCAAAAGAATAAACAATTGTTACTTGGGAGTCAGTTTAGTTTATTATAATCTAGTATTACAACCAGGTATTTTTAAATGAAATGTTACAGTGCAATTTTGGCTTGGATTTTATATGCCCATATATTTAGAAAAAGAAGTCATCCAATTTAATGTATCACTAAACTTAAGATACCTTTTATATGCTAACCTCAGAAAGATGTGTAAATCCCTTGTTCTGTCTCAGTTTACTATTGTGTGGTCTCTGCCTGTCTTTTGAAATGCAACTCCAGGCGTTTTCAGTTAACACAAAACTGTTGTGTGTGAATGATTGAAAGTACAAGATGGTATGATGGAGGGGCGAGTGCTAGTTATAGAATTTTTTCATCTTCTGTGGATGCTACCTTCTTTCCTGTTTTCTGCTTTATATTTTCGAATTGCTTTACTTCTACATTTTTTCTGGTTTTTAATTTTAAGTTCGTTTTTTAAGTTGTCATGATTATGTATGCATCACTTCTTTGCTTGGCGAGAAATGGCTAATAGTTTTTATTACTATTATTAAAGGTTTAAAAGTTAGGTATTTCTGATTAAGGGAGGATTGTAGTTTATACTAATCAAATTGTATTTGCGCAATTCATATAAAAATAGTTAATTGTACCTAGAAATAATGACATTTATTAACTTAGTAATATTTACAATTAACTTTAGAACAAGGTAGTACCACCTCCGCTGTAACATGTCCTTTCAAGATTATTTGTATATGACACTTCTCAATAAATTTTATTCGAGTTTGAATTATTTGAAGCCTGACTTCAACTTCGCCTTTTGTAATTCATTTAAAGTTTTCATGTGTTTGTTTCGGTAATTATATTAAAGCCATTATTATTTTTAAGAGTGAGACCTCGTTAAAGTTCGATGGCAACTATAATTTTACAATTACACCTGAAAACTACAAAATAAAAAAGTGACTCCCTGTCAACATTTAAAGCGCATTTACAAGTCACTTCTTTGAGATCTTTGTAAATATTTTTGAAACCATTTATATTATGTTATATTTCAACATATATACATGAAAAAAAAACACTCTGACACGGATAGATTAAGAATTAGTACAGTAAGATGAAATTGTCTCAATACATGAAAAATGCAAAAAACATTATTAAAAAAAAATAAGGAATTAACTGAAAAACTTCTTGAGGTATTGACCCTAGCTTCAAAACCCATCATATCATATTTAAACAAAAAGAGAGAGATGACAGTTTTACTGATTCTAAATGTAGGTTAGATTAGGTTAAAAGTGAGTGGATCAAACTGACCCTCCACTGCGACTCTGTGGTCTATCGTGGCTCACAACTATGTTCTAAATGTAAATAAAAAATCTTAAAAAAAGTTCGACAAAACTGGAGGACTCGTTTACTCATCTCAGGCATCTAAAATTGCACTGCTACATTTTTTTATGTCAAAAAGTTTCTTTAATTTATCACAGATAATTTACCATCAGGGTGAACTCTGTAAGCTATCCGTAAAGCTGCTGGGTGTGTATGTATACCATCTGCTATTATTCCAAAAAATATTTTGTTTTCTTCAGAAATCTTATCAGATGTCAGCAAACCGACCAAACCTGGGTCTCTGTGATGAAACTTAAAAAAAATGAAAACCAATTTTCAAATGATGATATTGTCCAGTTTGATTAATGAAACAAATTTAACTTTTTTTTAGTTAAATATTCTCATCAAAGTTGTAATTTTGTATTTAAAAAATAAAATGAACTTACAGGTAACATTGCATTAAAAAGGTGGGTTATTAAACTTGCACCATTTATCATAGCATCTTCTCCCTGAGACAAGTCGGCTTTAGAATGTCCTATAAATTTTATTTATATGTATGTAGCAGTCAGAATATACAATCAGTCATATTTATAATATACTTTTAAAGCTATCAATGGTGTATGCCACAAAGGTTCTAATTTATGCAGATGATTTTTGAACTGTTTTTAGAAATTTTAACTAACTACCAATTATTGCGTATGCTTGCAAGAAGATGTGAATGGTGTATCAGTGTGTAGAAAATGATTTTGTTTTGACTACAAAAAATATATATTTATATCAATTTCCCATGAAAAGAAAATCATCAACACTGATTATAAGACTGATGGAAGCACATACTAAAAGTCATAAAGATATTGCCTCCAAAATTAATGTGGTCACAAAACAATGGAGAATATTGTCAGGTCAACAAAAGAATTTTGTGTTTATGTCTTTTTGATAGTTGATTGCACTTAGAAATAATGACGTTTATTAACTTAATAGTATTTAGAATTAGACTTTAGAAGAAGGGAGTACCAGCTTCGCTGTAACATTTCCTTTTGATAGACTGAGTTCATCCTTGCTTAGCCACTGTTCATGAAGGGCCACAATTTTATATTTACTTTCATTAATTAGCTGTTGCAGTCTTGCCCAAACTAGAGTATGGAAGTGTAATCTGGATACCACAATATGAAGTATGGATAAAATCCATTGTTCAGGATAAATTCTTAAAATTATTTTTTTTTAACTTCAGTTATTATCCTTATTAAGGATTTAACCATGTGAAATTATTGCACATTTTAAACCCCCTTTCTTTTGAGAGTAGAAGAAACAAAAAATGTCTAATATATTTATTCAAAATCCTGATAAATCATCCAAAAGTATTGTAACAACTTCCATTCAATATAGGAACAAGAAAATCTTTTACCTAGGCTTACCCAGAAATAACTTATACAAAACCCTTAATTTATAAAATTCCCCTGTACATAGTTTTCTGATCTATAGAATAGATATTGATACTACCAATTTGAAGCAATTCTGACAAAAACTAGAAAAAAATATTTTTTTGAAATCCAGAACCTGCCCTTGTTAAGCTTTAATTTTTTATATAGAAAACCCTTATTTCCGAAGTGTTTTGTAGTGGAGGGCAGTATTGTAAGTGGTATTTTGATGTATACACTGCAAATTAAATAAATAAATTCGGTAATCAAATTTTAGTCATTTTTCATTGGGTTAAAATTTCAAATTTGTATTTTCAATATGTATTTTCAAATATGTTATCATTTTATTTGTCACACTTTTAATAGGCTTTAACTTTTTGAACCGGAACCTTTATTGACTCAATAAATTGTTCCTTGTCAAGTTTTTATAAGTGTTTCAAAAGTGACATACACTTTGGTCTGAACAGAATACAGTTCAAATTTTATTAGATACACTGCTTTCCAATTAAGAATTCCAAAGCATGATATGGACTATGATGTGCTTCATTCCCAACTGGGTCTTCTTACCCTTTCAGAAAGGAGGCAGAACTTGGATAAAATGTTTTATTATGTTTATAAACTTTGTCAAATATGGTCACTTGTCTTGAGCGGCTTTCCCAGATTAATCTATATGCTCCATGTATAACTTTAAGAGATACCTATACATTTTTAAAAAACACAGAACTTTATACAGCCAGAACTCTGCTATACACAGAATGATGACAAATGCAAATAAGATCGAGGTTGACATTCTGCTCCTCTCGGTAGGTGTGTACAAGATCCTTACTGAATTTCTGGCATTTCATATGGTGTTTTCTTTTTTATTGTTTTGTGCATTGTGATATGTATTTTGTTTTTTAGTTTATAAGGAAAATGTGTATATTTTATATACTATTAGATATATAATCACCTTCCACTAGGTATAAACCAAATAACAAGAATTAAATTATTTAGAAGTTCTTTAAAACATATTTAATTGAAAAATCATTTTACAATTTGCAGAAATTTAATGACAACCACTTGTGATTGTCCAATTTATTGTTATGTTAGTAATTTTAAACATTACATAATATTTTTTTAGTAATTATTGTGATGTTTTTTTTTAAGTCAATATGCTTAGTTTAAGCTATCTTAGTTTGTACGAGTTTTTAAGTTTATGGAAGCTGCTTACAATAGTTTACTCTTTATGCAATAAAGCGATTTTTTGACTTTGACTTTAACTAAATTGAAGATGATCACATTTGCATATGTTTAGGGTGTTTCTAAAAGCCAACCACTCTTTTTTTGTACTTTTCTATTTTTATTTAATCGGTAAATTTTAAATACACACTTCTTTTAAGTTTTCGCCAATGTAATTAATGTGGTCACAAAACAATGGTGAATATTGTCAGGTCAACAAAAGAATTTTGTGTTTATGTCTTTTTGATAGTTGATTGTACTTAGAAATAATGACGTTTATTAACTTAATAGTATTTAGAATTAGACTTTAGAAGAAGAGAGTACCAGCTTCGCTGTAACATTTCCTTTTGATAGACTGAGTTCATCCTTGCTTAGCCACTGTTCATGAAGGGCCACAATTTTATATTTACTTTCATTAATTAGCTGTTGCAGTCTTGCCCAAACTAGAGTATGGAAGTGTAATCTGGATACCACAATATGAAGTATGGATAAAATCCATTGTTCAGGATAAATTCTTAAAATTATTTTTTTTTAACTTCAGTTATTATCCTTATTAAGGATTTAACCATGTGAAATTATTGCACATTTTAAACCCCCTTTCTTTTGAGAGTAGAAGAAACAAAAAATGTCTAATATATTTATTCAAAATCCTGATAAATCATCCAAAAGTATTGTAACAACTTCCATTCAATATAGGAACACGAAAATCTTTTACCTAGGCTTATCCAGAAATAACTTATACAAAACCCTTAATTTATAAAATTCCCCTGTACATAGTTTTCTGATCTATAGAATAGATATTGATACTACCAATTTGAAGCAATTCTGACAAAAACTAGAAAAAAAATATTTTTTTGAAATCCAGAACCTGCCCTTGTTAAGCTTTAATTTTTTTATATAGAAAACCCTTATTTCCAAAGTGTTTTGTAGTGGAGGGCAGTATTGTAAGTGGTATTTTGATGTATACACTGCAAATTAAATAAATAAATTCGGTAATCAAATTTTAGTCATTTTTCATTGGGTTAAAATTTCAAATTTGTATTTTCAATATGTATTTTCAAATATGTTATCATTTTATTTGTCACACTTTTAATAGGCTTTAACTTTTTGAACCGGAACCTTTCTTGTCTCAATAAATTGTTCCTTGTCAAATTTTTATAAGTGTTTCAAAAGTGACATACACTTTGGTCTGAACAGAATACAGTTCAAATTTTATTAGATACACTGCTTTCCAATTAAGAATTCCAAAGCATGATATGGACTATGATGTGCTTCATTCCCAACTGGGTCTTCTTACCCTTTCAGAAAGGAGGCAGAACTTGGATAAAATGTTTTATTATGTTTATAAACTTTGTCAAATATGGTCACTTGTCTTGAGCGGCTTTCCCAGATTAATCTATATGCTCCATGTATAACTTTAAGAGATACCTATACATTTTTAAAAAACACTGAACTTTATACAGCCAGAACTCTGCTATACACAGAATGATGACAAATGCAAATAAGATCGAAGTTGACATTCTGCTCCTCTCGGTAGGTGTGTACAAGATCCTTACTGAATTTCTGGCATTTCATATGGTGTTTTCTTTTTTATTGTTTTGTGCATTGTGATATGTATTTTGTTTTTTAGTTTATAAGGAAAATGTGTATATTTTATATACTATTAGATATATAATCACCTTCCACTAGGTATAAACCAAATAACAAGAATTAAATTATTTAGAAGTTCTTTAAAACATATTTAATTGAAAAATCATTTTACAATTTGCAGAAATTTAATGACAACCACTTGTGATTGTCCAATTTATTGTTATGTTAGTAATTTTAACTGTTTCATTTTGTGATGCCCAATTTGTTACTATAATACTGTAATTTTAAACATTACGTAATATTTTTTTAGTAATTATTGTGATGTCTTTTTTTTAAGTCAATATGCTTAGTTTAAGCTATCTTAGTTTGTACGAGTTTTTAAGTTTATGGAAGCTGCTTACAATAGTTTACTCTTTATGCAATAAAGCGATTTTTTGACTTTGACTTTAACTAAATTGAAGATGATCACATTTGCATATGTTTAGGGTGTTTCTAAAGGCCAACCACTCTTTTTTTGTACTTTTCTATTTTTATTTAATCGGTAAATTTTAAATACACACTTCTTTTAAGTTTTCGCCAATGTAAGTATTTTAAATATAATTAAGAGGTGAAGCTGTCTAAATTTACTGGAACAAAATTGAAGCTGTAAATTCCATTTAAGGCTGCAATATCCTTGATACTTAGCTCATAATACTTGGAAGTTATCACAGACATTAACAAACACAAAATAGTGACACAAATATTTAGTTTCACAATGTGGCTAAACTGTATGGTTTTACTTTAAAGTATCAATGTGGAGTACTCATACAGATACATATAAAATTATTCTTATATATATATATATTTAAATTATTAGAATAAACAGTATTACCTAATGATACTACAATATTTCTCTTCTTCAATGCTTGTATCACTCTTGACGAATTAAAAAATTCTGGTGCTAGAGTTACAATTCTGATATTTTCCAAATTTCCATAGGTCTCCTCTATATCTGATATTCCCTAAAAAACTAAAAAGTATTAAATAGCTAATTAACATTATACACAGAAGCAATACATTGTAATAATATAGTAAAATAAAGTAAGCGTCCAGTTAAAAAAGGTATTTTTTATTCTAATACCTGCTCATATGTTAAAATGCAGTCTGAAGGATGGGCACCCTTTTTTTCTTTATTTATAAATGGTCCTTCTACATGGGCACCCAAAACTGTAGCACCATGCAATCCACCTGGTTTGTATCCAAGCTTTGGCAGTACTTTATGGTAAATCTCTTTCGGGGAAGTCACAACGGTGGGACAAAATGCAGTAACTCCATGTTCCAGAAGTTTTTTGGAAATTAGAGATAAGCCGTCTTCTGTTTTATCGTCAAATGAAAAATCAAAACCATAACCACCTAAAACAGTTAATTAAAAAAAGTAAGTCAATCTTTATTTATTTATTTATTATCAAAGGGTGAGAGCCCAATATGGTTACAAAATTTATTTATAAATAATATGAATAGAAATACAATAATAGATTAGTAAATTAATAATGGGTTCTCAATTTCCTCTTTATCCATTTGAGGTGATAAACTTTCATTCAATCAGCTCCCCACCCTCCTTGGAGCCTCAAATGGGACATAGCTAAGTACGCCAGGGCTACTGGTTGAGTATAGCCATCCAAAGGAAGCTGTGCATGAGTTTCATGAGATTCCAACCCAGTTGAGGTTAAGAACTGCTTACGTGATATTAAAAACAAAAGATCATGTGGAGAAGATGAAATATCTGCCGGAGTACCTTTGGGATTAACAGATTGCACGTTGGAAGCTATTAACAATTCTTGGGCCCGAGAAGTGTTCCCAACTTTTATGAAGTCTGCTTGGGTCATTCCACTACATAAGGGAGGTGAACTGACTGAGCCATCAAATTTTCGACCTACTTCCTTGCTCTCATCTCTTTCCAAGGTCTTTGAAAAGGTTGTTAAAAGGAGAGTATGGAACTATTTGGAATCCTTTAACTTAAAAACTCCAAAGCAGTACGGATTTCAGAATTCCAAGGGAACTCATGATGCAATGTTTGGCTGTTAAAGAGGAAAAATTTTCAAAATTTTTAGGGGTTTTCATAGACGGTGATCTCCGTTTTGATGAGCACATTTTGAGGCTGAGTGGGAAACTTTCGTTGGCTTGCTTTGCAATTAAGACTGCTAGAAGCGAACTCGGACCTGCGTTGGCGCGATCAGTCTACTTCGCTTTATTTGAATCCCATCTTAGGTATGGCATTCCATTTTGGGGTGCCAGTAGCCAGAATTTTCTAACCATTTTTTTATTACAGAAGAAGGCTGTTCGTTTTATCGCTAAGGTCAACCAAAGGGAGTCCTGCAGACCTCTTTTTCTGTCACTGAGAATTCTCACACTCACCTCCCTTTTCATCCTCGAAACTTCTGCCCTTATATTTAAATATAACCATCACATTGCAACTTCGTCATCTAGACACAATACTAGACAGGCTTCTCATCTACCTCTGCCTATACCCACTAAGGAATTTACGAAAAGGTAGGCTTTTATCTATGAGAGCAGGAAAATATTGAAAAAAGTATACTATAACGTGGGTGAGTTTTATGCAGACTGACTTTCATGTATATATTGTATATTGCAACTTAGATTTTAACTCCATTTAACTTATTTGTGTGATTTTTTTTTACCAATGTTTTTACTTTGTAACATGCTTTGTCAACAGAATTTTTTGGATTCTTGACAATAAAGTACATTTTGATTTGATGTGATTTCAGCCCTTGAGAGAAGTTTATCTAAATCTGGGGGCACGTTATTTATGCCCATATTTACTAAAGAGGTTTAAATTAAGACCAAGTCTAACTTGACAGTTATAGGTTTAAGATGACATTCTCAACTTTTAAACAAATAATTTTTCTAAATGTCACAGTTGCAAAAATGACAGTGACATAAGCGAAACATAACTGGCAAACTAATAACCGGTTGCACAAAACTTTAATCACATAATAAATTTAACTGATGTTTAGAATCATTTTTGATGACATTATGTGGTTTGTCACACTCTGGTCCGTCTGATTAGTTACTGCTCAGATAAATCCTTTGTGCAACCTGCCACTAGAGTTTTAAGTACCATGGCAACTAGACCTGGTTTAAATCTTTAACCTTTTTAATAAATATGGAATAAAGTTGTAGCTTGTTAAATATTTACTCCCGCTTGCACAAAACAAGACAAGCTGCTTACAGAAATCTAGGAACCCTCTGTTAAATTTGACATTCCGTTAAACATTCTAAACTTTAATTGAGCTTTCTGCAACCGGCTGTTAGACTTTCATAGCCAAAAGCCAAGGCAAGCAATCAAGGGCTAATGGCACCATATGTATATAGCCATTAACACTACACCTGAAACTGCTTAATTTTGTAAGCTATTTGAATCAATAATAATATTTTATTGTTAAACTGCAGATAGATGTACTATAAAGTCTCAATTGATTGGACAGTCTATATTTTATTTAGATCAACATTTCTAAATTTTAAGGTAAAAATTGCACATCATTAAAGCAAAGTAAATTTATTTACATAAGGTCCTTTCTTACCGTTTATCTGAATATCTATAAAACCTGGAGCAATAAGCTTATTTCTGCAGTCGATCTTGAAATCTGCAGGTATTTTTTCATCGTAAAATACTTTTTCAGGGTCGACAATCTTTCCGCCTCTGACCCAAATATCCTCTTTTATTATTTTATGATCCCTGATTATATTGCAGTTTATAAATTGGTAAAGTTTATTGTCTTCAGGCATATTTGTGCTTAATTTGTTACTAATAACGGTACTTATCACAGACAGGTGTTCTTGTAGGTTTCATAACATATTTAGTATCCTAAAAAAATGTTTTATTTTGTTTTGTGAACATATTGGTTAGATTAAACGTCAGAGAGGCAGCCCACTAAATCTTAATTCCCTGGCCTTCGGACGACTTCCCCTTCCCGTGCCTTGGCGACAAGGCCTTGGCTTGGCCAGACGCGCCAATCACAAGACAGTTTGGAATTGTTTTTTAACAGAATTTATAATTAATAAAAATGGCCGCGTTCACCCGCCTGATCGCTCTGAGATCGGTACCATGAACGAGCTGTTTAATCATGCTACTTTGATAGCGGGTCGTTGAGCGGACGCCATGTTTTGTATCGTATTTTATTTTCGCTACTTAACTGAGCAACGATCAGCTGACATAACAAACGAGATGGCGGCATGTAATGTAAACATTATGAGCAATAATTATACAATATAATAATACACCAGAGCAACAATAGATTTTTTTTAATCTTTTTTTTTAATACAAAAAACAGAATATATTATACAAACAAATTTACTATCATATGTCTTTTAATTTCAGCCCTTCTTTGTTTGTTCCCGTTGTCTCATATTCTCATTCTCATCAAAGTTAAGGTCCTTTCCTTTCCAATATACGTTTTTGGCACTGCACTTCGCAACTTGCCAGATTGCTCCCCGTCCGGAGCTTACTCGCTTTATCCGGCGACCCTCGGAGCGAGATACACTTTATTCCGGTTTGGGGACGTTATCGGTGGGATGTCCGGATGGCGAGCTCTGGGCTCCCGATCACCCCGTGCATTTCAAATCTTTAAATTTGACTTTCTTTAAAAACTTTTCTAATGCATCTTGGCTTCCACTAGATGCCCCTTGAGAGTACTACTGGTCTCACGAGATAACCTTTTCTTTCAAGCTATCCCCTTACCCCTCCCACTCCCGCCACATAGCGGCCATTACGCTAATATTCTATGTAGAACTGCGGCAGACGAACGGGATAGAATACAGGAACAACTAGGCCTCACACGTTCACAGCGTCTGCTCCCTTTCTGGCGGGGTCGTTAGTTTCCACTCTGAGCGGTTGAGTCTCCCGTTTCCCCCCGAAATAAAGCAGCAAAACCGAACACGTGGCACCACTTATGTTATCAACACAGAGGTCTGCATTCGACGAGACGAACCGGAAGACAAAGTTAAGGTCAAGAAATATTTGCTGCGTTCGAAATCTCTAAAAACCGTTCAAACCATTGCTATTATTTGAGCGCTACTTTGATGATCGATAGACAACGAGCGATCAGGCGGGTGAACGCGGCCAATGTGGATTACGAGCGGAACACAACAAAGCTTCCGTTTTAATTTTATTTGGTTTTGCGTCAAAACTACTAAAAATGAAACTTAAAAAGGAAGTACACATTTGTGGTACAAAAATAGGTAATAATTTTAATGCTGGAACTAAATATAACACTTTATAACCCATGTTTCAAAAAAAGTATCCAAGAAAACACGGAAAACCTTGTTTATAGATAGAACGGAAAATTACAGAAAGAAAAATAAAGTTTGACGTAAATGGACGGAAACGTATAACGTAATTTTCATTGTATTTCGCGCTTTAGGTTAGCATTGGTAAAGAACGGAACGCAATGAAAGTTACGTAATTCATTTCCGTCCATTTACGTCAAACTTAATTTCTCTCTATTATTTTCCGTGTTTTGTGAGATACTTTTTTGAAATATTTTTGTACCACAAATGTGTACTTCTATTTTAAGTTTTGTTTTTAGGTAAAACGAATATGGAAGCCTCAGTGTGTTCCGCCTATTAGGACGCACCTGAAATTATTCAAAATCAGATGTGAAATACTAACTAAGGGTTTAGGGCCTTGTGGCAACTCCAAAGTCAACTAAGATTTCAGCTTTTGATACAGTTGCAAACACAAGTTAAATCCTGTAATCTCATTAGTTGCTGTTGGCGAGAGGTGTATTATAAACTATTTTAGGGAACGTTCAGCAGAACGTATCTAACAAAATACCGAAAAACACATAGAGAGAAATAAAGTTTGACGTAAATGGTCGTAAACGTATAACGTAATTTGCACTGTGTTCCATGCTTTAGAGTATTTGTTCTGAGGGTCTGCTTAACTCAGTGCACCGAACATTAACAGGACGTTCGGTGCTCAGTGGTAGGGCACTAGCTTTATGATCTATAAACAGAGGCACTTTTTTTAAGAAATATATGTTTTAAATATCGTACTGCGTTTTGGTTGGCTCAGGTTAGGTCTTTTTTTGGTCTGATGTAAAGAAATATATTTATAATAAAACAAGTATAGAATAGTTTTAGATTTAGCATATCGTAAAATATCTAGTTTAAACATCTATATTTTTATTAAACCGACCACTCTATGCCTACGTTGCGAGGCCCGTTACTGATTTTTTAATGAATAGACAATTTCCACAAAGTATAAACAACAAAGTTTGTTTAGCCTCGGGTGGAAAAAATGTGTGTTCGTGATTCGAGCGATGATATTTTTTTTAATATAACTTATAGTTATAATTTTGTATGCAGTTAGATTTTTTTTAAATCGTATTGCGCTTTGGTTAGCCTTGGTTAGGCTTTTTTTGAGGTAATATGTCAAAAATTGTATCTATATTATAAAGAAGCCAGATTTTTTAGTTTTTTTTATAATTTTCTATGTAACTTTCTTTTAAGAATCGGACTGCAATTTCTTTAAACCAGGTTAGATTGTTTTTTTTTTTGGGTTGGCCCAAAAAAGTGTTGTGAATTGCTCTGACTGGCTAGTCACTTTCCTGCAGTTAAATTCCCTTACTAGTTTGCGTTGGAGCGTGATGTAGATACATTTTATACCTGCATATAGCCGCATATCCAACCGCTGAGCCAACGCTGCCTCTTTTATATAATTTCATTTTTTTTAACTCACAATAAAATTAAGTCTATTATTAATCTCTCAATTATTCGGAAGAAAAAACGGATTTTAAGAAAATTTTATATTTTATCAATCATCAATAAAGTCATATAAAAGTTTAAACAGTTTTGATGACCAAACCAAATTTAAGGCATCTCAATATGGCGTATTGCTAAAGTAGTATCAATATAACTTTTTGGTTACTTTTTCAGTTACGAGGTTCTGACAAAAGATATAGTAGTAAACATAAAATTTGGGTACCACCATTCTCAATATGCCTTATCTTGAAAGCAGCTTAACGGGTTTTAAAGAACTTTTCAGATTTTGATTAAACTTTTCAAGAAGATTATCCATGATCAAGAGGTTTTTCTTTAAGGTTAAAATTTTAATATTTTAAGACAAATAATTCGTATTGATAAACAAATTGATAATCTGGAATTTAAATGAAAAGTTTGATCTGTTTACCGTTACAGGACCCTAAATCACCGACGAAACCCGCCAATCACATCACTTTACGCGCGCATATTTCAAATCTGATTTCCAACGTTTTTTTTTGGTAGGGTTTTGTTGGCGTCACTCCGAGGTGACCTGCCAGCACAGTCTCCATTTGGAGCTTAGTCAGAGGAGGGGCAACCCTCCCAGATTACTTCTGATAGCACGGGGTGACCTTTTCTTTCAGGCCACCCCCTCACCCTTCCTTCTGTTGCCACTTAGCGTCTATTTCACTACTATTTTATGTAGGACATGACAAACAAAAAGGATAGAAAGCAGGAACAACTATAGACGTTATACGTTCACATATGGCTAAAATGTATTTTCATTTTCAGATAATGGAAATACAATTTCAATTATCAGATCATTTAAATAGCATTTCCATTATCCGATAAACGAATTAAAATGATAGTTTATTTTGATGACATGTTTATAAATAAAATACTATTTTCATTATCTGATAATGGAAATTGTATCATAAAAATCAATTTTTATGATACAATGCGAACTGACTTGAATACAAACTAAAACCGCTTAATATATTCACGGCGTTTGGTCTCTTTCAAGCGAGATCGTTAGCTTTCACTATGACTATGAGTGTTTGAGTCTCCCTCACCGCCCCGAAACAAAACAGCAAAACCGGTCTCGTGGAACTACGTATGTAAAAAAACATACTCTTCGTCAGACTGTGATAGAACAGGTTTTGGAATAGAAAGAATTTATATTCCGATATTTTTAAAAACATCCCCAATATAAGCAAATCGCAACAGTCACTGACTAATTCATCGCAGGCCTTATGTTTTTATGAGATTTAGCCCCGATATTTTCAATAATGTCACCCAATTTAAACAATTTACCGCAAGAGCTGCCACAGTGCGAGATTGGTTTGAAATTTAATCGCTCCTGTGAAAACAACACCAATTAATTTAAATGTTTAGATGGGGAATCTTTTCGATTTTTGAATAAAAAATATCACAAAAACATCGCCAGAAAACATCGATGTCCCCGATCACACCGAAAAAAATAGAAACGCAAACATCTATTATTAATAATGTATCGGGAGGAGTTAAATCAATGATTTTTAAACATCTTTGTGGGTATTTTGCGCAACCATACTTTTAATAGTTTCAATACTCCTTTTTGAATAGGTTGTTTTTGTATAAAAGAATGAATAAAAAATAAAGGAGCAAATATTTGTTTTGGTTATTTCAAGTTAGTGGTGACAAAATTCCCACTTGTTGAAAATACTTGGTACACTTTCCTAGTTTCCTACACTTCCGAAAGGTTCATTCATTTGAAATATTTGGGAAAATCCCACGAGAACTTGTGGAAACTTTCCCGTTTAAATTGAAATATTTTGTAAAATAAATTTTTATCATACTGCGCTTTTGACTTTTCAGAAATAACACCTAAATAAATCCTGGGAAACAAAACGAAGATGATAAAACCTATGAACTTGACTCATTTACTATTAAGTCCTAGTAAAACTACAAAAGTAAAAAATATTTGATGTGGATTATTTATATTCATTTTTACTGTTACTAACGAATTAACAAAACCATTTAGGCTTTAAATATAAAATAAACATATACTTAAACTCGAAAAACAATATAACCAAACAGAACTACAAAAATTACACCAGACTAAACTGTTTTTTAAAAATACAAACTAAACTGAAAATTCTTTAAACATTAACATCTCAAATAAACAATAATTTTAATTTTTTATTTATATGCTTCTTTGTTATTTTCGAATCGATTTTTAGGATTTTCTCTTGGAACTTGAAGTTTAGATGTTAAGAGCTTAAGCTAAACATCAAAAGTTAAAAACTAAAAAACACTATCATATGCCACTAAACCAGCGTAAATTTTTTTAAATTTAGGTCTGTAGGAATTATGAAGGAATATTACCAGAAAGTTTCCCGAACCATTTTATTTCTTCTAGAAAGATGGAAAGTTTCCGCAACATACCTATAACTTTTTCAGTTATTTCCAATAAGTAGGTATTTAATTTATTTCAAGGAAATGTATATATCTACGTAAAAGTACTTACCTCTAGCACTACACTAATTTTCACTGTAGCAACTAAATAAAAAAAAAAAAGGAACCGCAGCCGCAGTAACCAGTTATCTCAAATCTGGTTAACATTAGGTATGGTTTATTTACAGTAAACATCATTGTATTTTGTTTTTATTATCTAATCTATTTTTGTAGATAATAAGTGGGTATAATGACCTGCATAAAGATACTGGTACGGCAAAAGCATACATTTTTTAGCTTTTAGATAATTTCGAGGGAGGCAAATAAAGTGACAAAATTTTCATTTTTAACATTATAGTATAGGAATACAAACAAAATTTGAAAAAAAATATACGAATCATTTTAGGAAGGTAAAATAAAATAAAAATTTCTATCTTTCATTAAAGTTATGATTGAAAACTAGAACGTATCAACAGGCCTTGTCCTAACGTACTCGAAGTGATACATCTGTTTTCCGCAGTTAGTTCATCAAAGGAAATTTGTGCTCAGCGAGTACTTGTTTTGATTTTCATTAAAGTTTTATTATAATACCTTATAATACAAAAAAAAACATCAGATTTATTCTGTGACTTTTCTTTTAAAGTACAAAATAAAAATACATTAAACTTTATCCTGAAGTGTTCTGATTTTTGACAACTCAGACCTGCAAAATTAAAATTACAATTTTGATGTGGTTGCCAGCCTTACGTGGTGGGAAATAGCTGTAGCAAGAGAATGCGAATCGTATGGTAGGCAAAAATTTTACTTTGGCAAGAGTATCATTCCCGTTCTAAACTCACATATAACTGATAGATTATACAGGGTGTTTCTTAATAACATGCTAATATTTTAGCAGGTTATTCCTGGGTCCATTTTGAGAAAAAAAACTTCAAATGAACATATGTCCAAAAGGTCGTAACTTTTGAACTACAGGGTGTTAAAGTTTTGAGGTAAAAAAAATTGTTCCTGTGTTAAAGTGTATCTACATACATAGGCGAAACTGAAATAATGTGTGCACACTGCACTGAATATTAATTAAAATTTAGGAACATGCAGGGACGCCCCGAAGAGAAAATATTGACGGGGGGAGAAAGTATAGTGACAAATGTAATTACATAGAGAAAACAAGAAATAAATTATTCTTAAAATATTCTGTCCGTGTAGTCGAACACCACCATTCAACAGAATACAGAACAAAACATAAGAAGGGGGACACATGTTTTTTTGGTAAGGGGAGGGGTACAGGTTATGGTTTTCCAACCTCATGATTTATTATGTAATGGGAAAAACAAATTTAGCAAAGAAAACATTTTGAAAAAAAATATTGATCTTGATCTATTGTGTTCTTAATCACTTTTAATTTTATATAACAATTTCCTTAAAACTGAACGCATCCATAATTTCCCTCTGACCAAAAGGTATCAAAAATTAGGCCGTCCTTTATAAATTTAGTACCTACACACAATGTGCAGCGCCCATTATGCAAGATTGGTAATTAATATTATATCTAATTATAAAAATATACTTTATTTGCTAAAAATATTATAGCTTTTGATAAATCTGAAGTTCTAACATGGAAATTTAACAGAATTTTACTACTGGGTGTCAAAATATTTTTTGAAAATTTTATATTCATTAGATTAGATTAGATTTTACCTAATTTTACTGATTTTAAATTTGTATATGTAAGATAACCACTTTAAAAAAACGAAGGTTTTCCAAAGAAAATAAAAACATACAGAGACGCTTTTTGTAGGACTAATACATATGGGCCCCCACAGAACTATTTCCAGAGGGCAGTGGCGGCTATTCAGGTGAAGTAGGTGAAGTGCTACTTCACCAGGAAAAATAAATTTAAGTTTTTACATTTATTTATTCACCTAATTGGCAAAAAATAAACTGTACATCTCGAATAAATATTTTACTTGACCGTTGGCGGCATGTCTTTACAACTTTCAATCGAACTTTATTATAAACAACTATAACAGTGACACAAACCGCTTCGACTTTGCTGGAGGTGCTATGTTTAGTTTACCATTTTCCTACTACGTTGCCATGACAATGCGTACGTGATGACGTCGACCGCATGGAAGATTAATCTTAACCTGCGCTATACAGCGCTCTCGGTGAATTGCTAACGCAGTACCCTACACCCACGTGTCGTTCAGTTTGGGGTGGTGGTTTACTTTTATTTTCGCGGATTTTCGCTGCAACCGGTTAGTTCCTTTGGAGTTTACACGGATGTGGTTTGCATTTTGTTGGAAACTCCATTTAATCGATGGAAGGAACAAGATCAGAGTTTTAATCGTCATCCTGGTTTTCGGCGTACAAATGATTATATAATAGTCAAATATTACAAAAATTGTTTTGCTGGCCTTGTTTACTAGTTTCCGATAAATATTTAGTGTGGAATAAGGAAGGATTTGCAGGTATGTTAAATATATGAAGGTCTTTACATAAACGTGAAGACTCGGCGGAGCATTTAAAATTCGAATTAATGCTAAAAACATTTGTTAAAAATCAAAGCACTATAGCTGACACTTTAAAAGAAAATGCTAAACTATATAAAATACATTTTAACGAAAACGTCCGATTAAATAGACTATTTATGTGCTTGGTAATTATGCAGTTTTGTACCTTGCAAAACAAGAGTTAGTCTTTTGCGGCCATGATGAGAGCAGCGAGTCAAGAAATAGGGGGAATTTTAAAAAGCTTTTATATTTATTAATATCGAGAAGTTCCCAATAACTAAAAGATCTTCACAAAAAAATTAAAAATGTTTTTACTGGTGACTCGAAAACTATTTAAACCGAAATAAGTAATTATTAATTGAATTTAATTGAATGGATTTCTGAATATTTAAATGATCATGTAAAAAATGAAATAATGAGCACATAGTTTTTTTCTGTGCAAGTGGATGAAACCACTGATATTACGCAAACCCCCAGTGCTCCATAATTTTAAGATACGTTAATTCAGAAGGTTCAGTGGTCAAGAGATTATTAGGATTTTATAATGTCAGCTCCGATAGAACGTTGGAGAATTTATATTCTCGGTTGAATCAAATTTTGGACCAATTTGAATATAAACATAAATTAATAGGGCAATGTTACGATGGTGCAAGTGTGATGTCTGGCCATCTAAATGTGCTTCAAAAAAAAAAAAAGCGCCGCAGGCCGTATTTGTCCTGATGCAGCAAAGTTTAAAAATATTTCTAAAAGTCGAATTTTTTTGCAAGCCTTAGTGGTATTCCCTCATTTTTTCATCACTCAGCCAAACGAACGTATGCTCTTACATCTGCATCTACCAGGCGTATACCAACAATTACAGAACCTCGTTGGTCTTCAAATTCGAAGTTAGTAAATGTGATTGTTCAAGTTGCGTTCTTCAAAAAAATCGTTTGACTTTCATGGCATATCCAATACAAAACGCTGTCGTGAGGCGCTCTGTAAAAAAAGAAATGAACATTTTTTTTTAATACCATGTTTGATAAAGCAAATTCTGTTACAGAAATAAATCATTACAAACGTGAGCTTGCTAAGCTTTCACCTGAAGAAATTAGGGCTAAATATAGAACCCTTTTTTTATGAAATATTGGACCATATTTTAATGGAAATGACACTAAGCTTTCAAGACTGAAAAACTTACATTTTTATGTTTGGCAGATTCTGCTAAATTTTCCGAATATAGTTTAAATTTTCAGACTGGCCCGTTTGAAAATTTGTTACAGTTATATGGGGAAATATTTTCAGAAAGTCAACGACTTAAAAATGAGCTTGATCTTATTGACCAATGACAGTAATTGGAATATATCGCTGCAAGAGCAAGTGAAAAAAATTAATTAAAATAAAGATATTTTAACCAAAGCATATAAAGTGTTTTATCTTATTTTGACAATACCGTCGACAAGTGCTTCAGTGGAAAGAAGTTTTTCTTGCCTCAAACGACTGACAAAACGCATTTTTTACCATAAAACATATGTATTATACTTGCGCCCCCCCCCTTTCCCCCTCCAGACGCCTATGCTAATACAAATTTAGTAAAATAATAAACTTGTAAGGATGGCGTGATTTATTTTGCTGCTAAATCCACTCCGACCATTTTACATTTGAAGTCTTTTTGCCGTTGGCACCATGTCAGGGGGACTAAAATTTTTATTCCCCCAATAGGTTGGGACACAGTCCTTATACCGCCGACATTGGCAGCCAACGTCAAGGTGTGAATACTAACATCCGCACGACGTCGGAATGCGGCTTGGGCTATATAAAGGAAAAATTGCTTATGTATTCAAAAAAGAGTATAAATTATCCCTGCTTTCCCGTTTAAAAAAATTGATGAGCGTTATGGAATAAAAAATATTCGCAATTCTAAGGGTCTCTTGTATACCCTACGGCCACCCTGCTTACTGCCTACGGCTCGTCCTGGAATCTATCTATTCGTCCAGGAAATGCTTTGTGATATTGTTACGTAAATATTTATTTTTAATTAACCGCTTTAAAACAAAACATAAATATAGGAAGCTGCTTCATATGTCTAGGGCTACCCTGTATAGTGGAGAAAATATATTTATATACAAACAAAAATTTGTCGTGTTTCAACGTTTGTAAAAAAAACAAACGCTCTCGAATTTTTTTTCGTTTTCGTTTAAGCAAAAAGTAAGAATACTTATCAACCCAAAAAGAATATTTGTATACTTTTTCTTTAAAAAGTATGGTTGGCAACATTAGTATATCCTATTTTCCTTTTAACTCAGACCTATATCCCTCCTCCCAATCATGAGTAAGGCAAAGGGACAAACCTATCAATAATGATCTTTCAAATTGCCTTGAAAGATATAAGTTTATCCACGACAGCCAATACGGCTTCGGCCCCCAAAGATCCACAGAGGATTTTTCAACCTTCATAACCTACAACTGGAATAAGTCCATCGAATTCTAGGGAGAAGCCCAAATTATTACCCTCGACATATCAAAAGCATTTGATCAGGTCTGGCACGAAGCACTTCTTATCAAACTTCCCGCTTAAGGTCTTCTTCTAAAACTTTGTACTTGGATTGCCAGTTTCATTTCCAACAGAAGTATTTCTGTAGTGGTTGATGGCCATTCTTCATGCACCTCAATGATCTGCTCTCTTCTACCAGCAATCCTATTCACAGCTATGCTGACGATAGTACACTCCACTCCAATATACAATCTCCCAAACTGGCCTGATGACTCTAGGTTTTGGTAACACAGACGAAGTTGGGCAATCAGGTCTTTATAGTTTTCTGCTTTTGTTTTCCAAAAAAATGGTTGCAACAATTTTAAAAGCATTCCAAGCGCCTTTTTCCTTTTCTTCAAGTATGGAATCGTGTTGCCTATTTCCGAAAAGTTTTCTAATCTCGGTACCCACAAATATTCCCTCTTTCAATTAATTTTAGTTTCACTGACTCAGGGAACTTTTCTATTAAATAACTGAAAGCATGGCCTTTTTTGTCCATGGCCTTCACAAAGTTTTTTATAGGTCCCAATTTTATATGAAGTAGCGGTAGGAAAATCTTTTCAGGGGGAACTAATGGCGCGCTGGTTACATTTTTCTTTCCTGGCCCAAAATACTCTCTCTGACCAAAGTTTCTTTCTGTAGTGATCCGATCGTGCTCGACTGTCGCATTTGCAGAGGAAGCAGCAGTAGTTGATATAAACTAGCAAATTTTATAAAGGTCTCGAAAAATGTGCTACAAAATTGCTCAACAAACTATACCCACATCAAAAAAAGCTTGGTTAACTAACGCTAATGTTATTAAAACAGAGTTCTAGTCTTAAGGGTAAAAATATGCCCGTAATTTTAAGGTATTTGATGACGATTTTCTAGGAAAAAATACAACCACTTTTTTCAAAAATTCGTAACAATCGTATAGCACATATCTCAGTTTAGAATAACATTTAAATTATTGAATTTTGAAATAGGAATTAGATGAGCTTAAGACACAGAAAAAGACATTTTAAATAGGATAATGTAGTAGGTACACCAATGTTTTGTGCAAATCAATTAAAAATCGGCGTTTTGATATTATGTTGTAAGCTTGGGATTTTATCCAGAAAAATCTGTAAATTTACTTCTATTAAGAATAGTGAAGTATGACCCTATTTAGTTTCGCATAGAGCCTTTAAGTAACAGATAAAATGTCTTTCCATTCCTTTTTTTTTAGGAGGTCAAGTTCCTTCACAGAATAGTTTAGCCCAATTATCCTGAAGTTCCCACATAAAGGATTCCCTCCTTCTGTCTATAGAAAAGCAAATAACACCCTTAATATATGTAAGTACACTAAATGGCTATATGCGAAACTAAATATGATAATAATTTACTATTCCTAAGAAAGGTTTAATATTAATAACGAGGTAAGTTCCGGCTAAAGTATATTTAACGATTTTTGTATATTGTTTTTTCAAATATTAATAAGCCGGCATTTTTTTCTACCATATTGAATTCGTACCAATTTCAATGTGACACTTAATTTTCAAATTTTAAAGTAGTTCTTTAACATTTTACATTTTACTAGGCTGCCATATGGTTTTGCCATATTGGATTTTTAGAAAAATCTTACCATTTTATCCCCATGTCACTTAATTCTTTCTCAAAGTTTGACGTCAATCGGGTAAGTGGTTTGCCGGAAACAAACAGACAGAGAGACAAACAGACCGACGCACGGAATTGAAAAAAATATGTTTTTTGGTATATACGGATCATAAAACAAGAAGGTCTAAAAACATCTCTGAAACTGGTTTTTTCACGATTACAATACTTCCCCTTTACGATGGGAGTGAACATTACTTTGTTATATTATATTTTAAATTTGGTGCTTTTCTGGTGCATTCTGGAGCAAATTTCAAAATAAAAATAAAAAATTATTACTGCTATCGTCAAAATAATTTTAGTGTATTAAATAGAATGTTTAATTCTTTACGTATGTTTATACTTAATTTATTATTAATTTAATCAATCATTTATTCCCGAGAAACAACATTGTTAATAGTAGGGAACTAATTAACAATTAATATAAAAACGTATTAACGTATAAACATTATTATAAATTACAAATAAATTAAAAACTGTAAACATTAAAAAATTTATCAAACGTCAAGATGTTAATTCTGCAAAAAATGTTTCTTTAAGTGTTTTTTAGAAATATCAATTTTGTTACTATTTTTTAATCATCTTGGTAGATTATTGTAATAATTAACCCCACTGTGTAATTAATATACATTGTTTGCCAAAATTACTTTTAAATTTGATGGTGGAAAAACAATCAATTTGTATTGTATTATGGTCATGAATGTTATTATTTCTAATACAATTTAAATTAGTGTTTTTTATATTTGTAACTGATGAATGAATAAAAATACAATATTTAGTTTTATACATCATAGAGATGTTTAAAAGATTTTCAAGCTTATATAGGTTAATGGTGGGCTCTAGATGTGGTAAACGGTAAATACATTTTATTGACTTATTTTGTAATTTTTCTAATGGTTTTATTGTTTTTTTACATGCAGCGTACCACACTGATTTTAGATACTGTAATTTTGTTTAAATGAAAGCAAAATATGTATATTTTAACAAATTAAGAGAAATATAATTACGAATTTCAAAAAAAATTTTAATTATTGGAAAAATTTGTAGGTACTCTTAAATATTCTATATGTGACCTCCAAGCTAAATTTTGATCTATGTATAAGCCTAAAAATTGAATACATTTTGAATAATTAATTTGAATATTAAGAAAAACTATTGGCGGAATATTTGTATTTTGAATAATATTCGATATATACTTAGGTGAAAGAGGATTTCTGAAAGTTTAAAGTTAATGTTTGTGCTTATAACCAATTAGTAATGAAATTTCGGTCTTTATTAATGATAACATTTATTTTTGCAAAATTATCTGAAGTATAGCGTGAAGGGTGGTATCATCAGCAAATAATTTAATAGAGCCTTCAAAATTTAAAATATACATTAAGGTCTTCAAAGTGTTGCCACATTTATTCTGGCGAATCTACTAATATTTTTGCCTGAATCTACTAAAATAATTTTAAGAAATACGGAAAACCTACTTTTTACCCCATAATGAAATTTTATATGTAATATATAATACATAATGTATGTAATATTTAGATATATATTTTTTACAAAAAAAGGTTGAAAATATAGAAGGGATTTGGAGGTTGAAGGTTGGAGATTAATTATTTATTAATTTGTGCCAAAATATTTATTATTATTTAATTATTCACTAAACATATATTGCGTATATAAATCTCAAAAATAGCACAGCAAAGATAAAGGAACTTAATCTTATTCTACTTTTTAAACATTCTTTTTTCTTAAGACTAGAACTAAAAGAATAAACTAACATATTCTTAAATTTCCTCACTGTAATACTTTACATTTTTATACAATGAGGTATTATCGTCTATTAACTATTAACTTAATCATTGTTGTATCGGGTTGAAAATTTGTGCGAGACCTACACCCAACATCTCTTAAATCCTCTTTAGCGTATTCATATACTGAACCGAAGGAAATAAAATAAATTCGACGGTCGGTTGTCGGGGAAATACTACGGTGAATCCCATAAAAGTTTAGGGGAATCACCGACAAAAAAAAGCAGGCGAAGCAATCTAAGCAATAAAAATGCCAAATTACTTACACGCTTCGCCATAGAAATTAAAGTAAATGCTTGATTAAAGTTATTTTTACAATACAATTATTGTTAATGGCATGTTTACATAATTCAGAATGTTATATATTAAGATCTACCAAAATCTACTAAGTAAAATCTGACTACTAAAAATATCTGAAAAAAGGCAAAAATCTACCAAAAAAGTAGAAATCTAATAAATGTGGTGACGCTGGGTCTTCATCAGTACAGTCAACTAGTTGAAAGACGAGTATAACTAGCGCCAAAATGAATACACAAAACAATACCAGTATCAAGTCCGGATGTTCTCTTGGTAATCAGAAATGTCAGTTTTGCTCCTGTTGGTGACTCTAGTATTGTTTTGTGTATTCATTTTGGCGCTAGTTGTACTAGTCTTTCAACTAGCTAACTGTACTATGAAGACCTTAAGTCAGAAACACGTGTCTATGGTTAGCCAAATTCCATTGCTTTAGCGGTCATCCCAAAGAATCCATTTTCTACTAAACTTTAAACTAGTTCTTGCCGCGTTATATATTTTCTACTTTTGATATATATATATATATATATATATATATATATATATATATATATATATATATATATATTGCAAAAGGCGTATTGATAAAAAAACAATACATTTTGGTTGAACATTTTTGAAAATTTTTTAAAAACAGAAAAAACAATTTTTAAATTGTTCGGATAAATTTGTTGTTTAAAAGTAGTCTTGATTAGATGACATAAAATGGGAGTAAGTTCACATTTGATAGTTTTAATAATTTTTACTGGTATTTCGTCATATCCGCAGGCTTTTAAAATGGATCTAAAAAATCTATTATTTCAGCAATTGTTTCTTCATGTATGTCTTCTATGTTTAAAAACATTGAATGTGAATTTTCGGTGTATTCGGGAGGATTTCCAGGAATCTGTTTTACTAATTGCTCTCCTATGTTTATGAAATAATTATTCATTTCCTCGCAGATCTCTTCTTCAGCTTCAATTTGTTTTCCCATAATACTCTCTGATTCCCTGTTGTAATATTTTGTTACAATAATCTCTTTTTAATAGAATAATCTTGTTTACATTTTTATTTAAAGTTTCATAAATTTCACAGAATTTTTTATTTGTTTGCTGTTTTTTCTTTTTATGGTAATAGGTATTCATCTCGACTTTTAATTAGATTTGCCCGAGGATTTGCCAAAGTTTCATCAGAACACGGTTTTGAATGTTCTTCAATTTTTATTTTTTAGATATAAGAGTTTACTTCAAATGTTTTTTTTTTAGTCATCAAGCGAATTGTTGGAGATGTTTCATGCAAAGCCATGAAAGGTTATCAATTAAAGACAAGGTTATTCAGCCTTAATACATGGTCTAAACCCAGGAAGCATGATTTCTTTATTGTCCAAAGCAAAGAAAGATGCTCAGGGCGCACTTTCCCCAATAACGGGAGTCGGGAGTCCCCGCAAACATTGGAAAAGCAAAAAAATAACAAAAGTCGGTCCTACGTGCCAAGAATTCTTCATATCTCTATTTCTAGTTGGTAGCGCACCGTTCTCTTGATCCATCGCTAAGCCGTCATAGCCGCGCGGGTTTTCACAAATACAAATTGTAAATAAATACCAACCTACCGACCAGTCCAAAAATGAAATCTCATATTAATAAAATACCTACTTAATTTTACGTAATAGCGACTAATTAACTTGTATGGCTACACCGGGTGCTCTAAAGTCCGAAACCAACGAATTCAGATTTAAGCACCTCTGATTTACAATATTATCAAATCACCCTAGAAAAAAACAAATGAATAAATGATTATACATAAACGTCATTTTGTAATTTTTGTGTATGTGTGTCGATTTTTCGGAGAGGTTTTTTCCGTTTTTTTCAGGGTAAGAGGAGTTCAAAATACCATATTTCACACAATTTAGGTAATTAGTTTTATTATGTACCTGTAGATAATAAATAATATGTTGCTTAAGTTCTATTTTAGCTATAAAAATAAATTGTTTGTTGATGGCGAACCTGTCGGTTCTTGACGTAACTGTCGCCATTAGTAACGGGTGGATTTTCACGTAAAAATGTCAGACATTCTCAAAGAAAAGTAAATATGTTGAATATTTTTATAATTAATAAAAAAGTTACCTAAATCTACTTAGAATAAACGTTGCAATTGTTTAACTGCGTATAAGCGCGTCTACTTAGCCTAATAAATGTAGTTTTTTGGACTGCGTCTCGTTCGTCTTCTACCATAAATCTAAATATTTCGGGAAAACAACACGTTGCTCGTTTTGTAATAAGGCCGAAAATTGTGTAACCCCATTTTCCGGGTTTGCAGATATTTTCCGTCCCCAACTACCGTCCCCATCTTTAATTTCGTGAGTTTTAGCGCATTGTTCTCTGTTGAAGCTACGGTAATTGGACAGGTCTGGCTTTAGGTAAAGCATCATTTCATTTATTTTTAATAATTTTTTATTTTATTGGCTTGATTCTACATATTTGGATGTTTATCTTTATTTCTTAAATGGTACATTTAAGAATATATACAGAATTTAATAATTATGTCGTTAAAGCGTAGCCGATTTTAATGATTTTTGGGGGTCTTGTAAACAATTAAATCCACGGAATTTGATAATGTTTGAATATAAAATAGAAAGTTTACCTTCATTTAACTGTTTTAAGAAAATAAAAGAAATGGATGAACCACTTTTTCTTTTAAAAAAAACAAAAAGAAATTCGATATTTCCACTGCATTCCAATGCGCCATATTCCTTAATATGACAATTTGAAGAAAGGTTATCTCACATTGTTGCCAAACTTACATTATTGTATGGAGCTTAAATTTTGTATGTTTGTCTCCCAACCGTAACGGATTTGCCCCCCCCCTGTGCCGATATCGAATGTTAGACTTCCGCCAGTGATGCACTTTGCTGTCGTTCGCCTTTTATATTAGGGCTTTAATGATAATGCCTACGGCGCTTAACCTGGTGCTAACCCGGTACCAATCTATCTAGGGCGGCCAACACTAATTAACAGGGGGATGCATCACTGGTGTAAGTCTAACATTCGACATCGGCCCCCTGGGCCGGTGCCGAATGTTAGACTTTCGCCAGTGGTACTCTGCGCGGTTGTTCGTCTTTTAGGGCATTAACGATGATGCCTACGGCGCCTAACCTGGTGCTAACCTGGTACCAATCCACCTAGTGCCTTCGCGCTCCTGCTGGTACCGATCCACAACCCACACATGCATTTTGTTTTTTTTATATAATTTATATAGGTCATATATAAAATAAACTTGGCAACGTAGCATCCCTAGCACACTGGATTTCCATCCAACAGACGACACTCCCGCTCCCTCTTTATTTAGCTGTTATAATTATGTTGAAAAACGTTTAATAATGTCTAATATAATAATTACTTCTAACTTTTAGTTACAAATAATAATTTTTATGTTATAGAGCATTATAATATAATCAATCTTTTTCGTAGTTCATAAATTAAGTTTGTGAAAAATATGTTTTTAGCGATACCCCAAAAACAAGTTCAGTGCAACTTTCCGAAACCTTAGTTTTTTTGGATTTAATTTGAAAAAGTGGTTCATCCATAAATTTTTGTGTATAGGAAGTATTAAAAAAAGGTAATCTTTCAAATGCATATTTTAAATTTGTCAAATTCCGTGGGTAAAATTGTTTACAAGAGCCGATTTTTGGATCCTACACTAGTCTTATTATGACGAATTTGGATTGAATTTTCCTCGGTAACGTTTCTTTTTCGTGTTATTCATCATCTAAATCTTTAATAGCGCTTCCACGCTTTTGCCTTTTTTTTAAAGATATGTAATAATGTCTATACTTAATAGGTCGCAGGCACGGTAATTGCTTACTTTCACCTGCCATTACCGATTTATAATGATTTTTGGAACACTGGCAGTTTTTCGTTCTCGTGTTTCTCATGAATTTCTCTTTTTCTGCATCAAATTATCTAAAATATTAAAATGATAAATATTTCCCAGGGTATTACCTTATTATTATTATTATTGAATTAAATGTAAAAAAGCTTTATTTATTCAACCATAGTTAGGCAACCAGTTATGTCATTCAATATTTCTGTTCGATTGACAAACTGGTTGCCTAACTAGTGATTAAATATTAAATGAGATGTTTTATCTATTTTTTACATATTGTTAAAAATTGTGGATTTTAATGAAAAATAACTCTAGAACGAGACGCTGCCGAAAAAAATGAGAGCGGACTACCCGAGTTTACTCCTTTATAGCTTAGCTGTAATATAAATTAAACATTCTAACTAATTTAGTTTTCTCCTGGCTATAATAGATATATGACATCGATCAAACAATTGAACCTTAATTAAAAAAAAATTACCGAAAAAACTATTTTTCTATTACCCTGTAGCTTTCTAGGAGATTTGAGAGTTAGGGCTGTAAGAATAAGATTTTCGTATCCGGTTTTAAAATTTCACAATTTAACCAGATGCTACATTCGAAGTATGATTTTCTTGAAAAACACTACAAAATTTTCTGGCCATGAAATAATGACAGATATCGCCCTGTATAATATGAATGACAACCTAACCTAACCTAACAAAAAATATAGCATGACCAACTGCGTTGCATTTAAATAGTAAATAAAGATTATTCTATGTTTTTTTGAAAACTGGGGAAAAACCTATATCGGTTTGTTCTAAAATTTCATGGGCAGGCAAATTTTGCTTCCGCTGTCGTGGTTTAACCGGAAGCGAATATAAAAAAGCTATTACATAAAAATTCTACCTACAGTATAAATAGTTATCAGTTTTTTGCATATTTTCATAATTTGAGTTTCAATTGTTCTTTTTTAAGTTTTTTATGTACTAGTTTGAAAGCCCGGAAAAAAAACAACATAGGTTGGGTTTTTGATTTTTTATTCTAGGTAAACCATATGGGAGTAAAATGAGTGTCCCGCTCTCGTGAGGCACTCTGTACAAATAATTACGGGAAATCCGCACACAATACAACTGAAAAATATGGGGATGAAACTAGCAGCTGCAATAGTAGGGGAATTGACCGATTTTTTGCCCTTACAATGCTTACAGCTGAAAAATCACTCATTCAGTAGATGTAAAAAAACCCGCGTAAGTCTGGCACCACAAACCCGGGGTGAAAGTTGTCTGGCAAAGGGTTAAACTTGTACGGGCTCTTAAATATTTTTTTCTTTTTTAATTTATTTTTTATTTATACAGGATGTTGCATTTTCCCCGGACTGATTTAATTTGTTTTGTGTTAAATAAGACACTTTGTATATTATACAGATTATGATAGTGCTTTTGAATACGAGTTCAACGATATGTATTAGTATGGGTCTGTAAGGCAACTTTTCGGATTTATTGGCATTTTTCTTCAACTTTTGACCTATAATTATAAAAATGTATAGTTTTTGTAATTTACTGATTATAGTTAACTACACTTTTATTGATGATAATGGTCAAGGAGACCAAAAGAATAAATAAATTATTACCTACAATAAGTGTTAGTGCCTAAATGTTGCGATTACCAAATTTTTAAAAAACACGATACGCGAAACATGGCAACATTGTAACTTTTCTTTAAGTTTTAAAACTTGAGTATTATACTGTAAATATAATGAGATTCCACCATTTTTTGGCTCTAGCGAAATTTAAAAACGTTTAAAAATACTTTAATTCTGCTAATGTGAAAAGAGATAAAAAACTGAAGAAAAATGCCAATAAATCCGAAACTTTGCATTACAGATCCATACTAATATAATTTGTTGAATTAATCTTTAGACGATAGATAGATAGATAGATAATCTTAAATAATATATAGGGTATAAGTTTATATCATTCTAGGAAAAATGCAACATCCTGTACAAACAAAAACAAAAAACTTCAAACCAGAGAAATATTAATTACTTATAATTAATTTTTCTTTATCTTTTATGGGTCTCCACATAAGGGGATAGAGAGTCTTATCGTTGTATCACCCTGTACAAGTGTAGTATGGATTGACAGATTGGCGCGGGCATTTTGTTCATCACACAATCTACCGATTTTATGATTTTCAGCCGTAATCACTGTCGGTGAGCCCTACTAAAAGGATCTCTCACCTCACTAGGGTAGCCAAAAAATTTGTTTGGGAAGTGAAGAGGTCTAAAATTTTGTAAAACGTGACACCACAGTAAAAACAAATGACTTTTGTTGTGTTATTTTGTTACGTCGTGTTTGTACTATATAAATATATTTTTATATAAGATTGTACCATATAAATATGTTTTAAACACAAATTTCAAATGCGTTCGGATCTGCACCCTTTGCATCCTCTGGCTACGCCCATGTCTCATTTCGCCAGACATTTAATGGAAAATGCAGTTCTCGAAGTCCTGATCAAGAGTTCTTATGGGCACAATCTAATCCTATGACTATTTGTTTAAAAAGTGGGTTAAACTTTGCCTAAACCTCATATAAAATATCCACAGAAACAGGATGACCCCAAATTCCAAGTTAGTTTTTTTCAATATATTTAACGTACGACATACTGGGTGTTATGCTATAAAACTTAAAGCGTTTTTTTGTGCTGGATGGTGGTGGGAATTTGCAGTTAAGTATCTATTTGTATGGGTCGATTTTCTATACACAGAATGGTACATACCATTTTACTTCCTTTGAACACATACATCTAGAAAGGGAAACCTTCCATTAGATTCAATTTCTATTGTGAACTTGATATTATGATGTTATTGATTAAGGGGTTCAGAAAGAACTTAATAGATCTAGTGGAAGCTTGTCTTATATCTACTTATTTCATTTTTCAATGAACTTTTTATGAACAAACTTCAGGGGCAGCTATGGGATCTCCCCTATCACCTGTGGTAGTGAATATCTTTATGGGCGCCTTTGAGGATATTGCTCTAACATCCGCTCCACTAAAACTAAAACACTGGCTTAGATATGTAGATGACACTTTTGTTGTTTGGCCTCATGGACAAGATAATCTCCTCATATTTCTGAACTACCTTAATCAATAACATCATAATAGCAAGCTCACAATGGAAATTGAATCTAATGGAAGGATTCCCTTTCTAGACGTATGTATTCAAAGGACGAAAAATGGTACGTTAGGACATTCTGTGTATAGAAAACCAACGAACACAAATAGGCACTTAAATGCAAATTCCCTCCACCATGATGAATTGTCTGTGGGAGAGACAGGACGCTTAGTATCAACCAGACTTAAGGAACATGAACGATGTATTAAAAAGAAACAAATTGTTCAATCTGCTTTACAAATACAATACGATACAAATTTTATTCAGGTACTTGATACAACAATATCATTCCTTGCGTCATAGGGGGTTTATACTGTAGCATTAAAATACTCTACAAGTAACATTTAAAATAAAAGAAAAACATTTACTTAGGTATACTACACAGTTTCTACTTTACCTAATAATACAATTAAGTAACTAAGTTATGACCAAGTATTATAATCCATGTAAGTAAACATATGCGATAGAATTTAAACACAATTAGAAGTCAGAAGTTAAAAATTCATTAAAACTATAAAAAGCTCCCTTCACCAGAAGATTTCGCATAAACAACTTGAAATTGGCTAACGACATTTGTTTAAAATTTAGAGGCATCTTGTTATAAAAGACGGACGCATAAATATTAATGAAAAATCGCAATTTTTGCAATCTCAAAAACTGTATTCTGATATCTAATCCCTGTCTAGTTTGGTATTCATGATAGGTGTTAAGAGTGGCTGGATAAATCTATAATGGTCGCCAAAAACCACCCTTACCCGCAATCACCCTCACAGTCTTTCTTTGCAATTTACAAATTCCTTGATAGGAATACAGTTCTCGAAAGTTTCGCCGAAACACAGTCAACTTTTGGCCCGAAAGTCAATCCTGGGTCCAGAGATATTCCCAGCTTTAGCTGAACACCAGCATACCACTGGCTATATTATAAGTGTAAAGGAAACCAAGGTTAGCATCAGTTTCAGGATTTTATAAACGAAAAATTAGAGAATCTATTGAATTTTTTAAACATCACACGATCTTAACACAGGGTCACGGTTCGGCGAGCACAAGTCGGGTATAAAAGCCTGCCTGAATCTTTCCGAGCTCATTCAGTGTTCAGATCTCGTGTAGTAAAGATCCCGAAGTTGCCTCGTGTAATGGAAGGCAAAACATAGAATAGTAATTCCAATTTGACACGGCCTAATCCCAAGAACCATATTTTTATTGGTTGAAAAACTATAAATTCTGATATCCTGTTATAAAATTTATATAAATTTTATTTTACCTTTTTTTTAAACGCAACGGTTTTTTCACTAAACGAAAATACGTTTTTTTAAGATCAGCTGACATATTTTGTATTTGGCTGAACATCTGGCTCATTTGCTAGACTAATGAGGTGTTCATCGGTGACCTATACCGACCTATAGCATTCCAGATATTATGTGATGCATATAGGTAGTAGCAGAATCCAAAGTTAAAATTTACTTTGATATTCTCTTAACTATCCAAATGTTCAATAAAAAGAATCAAAGCTGCCCTCCTTTGTTAACTTTAATCGCGTTTTCTATTATTTTTCATTTAAATTTACCTGTAGCAAATATGTGTAATTTTTACATTTTGATAATGTTTACCACGAATTTTGTATAACATTTGCCAAATATATGTAAAACAGGAAACAAAATAGTGGAATGGATTAATATTACAAATAATCGAAAAACTAAACGTTCGCGGAAAAAATCTAAAACATAAACCAGTCCGGTTCTGAAATATGGTAATCACGTGACCCTTGATGTTAATATTCCATGTTGTGTTAAACCGGGCCGGTACGATGCGAAAATGCCCGAATCCTCATTCAATAACCATTTTGCCCTTGAGTCTGAGACGCAGACGCGCCATTTGCTAAACAGTTGCTCGTCATGGCATTGGTAAGTCTCACTCAGATTTGAAGCATTTCAACTCAATTTTTCAAGGGAATACAAGAAGGAAATAATAATCTACAGTTTTCCAAATACCCATCAATAGTTTTTGAGGTTACAGTTCGACAAAAGTCGTGGTTTAACGCGTTCAAAAAATGGTGTAGTGTGGTGTTTTATACGCAACGAATAAAGCACTTGTGGTATCAATAATAATACAGCATTGCCCTAGCTATAGAGGGCTCAAAATTGATTCTATAATTTGGCAGATTCTGTGATCTCTGCTTGGCGAGTATTGGTAAGTTAAAATGCCATAAGTGTTTATTTTCAAGCATTGGGAAGCAAAAATTATTCAGATTCCCCAATGTCTGTCATTATTTAAAAAAATCCACAAGATCGGCAATTTGGCTTTGCCCGAAACTAGCCACGTTTTCATAGCATCTGCCTCATTAAAATATTATAACCACAGGATGAGTATTGTGTTGGTAAATATTTTTGTTCCAGATAAACACTTGTTCACAAGAATAATAAATAACATTTGAGACATAAAAAGGCCTAAAAGGGATTCTAGACCTAAAGGAATTGCGGTAATACAACTATAAATCTTACTGTAGCTACGAGTTTGTTGATTTCATGTAACCATGGGTACAAACTTAAAGGAGGAATTTTTGGGAGACGATCAATTTGCTGGAAAGTCAGAGGGATATGATATGATTGACGGAGCAATAGAGATGAATGGGAAAATGTGTGGGGAGCCCTTGGAAGACGCTCTTTTGGCCGATCCAGATCATTGTGGTATTTGTGGGTAAGCAAGCCTAGCTTAACTATATTATTACCCTTAGGTTTCTTTAGTCTGCTGCGTAACACGGTCATAACAATATTTTTTACTATTTATTAGTCATAACATTAAGGATTAAAAAAAAACAAATTTAAGAATAATTTAAGCTCTTAGTGGAAAAAGGTGTTAACTTACATTTAAAAAAAAATGTGTTTCTAAAGTATCTATCAGGTATAGCAGACTTTGATAGCTACATTTCTTCGTTCAACGTTACCAATAATGAAAAAAATGTTACCCATCCCAAAATTATAAATAGCATTTGTAAAAAGGTTAATTCATAAAATTAGTAATAAAGGTGATAACTCAGGATATATTTCTGAGTTAGCACTTTTTTACCTTACAGTTCGTACTTTGATTTTTTGAGAACACACTAAGTAAAAGAGGCACCTTTTTTCTGTTTTTTTCACCATTTTCGGTAGTATTTTTAAAATTTAAAGAAGCTTTTTAGTTAATTAAGTATTAAATTATATTTTAATTAAATTCAAGTTTTTCTTGTTTTTATGAATTTTCTGACATGAATTAGTGAAAAGGGTACTTTACTACAAACATTTGAATTAAATCTTAGTGTGGTATGTATCAAAAAATTACCCAAATATATTTAAGTAGCTAACTTTGTTTAGTAATTAAATTTTTTTAAATCCCTTAGTTGTTTATTGGATACATTTAAAAAAAAAACATCCTATTTTTTGTAATGCTTTACTTATCTTAATTTACATGCCCTTAAACTGTTAAAAATCATTATGCAAAATGTTGGGTTTATCTAGAGTTGGGATTAGTCAATTGACCGAGGTCTATTTGACTGGTCAAATTTGGTCAAATACCTAACTTGGTTTGAACATTCTATTTCAGTTTTTTCAGATATTGTTGGTAAATATTATTTTTTTAGTTACGATCTATTACGCCAACGCCATAGAATTTACATACAAGATTTTTTTATAAAAACAACAGTGCAAGCTTAGTATTTATAAACTGTGAAACTCACGGCGTTGAATTCCGGGAACTGTTATCGGTGCGTCGTGGATCGGCATCTTTTAAGTATTTCTTCGAATTCTCGAACGAATAAAAAAGGGATCGGCAAATGGGAAAAATAGGTTTATTCGAATACTATTTTATTTTCATTCATTTCATTTCGCATTTAGTAATGCTAGTGTTAGCTGTGTTGGTCACGTTACCTAATTTATGATGAGTTTTTCCGGTAAATCCAAGAACAAGATTTAGAATTGTTTTACAGAAATATGAGAAAATAACAAAGTTAAAGGAAAATGTAACTACTGTGGAGTCATTTATATTATGCGTGCTGACAGAATGAAAAAACATATAACTGATAAGTGCAAATCAGTTCCCGAAGGAGTTCGCAATGAATATGTAAGTACTTACCATGTAAATACAATTTAATTTTCAGTTTAGATGATGACCTAAATAAAGTAGGAATTATATATTAGTCAAAAAATTAAGTTCAAAAGCATGAAATACTTTTTACTATTCTTAGTTAGGTTTTTCTTAAAGTAAAATTAAGTATGATCAAAATACAAATACCTATTATACAGAATTTGTTAGATGACAGATGTAGAATGATGTTGAAATTATTAGTGAAGAAACATTTTCATTAGGGGAAAACACGATGTATTCGCCGTGTTACCAATATTCTGAATCCAAACTACAACATTTTTACTTTTTTTTCGTTTCCAGTTGGACAAATCAAAGCCTAGTTTCAATGATTGATGATGAAGATGTTTCCATATTTCAAAACCTAGAAAAAGAAAAAACAGCTACTGTGAAAAGCAAGAAGCCGCATGACGAAGACCACATTGCTTCAGCTGGTTCTTCTCAGACTAGTTCTAAACGAGTAAGAATGCATACATTATCATAATTTTTTGACACGGTAAGCGATTCTGAACAGTCCGAGCTACAAACTCTTTTTTGTGAAGCTGTTTACTCATCCAATTGTGCCTTATCAATGTTTGAGTCAGATAAATGGAAACATTCTTTTGGAAAACTTCGACCAGCTTTTAAACTCCCCGATAGGAAAACTCCCACCTTGATAGATGCTATAACAAAATAAAAAATAACGTCAAAGAAATACTTAATATTGAAGACAATATAACTCTAATGAGTGATGGCTGGACTAATATCCGTAATGAAGGGTTAATAAACTACATGGTTCATACAAGTAACGGAGATTATTTTTATGACTTTCACAACCTCAGGCATTTCGTCACACAGGCCAATATATTGCCAGTGAAATATCCAGGATAATCAAAGAAATTGGTGAGAATAAAATCACCTCTCTGGTGACTGACAATGCAGCAAATATGCAGGCTGCATGGGCCCAATTAAAAGAAACATTTCCAAATCTACAAACATACGGCTGTATTTCCCACATTTTAAAATTATTACTGAAAGACATTGAAACGCTGAAAACCCTCTCTGATCATGTTAATGTTTGTAAGGAGATTGTCAAATTTTTCAAATTGAAACAAATTCCCAACACCATTTTATCCGAGAAGCAGGGGAATACTGTTAAATCCCTCAAATTACCCATCATAACGAGATGGGGTAGTACAGTCACATGTATGGAAAGTATTCAAGTAAATAAACAGCTACTTAAAGAATGTTTAATTAACCCCGAAGCTGAGACCCTGGCAACTAATAAAATAAAATCCGCTATTCTTAGTGATGATGTATTTTGGGATCGAAATGTTAAGTTCATTGAGTTACTGAGTCCTGTTTTTCGTTTAATAACCTTTATAGAAAATACTACTGCTACTTTGTCAGATGTCTGGCACAAGTTGTACTCATGAAAAGAACACTTCAATACTTTTGTCTCCCAAAGTCCATTTTTTCGAGAAGAAAAAATGACAACCACTTCAGTAATAAAAAGAATTGCTATGGCCTGTACCAATACACATAATGCAGCGTATCTACTTGATCCTAGATATAAAGGAGAAAACTTAACCCTTGACGAGCTCGAATCTGCTACTTCTTTAATAGTAAAACTTAGTGTGAACAAAACTGATGTTGAGATTATTGGAGAAATATCAAATTTCAGAACAGTATCAAATGAATTTAATAATCAAATAATATGGACAGTGGTGAAAGGTATTAAATCAGTTCGTAAAACATCATCAGATATTACGCCATCAACTTGGTGGGGGAGTTGGCAGAAAAAGTCGATACTCTACAATGTAGCTATTAAGTTATTGAGTATGCCGGCTTCATCAGCTTCTTGTGAAAGAAATTGGTCGACATGGGGAATTGTCCACAGCAAATTAAGAAATAGACTTACCACTACAAGATCCAGAAAATTAGTTTATGTTAAATATAATGGATAAATCTGGAAAAGTAATGGATCATAATATATCTTCATCTTCCGAAGCTGATGTATCTTCATCTTCCGAAGCCGAGCAGCTAGCATCCGAGGCTGAGCAGCTAGCGTCCAATGGGTCCGAAGATGAGAATTTACCATTAGCTACATTGCTACATAAATAACTTAACTGAAAAACATAGTTTCTTTTTTTAAGTGTTAATCTTTTTTAGGTTTCCATCGTTAAATATGATGTTATTTGAGAATAAAGTTTTATTTTAAGTTTGGCTTTGATTGTGTGAAATGGTATTTTAAAAATTATGTCTATCAATCATTTGGTCAATTGACTAAAATAAAATTGACCGGTCAAATCCACAACTATAGGTTTATCAGTTAATGCTACATGGCTTAGAATGTTGATACTTAGCAGTAGGGGGATAGGCCATATTTCTTTTCAAAAAATTGAAGGGGATAATATACATGCTCCATATGTTAGACTATTCTACCAGATAGTAGTGCAAAGCTTGGAATGCTGAGATTTGTTACCCAGATAAGTCTTATTATAAATAGATTCAAGCTAATATTAATTACAACCTTGTTATCAAGGTACATGCAATGTCCAAAATGTGCAAAATTAAAGTGAGCGAAACTGACGTTTGGCATCTTGATAAATGATTCAGTAATCTTAATTTGCATGTCCTTAAATTTTAAACTGTTATTATGCAAAATATTGGTTTTGACAGTTAATGACTATGTTGCAAACTGACGATTTTATAATTTTGGAGAAAAATTTACTTGAATTTAATTGTTAGCTAAATATATTTTAGTAATTTTTTAATATTATACTGTACTAAGATTTAATTAAAATTTTTGTAGGAAAGCACCCTTTTCACTAAAATATCATATCAAATTCAGAAAAACAAAAAATTCGAAATTTATTAAAAAATAATCTTACTACTTAATAAGCTTCTTACTCTACCACTAAAAATAGTTGAAAACACAGAAAAAAGGCTTCTCATTTACTTAATGCATTCACGAAAAATCAAAGTAAGGTAAAAAGGTGTTAATTCAGACGTTAGTTTTCACCTTTATTGATAATTTTATACATTAACCTTTTTAGAAAAGAAAAAAGGCTTCTCATTTACTTAATGCATTCACGAAAAATCAAAGTAAGATAAAAAGGTGTTAATTCAGACGTTAGTTTTCACCTTTATTCCTAATTTTATACATTATCCTTTTTAGAAATGCTTAATTTTAATTTTGGGTTGAATAACACTTTTATGATTATTTGTAAGGTCAAACAAGGAGACAAAGCTATCAAAGTCTCCACTACCACTATCATCTGAGTCAAAATTAGAATGTGCCAAAAAACAATAATTTTTAAAAAAGTTAGTTAACAAATTCGTTTTTTTTTATCCCTAATGCTATGCATAGTAAATAGTAATAAATAGCATTATTTGATAATTAATAAGGATTATATAGTTATTTTAACATTAAAATAAGAAGTTTAAATCAAGAGTGTGCTCCAACATTTGTCTGTTAAATAAAATAATTCAGGGGAGTTAATTCCATTGCACCTTTACACGTACATTAAAAATATGTTGGTATGTTCAATAAAAGCAATATTAATTGCCATTGTCTAAAATAAAAGCTCCAACCAGGAGTACATTCACAAATCCAAAGTTTTACTTTTTCTGAAGAAATTTTATGAAGGATGTGTTGTGATTAAAAATAAATATGTTTTATTTTAAGGTTAGGTGAATTTTTTTTTCAATAAGTACAGATTTATTTATTAAATATAACAGAAATTAAATTAGACTAGTAATAATATCAAGACATAGAAATATATTTTTACCTGATGTATAGAATTAAGTTACTGTCCTAACCAGTGGAGATCAGTTGTTAAGCCTTTGCATAAAGTAATGAACCCTACAAACATAATAAATATTCTTTCAACAAATTCTTAACAGTGAGAATGCATTGCTTCCTATGGCATGTTTTTTTTGTCAAATTTCTCAGGTGTCCTTAAAGATCAATGTATCAAACACAGTATATTTAATACCCATTTTAAAAATGTAATGTAGGGTCTTCCTCACATTGTTGAGACTTTTTGTATTTATAAATAATAATTTTCTATAAACTATGTTATAAACTTCCCAAATTTTACAATAGCAGGGATGACAAATTATGAGGGCAGGCATTGTGATTTGTTCAATAGTAGTTTTTCTTATATGGCTGTAAAATGCTTCTATTCATTAACTAATGATATGATTAAAGCCACCTATAAATCTGAATATAATTAAAAAGACTTATTAAAACTACAATTTGCAAATATTTAATTGAACATTATGTGTATTTTCTTTTAATATTTCAATCTATAAACAAGTAACACATCTTGGCGCTTTAATTTTAGGTTAATATAATTTTTTGAATATAAAGTGTTCTAGTATCTTATTAGTTTTTTAGAGATATTGTTTTAGTTTTTTAAATTCATAAGTATGTTTTTAATTTGCAGAATAATTTTTTTTCTTAGGGAACCTCTATTGATGCCACGAATGCTGTACTGCCTGCATGTTTTCTGTGAACACTGCTTGGAAAAGAAACTCATGGGTGAAGGTGGTGATGCAGGAAGCCCTAACACATCAATTATTTGCCCCACTTGCGATTTTGAAACAAAGGTATATATATCAAATTGAATTAAAGGAACTTTCTTCTATAAATAATTTTTTTAATAGAATGTTTAGTTCCTTTTCTTCAGAATTTTTTTTTACCATTTTATATGAAATTTGATGTACATCTGATGTATGTTATGCTGTTAAATTTTGTTGAAGCTTAATATGTTTATATTTTGCCACTTTTATACTGTACTTCTGTTTTGACTAAATCCTTATAATATTATACCATTTTTTTTCTGTAATATTATGTAGTATGTATTAATACATGTTTATTCTAAAGGGTATGGGGATCTAAATTATCTAACTCATTGGTAAAGAAAGTTATGCAGCAAGCCCTAACACATCAAGTTATTTGCTCCACTTTCTGATTTAAAACAAAGGTAAAACTTCTCAACGATCTCTCACAGTCAATTAAAGGAACATTATCCATAACTCTTTGTTTTGGAAAATTAAAAAATAATTTATTGATAGAGCCTGCTACTCTGTGTATGAATTTTTGTACAATAGGCTCTAAACTACTTAGTTCCCTTAGCACATAATAATTGAAACAATAGTTTTAGCAGTAATATGATTAGACAAGTTTCTACTTCTTTCCTGTAATATGCAGCCTGTTAATAAATGTTTATTATGATCTAATAAGTAAGGCTGTAACCTAACCAACTAAACTTTACAGAATAAGTATTACTAAGTAATTCCTAAAAGTAAGCATGCGTTTCTTTTCCTTTTCATATTTACCTTTTGCATTTAACAGTCCCTAATGAATCCTGAAATACCAAAGTCACTAAAACGGTTGATTTGACTGTTTCTAATTATTTGATCATTGATTTGAGTCAGGTCAGCATATGGTGTTTATTTTTTATTTCTTTATATGGCAAATTGCAGTTACTAACTGTTGTGTTTATAATAATCATGTACAGATTATTTGTTTGAAATGTATTAGCTAACAACCTTAATTTGCTAGCTAATTTTAGATTTACATTTTATCTTGTGAAAATACTGTCCTATGTATTATCACTATTACAAATTCATAGATTGCAGTCAGATTGATGATTCTGTTTTTGTAGAATAATTGAATAATGGGATAGTTTAGTTTTAATCTTTTAAATTGTTTAGTTTAGCTTCAATTAAAAATAAACATATAATAAAAGATTAAATAGTCATAAAATACTCAGAAAACCAGTTGTATTTGATTCTATTTCATATTTATATATTATGTTGCTACCGCAAAATATAATTTATCAAAAGCCCTTTATTCCCACAAAAGTTCAAATACATATAACAGAGTTAAAAAAACTTTAAAAGATAATGAGTTCCCAATAAAATATATTATTGTGGGTATAAATAACATTATTAATATATCATATTTCAACAAAAATATTTCATTTTTCTTATATAAGGGCATGGCATGATTTGTTATTTTAACATAATATGAACGCTTTTATGTTGTATATTTTAGTTTATGTTTTAATATAAGGGAAAATATTTTTTGAAGAAGGATTTTTCAGGATCTTATCTGATGGTAATTGAATGGAGATCGAGTTTTAATATGCATAATAGTATTAATAGTGTACATTACAAATTACTTAAATATTTGTGTAACTTATTGTGTGACAATGTAAAATTCCTTTATTTTATATCTGTAACATGCTAATCACAATTTTCATCATGCCAACTGCCAACAGTATTTTGCCACAATCGTTTTTTTTTGTTTATATCTAGTTAGATGTTAAATTGCTTTTTAAGTCAGAAAAAAGGATGGAAAGGTATGAAGTATTAGTCCTGGAGCCAGAGATGTCACAAGTCAATTTGAAAAAGACTTACGTACAAGTCATTCAAAAAATAAAAAAAGATTTAAGTTTTGAACTAATTCAAAAATTCCTTTGATTCCTTGATCAGTTTCAAGATAAGTCAAACTAGAAAATGACTTAGTCTTTTCATTCTTTTAAATCATTTTATTGACTTATTTTATTTATTTATTTATGGATAATTTTGTATTTACAATAAAGTTACACAATAAATAGTATTTATGTAAATGGAAAGTAATACAGGCCTGAGGTGTGACCCTTGCACCACCCCTGAGGGCACAATAAATTTATAAGACCTGTGACCAAGAGCACTGACCTGTTAAGTACGATCACTTAAAGATGAATCAACTCATGATAAAAGAGGTTGTCCATACCATAAGTTTTCAACATGTTAATGAGAAGACTGGTTAGTAGCTGGTCAAAAGCCTTACTCATGTCAGTATAGACACAGTGTACCTTATTCTCATGCTCTACTCTGTTTGTAACAAAATCAACAAGAGGGAACAGATTTATTGTAGCTCTGATATAACATGTTTAAAAGCTTTGGAAAAAATACAACATAAGTGATTCGAACGATTTGGGTAGGGATAATTGTTTCACAAGAGTCTTGGCATCACGAGAATGCAGTTTGGGAAGGGATGTTTGCTCAGGTATTTTACTCACACAGCTATCTATAATGTTATAGATGATATTAAAAAATATATCTACTTTAATACCCAATCTATTATTATTTAAAATATCCAACCAGTTAACTAAGGTAAATTGCTGATTTATAAGTTCATAAGGACCATTCGTAATACCAAACTTTAGCCACAATAAACCACAAAATCGCAGTTGAGAGTCGGTTTAATCCACTCACTTTTAACCTAACCTAGTACCAAGCTTTATTTCCACAGATTATTTAAGTAATTATTTGAAATTTCAGCAATTAATGAGGGGTGGTGCAAGTCTAAATTTGTTCATGGCTGAGCTTGTTTAACTGGTAAGTCATTGGATGAATTTGAAAAAACTAAACCTAGGTTATTTACACAAATTATGTTGCAAAAATCCAAAATACATAAAATTCTCACACATTAATTGTTCAGAATTACCTGCTATATCTGTGGGAATTATGTTCTGCATTTCATTGTCAAAAACAAAAGATGGCAGATTATAGCAAACATATAATAATATCAGTGAATTCCTGGACAACTCCCTCAACAAAATCTACATAATCACTATACACTTGTTGAGCACTTTTAGGGGGAATGTAAACAACACAAAAAATTACACTTGTACTGTTGAATACAACCTCAACCCAGATTTCTTCATGATCGGATGTTTGGTCAGGTAGCAAAGATGATGAAAAGCTGTTATGAACACAAAGCGATACTCTTCCACCCCTCGTGCAGGTGCTCTAAATTGGAGTCGCGATCATTGCGGTATGTGTGTAATCACGTCTCACTCAAAGATATAGCGTTATATGAATTTACACTAACTGAATTTCATTTCATTGAATTTAGTTCTTAACCCCCTTGCATTCTGCTAGCAGACCTCAAGAGTTTCATCCACGTTGGGCTGTTCAGAAGGTGAGGTGGAAGGTTTCAAAACTTAAGTCTTAAATCTAGTAAATTAAAAATTTTTTTAATATTAATAGTACTGCCACATACGCGGCCTAATCTTATTTCTCTTCTTTTTATATAAACACGGTACCATAAAAATAGCGTGAGCATGTTCTTATTGCTTTGTGGTCTTTCATGTAAACAATATTAGACAGGGGGTGTAGATGAAATGAACAATTTAAAGTCAGGTTTGACATTAGACAGACTTAGGGAGAGTCGTCCATAAGGTATTTTGAGTCTTTGGCAGACGTTTCCTGATTGAGGTACTTATGGGGAGGTACCGAATAACTGTGGTTGGCCTGAGGATCAAGTCAAGTCGAAGTACCGAATTTCGGGTCGCTTTTTGTAATGCCATTTCTGCTGGCCAGCAACATTCAGCGTACCGCGACCTCGTTTTCGGGTTTGTTAAAAGTCTGGAAAAAATACAGTTGGAAAAAGCATGTCTGGGGAGTATTTTACTATATTATTATTATTATAGGTAGACAGAGCAAAATGTGTAATCTAATATTTCTTTACTTTCATGAAGAGATCTTAACAATAAATAACTGACAAATAGACAGGTGCGGAAAAGGGAGAACAAAACAAAAGCCTTGCAGCGTCACACTGCAGTATGCACTAAACAGAGTGGGCACCTGAAATGACAGTCATTTTTCTTTCATTATGTTCATATAGTCTTGACTTAGGTCTAAGAAAATATAGTAAGTCTAAAAACTGTGAAGTCAATAAAATGATTTAAATCAATAAGTGACTATTTTTAAGTCTGAAAGATCTGCAGACCCACGACCAAGATTTTGTATTCATCGCTGCTAATCTGATAAACTGATACATTATTGATTGTCAGTCAGTGCTGGGCAGAAAATTTATTTATTTATTTTATCTATGGGCAATGACCATTAGTTTTTTTTTTTAGTTTAAGTATATGTGTATACTTAAACTTCATATTTAATAAGTTAATAATAAAAACAAGTAACTTATTTAAAGTTGCAAGAAATGGAGTGTATGGTAATATTAAGCCTTCGATGTTAAAGTTTTAAGTAATATGGATTGTCTTGTTTTTAGCTGAAAAAAAAATGTAAAAATAGAATTATATCTGCAAAATCGCAGCATTTTTTGTAACTTTCCCCGTCAATCAGTGATTGCACTCAGGGCGTACAAATCTAGGAGCATCAACAGAGTCAGTTCATAATTAATCATGTACCCGTTTAGATGCACAGCGATGAAAATACATTTTGGTCGACGGTGCTTAGACTAAAGTATAACATTTTTGATTAATGGAATATTCTTAGAATATAAGAAATTTTATTTGTTCAGGTTGACGTGGGCCCAGTACCGCATCTACAACTTTTGGGGCCTTAGGCCCGTGTGATATTACGGGCCCCTATCGGCCCTATGCCCTAAAAGCATTACCGCCAGTTCCAATTTAATTATTTTTGTCTAAACCTAATTACGGACTCCAAGCTCGTGGAAAAAAAGTGACGACCAAAAAACAAGCCCTCTCCATATAGCAGAAACTTATCCCCTCCTTCAATATAATTATATATTGATTTGTAGCGAGGCGGCGGCGGGCCCTCTTATCGACGGGCCCTAGGTCCGAGCCTAATGGATAATGGGGCCCTGCATGCGCCCCTTTTTTTATAGTTATAAAAATAAAATAAAATAATAGGCATTCTAAATGTAGGGTAATGTTTATACTCTGCCTAGAAACTCATTTTGACCATAAATAGGAAAGTTGATTGGGGGGCACATGCAATATAAACGCACCTTGTATCTTTGAGGCTTTAGGTAATTTAACATATTGAAAGTCTTAATAGAAAACCTCCCAAAATTATATTGGTTGGGTTTCAATTTTTCTAAATGGACAAAATAATTTCAAATACTGACAAAAAAATATGATTTTTGTCCAGTATTTTAAATCAAAAGCTTTAAAATCCTAATTAATATGATGTTCTTTGAAAGGGATATTAAATCAGATTTCTCTTTGAAAAACAATTAAGTTTTTAATGGGAGTTTGTATAGATTGATATTTATATGATACATCTGTTGTATCTTCAACAAAATATGACTAACTTGTGTATTTATTTTATTATATAACTTGGTACAGTATTGCGCCATATAATTTTGTATTCTTAGAATTCTTTTGTAAATCAATATTTGCTCTGTGTTTGAAACAAAAACTCTATTTTTAATATTTACATAGTTTCCACATCAATAATTTTATTAAATATTTAATGGTTTTGTTTAAACAGACGCGTTCTATTTGTTTGTTATATAAACAGCGTAAAAGGCTCATATTTTGATGACAAAGCCAAACAGACGGTCTGATATGATTCCTAACAATTTGTTTTAGCTGATTAAAGATTTGATATAAAAAGATGATTAGGCACTACTAAATAATAAAATTATGATAATTTATGCAATGATAAGATTAATTAAAAACGTATTGAGTGCTGATCATAGTGTTTGGAGCTATTAATAAGTGTATTTAAAAAGAGGCATAGGCATTAAATTATATGTTTTATTAAATTAATAATCATTTATTTTTGTTATATTATTAAAAAAAAGTTTAATAGTTTTAAATTATTTGTCAATTTTTCCTAAACCATGCTTCAAGGAATTACACCCTGTAAAATTGGAATTACTATCCAACGTTTCGCTCTCGATTGCACGAGGCTTCTTCAATGGTCTTTATTCTACAAGATCTGAACATTACATTGTTCATGATTCCTTAATTGACCAAGCTTTTCTTCTATCTTTTGCTTTACTTGGAAATTATATAGGGTGCTACGTTTTTAGTCTTATCAATAAGCTATTGAGTATTTATAACCTTAGTTGGTAGTTTAAAAAATATGAATTATGGAAATCATCGTATACAACCACAAATGCCAAAAAAATATTTCGCATTAAAGTCATTTTACTGATTTTGTTTTTTAAAAAAAAAAGCTAAAAATCTAATTTCGTGATCATGACTTTAACAATTTTGCTACAATTGCTTATATTCATAGAACTAACTTATGCAATTATGCGTTTTTTTAAAACATAATTCCAAACATTGTATCTCCCTGAAATTATTTTTCAGTAAAGAAAGTGCCAAGTTGTGCTATCATTTATTGTATTTAAACAGAAAAAAATACATTGTATTTTTAAAATTATTTTTAATTGAAAATATATTGCATGTTTTAATCAGTAATCTTTATAACAGATTCGTGGTTGAATAATCTAATAATATGTGAGCGTACATGCGGTATATATCATATGTGTACTAAAGTACTTTTGAATATTTAGTACTTAATTGTAAATTTTTATATTGTTTCAATAGACCCTATTTTTACCATTTGGTCAGTAAAATATTTCAATTCTACTTGTGGTTAACCCAAAGTTGATATGCTCAAATTTTAAATAAAACCGCCTGATTTTTGGAATTTTACGATTCTTTAAGAAATTCTTTATAACTTTCGTATAACCGAAGACCGATTATACTCCTTAGAGACAATCTAACAAATGGAGAATAAAGAGCCCATAAAGAGATCCCAACTTTACATTTTATCAATAGACTTTGGATCCATCAAGAGATTTCCGCAGCTATGGTTGCTAGCCCACGACAGCCTCCAACCCGCTCTATCGATCTTGGTTAGCCTCTCTGTAAATACCACGACATTTCTGCATGCGGATGGCATTACGACTAAGCCTCAAACTGTTCATCTGTTCGGAGTATAATCGATCTTTAGTATGGTATACCGCATGATATTATTTTAAATGTTCCGTGAAAATGACAATGGAAAATTTCAATTTTTGGTAATTGGGGTTTCTGAAAAAAAAAGAGAAACAATTCTTGTGGTTTGTTAGAGTTTGTAAATTTGTTTACATCTTTTTCTGAAAATAATGTCTCGACGATAGGGGGTCGAAAATGAAGTACATTTTATTCATTTGGAGGTTCAATGTAATCGTTTATGTAATACAAGGTCTACATTATTTAAAAATAAAATTGCACGAGATATTGCCATTTTAAAAATATTCCAGGGAATCAATGGTGATGGTCTAACAATAAAAATTAATAAAATCGAGATAAAAAGTCGGTAAATTTCCTTTACCCGGAACTTCCCTCTATGAATGTTTCCTTTTATTAGGAATAGTGAAGTGTGACCCAATTTAGTTCCGCACATAGTCATTTCATAAGGCTGATACGATTTGCCGTTGCGATTTTTTCAGGAGGCTAGATCGCACTCGTAAAAATGCATGCAATTAGTCAGAGTGGTCGACGGGTTTGACGGTGACTCGTCGTTCCTCTTTGGTATTACTCCCCTCTATAGCACACATAATGCTTGCACACATTTTAAACTTGATCTAATAACTAGGTTTTCAGACTGATTTTTTGATCATTTTATTTTTCGGCCATTTTGTTTTTCTGTCTTGGATTCGTACCAAAATGCTACCAGTTCATTCCTATATAATAGTTGATTTTTGTGCATAATTTGAGGTAGACTGGATAATTATTAGTATTTTAATAATAAGTTTTTTAACATTTCATTATCCGCCATTTTGTTCCCCCACATTGGATTTTTACCAAAATATTATCAGGTCGGAGAATATGATCCTTAATTTTTGACCAAAAAAGTGAACGGACAAATAGACCACGGAGATGAGAAAACATATTTTTGGCCTCTGGGATGCAAAAGGTGATGATATGTAAAACCTGGGAGGGTGATTTTTTTTACCATTACAAACATTTATTTGGCCGCCATTTTGTTCCTTCATCTTGAATTCGTACCATGATTTTACCAGTTCATCTCTATACCACCGTTAATGTTTGCATTAAATTTGAAGTCAATGTATTAAGTAGTTTTTTTTTCAAGCTTAATTTTTAAATATTTTATTAAGCCGCCATTTTGTTCCGCCATCTTGGATTAGTAAAGTGTCTACTATCGATAACTAAAGAAGATATTACTGTATAGCAAACCGTTCAGATCTAAAAGAATGTTTCTGAAACTGTGCTTTCAGTAAGGCACCAAAAACTCCTAAAATGGAGCAATAAAACGTGCTGGTACTGTTTTCACGAATTGCGGTAGATGTATTCTTGTACCGTATAGTAAACTGTACCCACTCGTACAATTATTGCGCGTATCTTACTAGCATGTGTATATTTTCATGCTGCCTTAACAAAGCTTGCTTTTTTGTGGTATGTGTATTCCCGCCTTATAGTTTACTTTATTTTTTTATTTTTTCATGCAAAATATCAAGGATATTACTACAGACTCATTTCTCAATTCCCTATCTTACTTTTTTGTTGCCTATCAAATTTTGTAATTGTTGCATAAGTTATATATCTTTTTCAAATGCTTTCATCATATTAATCTTTGAGGTTGTGTATTTGTAGCTTCTACTAGTAATTAACCCATTATGAAGTAGCCAGTAGCCTTTTTAACACATTTGCGTTTGGACGTTTCGTTCAAAATATTAATGTATGATTACAGGGTAATAATTTATTAAGACTTAGTTTCACGTTTAATATCTAATATATACAAATTAGTAAAAATAATTTTAGTCGTGAATGTTAGGTGGATGTAACAAAGAATCCACTTGGCATATTCATAATTAAAATTATTTTTTATTTTCGCGTTTTATTCTTTTATATAAAACCTTAAAATTAAAGGATATCTGAGTAACTCTAAAACTGTCTTATTTGCCGACATAGAAAAGTGTAAAAGTTTTTTTTTTTGTTAAGATTATCGAAAAGTCAGTATTTTTTAAATATTTTAATTTTTTTTATTCGAAATAGTTTATCTTTTTATTTATTGAAAATTTTCCGATATTCTGTTATTAAATTTAGATAAATGTTATTTTAAAATAAAAAAAAAAACAAATGCCCATATTCATTACAGAGCTTTTAATTTAGATCAGGTCTAACTTGACAGAGGCTTAAGATAACATATGCAACAATAGAAGAAATATATTTTTGAAAATGCCAGAGTGACAAAATTACAGTGACATAAGCAAAATATAACGAGTGCACTAAAAGTTTTAATTGTCTCGGTAATTAGATCTGGTCTAATCCTTAAAACTTTCTAGAGAATCCTTGGGAAAAAATTTCTTCACTAAAAGAAAATGTTTTTAATATCAACCGCCATATTTTGTATTTGGCTGAACAACCGGCAAGTATTTGCTATGTAATATGTAAGCTGTTAATATTTATGTTATACTTGTCAATCAGTTGGGTAATACATTTTGTAATATGTAGGCACCATAAATAATACAGTTATGTATACATATTATCCCATTATTTTTATTCAAAACATTAATATAAAAAATAACAAAAAGTTACTCTCGTAAATTAAATAAAATGTGTTTTAAATGGAAAATTCTTTATGGTTACAATAAAGTTAAAATAAATATAATGTATCGCCATTATATGTGGTACTAAGAGTAGTAGCCACTTTTAACTAGATGACATCCAGTCCCAAACTACTAGAAGTATTCTATAACTTAAAAAGTGTTTTTTTTCATAATTTTTTTTATTACAGTGTTTTCAAATAGTTACTTCTTTTAACTTGAAAACGAAAAAAGTATTTTGATATTTTTTATACACTGGTTTTTTCTTTATTAATAATAGTATTGGAGTACTGTCCCAAACTTGGTGCAATGAAACTTCTATATTAGCTGATTAAAAAATCGATTACTGTTAGGATGAAGTGGGTTTGTGGAATGAATTTATCAGCTTCAGTCAGGCATAAGTTTAACATCAGTTACAGAAATTAGAAATGTTAGATGAGAACATTTCATCCTTTCAGCCTTTAGGCAGCATAGAACGACTTCTTTATTGCCAATAATTGATGTTATGAACACTACAGTGAGGCTATAGGTGCCACAAAATAGTAGCTGCATTTTTTTTGTTTTAAAGATATTGAAATGAAATTTTGGTATTTTTAAATTTGGATTGTTTGAATTACGATTTTTTACTAGTATGTTTTGATTTTTAAACGGGAAGTCCTGTATATTATTACATTTTTTTGATTCTGTTTTAAATTATAAAGAGATTATGTTACATGCCCTACGCCTAAGTTCAACTGTTTTCGAGAATATGGCGTCTCAGAATTGTCATTTTGAACCTTTTAGAACACTTTATAGGCCTAACTTGGAACAAAATGGCTTACAGCTTTTTTTTAGATGAGGTTAACTTCCGGTTTAGCAAGAAGGGTCGAAATGTGATATTTCTGGTCAAACCGGAAGGGGCGACCATCTGCCAGATTTGATAAAGTTAAGATAGGAAACTGCAAACCAGGCAACTGCCGATAGAGGGTCCTGAAAGTTACAAAATGGCGATTTTGAGATGCTATTTTTACGAAAACAGTTTTTGTAGGTTACAACTTAAGCAAAAAAATGTTTAAAAAATTGACAATTTGAAACCTGTAACTTTTTTTAAATGGAAACAAAAATAAATTACTTACTTTTGCAAATGATGAACCCAATATATAATAATTTAATTAAATTCTATTGCTCTGTTTAGATACAGTTATTAATAGCTCTAAACACTAGGCTCAACACTTAAAACTGGTAATTCTGGAAGGATCCGGTGATAGTTAGATTGCCTGCAGCAAACGTTTATTCATGTTTCATTGTCTAGGTATCAAATTTCCGTAAGGAAAAGCCAGATCCACAAGCTATGCCTGCCAGCATCTTTGAAACCTATTTTTTTTTTAAGATATACTGTCCTTTAAATATGCTTCCAACTGACATACTCTTCCATCCACCGTTGGGCTTCAACGTGGTTATACTGCCTTCAGCCTCCACCAGAAGAGTTGCCGATGTTCGACGCAGACAGTTGACCGCAATCATGAACAAAATTTTTTCTCTGTCGTAGGTCTAGGTGTCTCTCGACTTTTTCGGTAGCAAAATTTGTGTTGCTTTTTGCGCCTTTTTTGAAATTTCTGTTTGGTGTGGAGGTATTTGAAATATATGTGCGTTTCTTGTGCTATGGATTTGTGTTAATGGGGTAAAAATATTATTAATGCTTAACTGCTCACCTCATTCCTGCATCAGAATTGATACTGTAGTGTGTGAGTCCAGCATTTTTAAGTGCTGCTTGACTATCTGAGCACATGACAATCTCCTCCTCTACCCCTTCCATGACTTTCTTCATTGCTGCTGCCATTAAAATGGCACACACCACACCCTGAAACACTGTTGAAAACTTCCTCAAATGGAAGCTGGATCTGGTTTGTTCAGCCTCTATGTATAGGCTGGCACCAGAGGATTGCAATAATGTCATGGGATCCATCCATATAACAAACAAGTGCACCCCTCGAGAATTTCATCCTGTTCGAGAGAGTTTAACACTTATGCCATCTCAGTCTGCCTGAAGGTCGTGCTACTGTGGAACTATTATATACATAATTAAAGTCCTAGTATTCCTGACGGCTTCCATGAAAAAACACGATCCGTAGTGCTACCAGGAATAAAAGTAATCAAAAACATTTAATTAAACAATTTATAATCAGTATTTTAACAAATAATAAGATATCTCCAAAAAAAAAAACATAAAAATGCAAGTAAACAATTCCTTGTTCGTGCATGTTTTGTAAAAACATGTAATGAGTATGCAAAAAAATATATTAATTATAATTAAGAGAAAAAAAACTTACAAACAGGCATGAAATATTTGATTTCCAAAGATATCCCAAATAGTATGATTAGGAAAACTTGTTAGCAAAACAGAAAAAACGGAAAAAATAATTGTTCTCTAAAGTCAATTAGGCTATGGTGCTATCTCAGGACTTGAATTAATTTTCACTAGGTTCTTAGTCGACCGCGATACCAATTTAATCAATGTTATTCTCTTTTATCAATATTTTTTTTACCATCCACACTATCAACATTACACAAGACCGTTAAAGGTCCACCAAATTGCCCACAAGAGCTCAAGCTCGATCCTTTTTTAAACAGAACAAGATTTTCACTTGTTAGCATTTCAGTAATCGTAAGTAAGTGTTCGAACCTTTAAGAAATATAATGTAAATATGACACAATTTGTGTTTTCTGAATTGTTTGTATTTTCCTCACACAATGTAAATTGTTTTTTTTTTAATAAATACGCGACAAAATTTTGACTGCGATCGACCTTGGACGGCCATGTTGTTCCGATTTATTCGTTTTTTTTTTGCCCATCCGATAAAATTGAGAAATAGTTTTTCATTAAATATTTTTATCAAAGTACCATATAAGTCTTGTTTGTTTTCTTCCTTTATGTCATGAATAGTTAAAAAAAGGCTGTTATTAAACTTTTTAGAAGCTGTAAATTGCTCTTTTAACGTATCCAGTCCTGTATTAAATTCTTTTGGCCGTCGATCAATACATGCACTGATTTCTTTTAGATTAGCTGTCTTACCATCCATTATCCTTAACTAATTATGTCTTTAAACTAACTTAGCACTGCACTCATACTGAAAAAAAATTTTTTTTTCTGCTTTTCAACTGTTTATTTACTTCACATTTAATTAGTTTTCCAGGAGCATACAATCGTACGTCTACCTATACAGAACCGTCATCTGTTTTTTTTTTCATATGTTTGTGTAAAGTTCAAAGGATACATTTTTTGTTAGTTTTATTTAGATATATTTTTTCTGATAGAGATTATTAAATTAATTTTACAGGTGGGACTGAAGAAAGTAGCCGCCCTTCCTCTGGACGTGACCAAAACTAACGTATCCGACGTGTCCCATTCTGTTAATCCAACTTGCACCTCGTGCACCGCTAAGGAAGTGGCTAAATCTCGTTGCAACACTTGTCACAACCTGCTCTGTAACAATTGTGACACTGCACACCACTATATGCGCTGTTTCGAATCGCATACAGTGGTCGCTTTAGAGGATATGCGCAAGGTAATTTGAATTGTTCATTTATGATATAAATTTCCCATTTTATTAATTCTATAATCTTCTTTTTTAGGATGGTATTAAGATTACTATTCATAAACCCCTCGAGTGCGAACTTCATTCTAGTGAGAATATCATCTACAATTGCGCGGCTTGCAACGCCCTCATTTGTGCACAGTGCGCTAAAGGAGATCACAAGGGCCACCCCACAGAGGGAGTTGCGGACTCAGAAATTAGAGTTAGACAGGAGATGGAGGCGCTTCTGGTCAAAAGTAAAGAGAAGGTGGATAAGTTAATGAAGTGCTCCAGCAGTCTCGAGAACAATCTGCAGGAGCTGTCGCATCAGCGGAGCGCTGCCAAAGACTTGATTAACGAAACATACCAAAGTTATAAGGCTGTTTTAGAAAAATGTAAGGTAAGCAACTGTAGTAGTGACATTAGCTATTAAATTCAATTATGTCACATGTATTTTGAAAGAATTCTAAGGAAATTGTTTTACACAGGCAGAAATCTGTAATAAAATAAAAGCACTTGATCTTTCCAAGAAGGCTGGTCCAGACAGAATCTCTACCCTGCTTTTGGAAAGATGTCTGGGCTTTAATCTCAGTTCCTTTCCAGAAATTTTCTACCCTCAAGATAATTTTTCGAATCTGTGATCAATGCGCCATAAAATACTGTAGAGGTATTTCTTTCTATTCACACATACCAAAGTTGTTAGAGGCGTAATTATCACCAATTAAATTCGTGAATCAGAAACATTGTATCATGAGGGAGCAACATGATTTCTACCGCGATTGCTCAACAACTACAAATCTGGGGATACTTGAGAATTACCTAATAACATTCACTGAAGATGGCCATTAGATTGATGCCATTTACACTTATCACACTGCAATCAGCTTCTAGTAAGATTCCAGGAAATTGGGTTTTCTGGAAATTACATCGATTCGATCATCATATTTATTTAATCGACGTCGACAGGTCAACGTGTGTGTTTCAATTTCCATCGAAGTTGTAGTAACGTCGGCTGTCCGGCAAGGCTTGCATATTGGTCCAATTCCCTTTTTACTTTGTATAAACGATATAACATCTTGTTTTAAAGTGTCTAAATTTCTTTTATATGCAGACGACTTTGTTTTCACCAGTTTCCTCTGACATCAATCAACTGCAGTCTGACATTGAAAGACTTGTCGAATGACTGGCAACTTAAAATTACTAAATGTAAAGTGCTCCATTTCTAGAAATGCAATAATCCCATGCATTCCATGTACTTTATAAATTGAAATACTGCTGCACTCAGTCTCGTTTTTAGTTCTTATTAAAAGAACAAGACCATTGCTGTTTGTTTCAAAGGTATCATACAAATTATGGGTTTAGTACATTTTTTGAACGATTAGTATATAATATTCCAGAATATGACATTTTCAGACTCAGCACTTTACAATGGTTTATTTCTGTTTGGTTGAGTCCCACTTACTTTATAGCATTGCTTTTTGGGATAACATAGGTAACACTTTTAAAGGCTCATTTTGTCCTGCAGAAACGAGGAGTAAGGTACTTATGCAAGGCTTGCAGCAGAGAACCATGTAGACCTCTATTACTAATAAAATATTAACCTTAACCTCACTTTTTCTGTTTGAAACAGTTTGCATGGGTCAGATAAATACAGGGACAGTTTTCCAGTTTACCAGCATCGTCAAAACACTAGACATTCTGACTACTTGCGTTTGCCAGTTCTTACTTCATCATTGACTCGTAGCTCTATTTTCTATGAGAGCAGGAAAATTTACAACCACTTTTCTGACATTAAGCACTCTGTCTCTGTCGAGGTACTTAAAAAGTCAGTAAAGAGTTTGCTTGTCACAAAAGTTTATTACGATTTGGGGGAATTCTACAATGATACTTTTTTATAGCTCTTTACCTTTTTTTGTCTTTATTTCCATTTAATATATTTTATGTTTTATTGTTTTAATGTAGCTGTTCATCTGTTAAATATATTTTAATTATCTATCTGTTACAATACGTTTTAGTCTCTCTGTTAAATATGTTTTATTCTCTATATGTTACTTTATCTTTTGACTGATTACCTCGCGCCAATACCTCAATATTATAACAGTATTTTAAATTTATTTCTACAATTGTAATATAGGCCTTTGTAATTTTTCATAATTTCAGTTTTGTCACCAAAAGTGTGCTCCGTTTTTGACAATAAAGCATATTTTGAATTTGAATTTGAGCACTTCACAATTAAAAAGACAGTTTAACGATTTGGTTATGTGATTATCTTCTGTTTATTCATTTTGTCTGATATTGGTTTTTACTCACATATTTGTGTCATTGTGTAATATGTTTTATTTTTTATTTAGTTATTTGGCATGCTATGTTTTTTTTTTGGAATGGATAACGTTTAGTGTACATTTATTTCAAAAGGGTCACTTGTCCGATTCTTGCATCATTTGTCTCCTTATTAACAAAAAAAATTAAAGAAACGGTTTTCTTAAAGTTGAATAATATGTGCCAAAAATTCTGAGGAACTTGATTTGTATTTTTGTGAATTGAGGCTGTTTAAATTTTATTTATTTAGACCGGTTTTTATACTTTTTTGTTCAGGATGAATCATTAGAGGAATTGAATGACCTGTACCATGACCGTTTTCTGAAAATAATGAAGCAATCTGATGAGTTGGGAAAGACTATAAGCAACATCGATGATGCTTGTAAATATACATCAAAACTGCTGGAAAATGGAACAGTTTTGGAGATGATGTATTTGCGTAAAGTAGTGGCTAGCAGATTGATCACCCTAAACACCAGCATGCCTAAGACAGAGAACACATTTTCCATGGAGTTTAAGTCCGATTTCGAACATTTTGAGAAGGTAAAGTTTTGATTTTTGATCCCTAACACATAATTCAAATATGATTTATTTTAGTTTTACAATGATGCATTATTATTGCAAACAAAAGGGGCAATGAAAAAGTCATTAATTTTACATATATATATATATATATATATATATATATATATATATATATATATATATATATATAATAATCTGTAAATAGAGGGTTTATTGTTACATCAGTAGTTTTTAATGTCATGATTTTAATGTACTTCCTTAATTATTAAGCTATAAATAGTTGACATTTTTTTCTCACTAATATATATGAGATTAGGGACCTTGGGATCATGGGATCGTACTGAAAAGATAAGAAGAAAATCTTACAACACATTGTCCATGCTGTAGGGCTAGTTCATCAAGTCTGTGAAAAAGACATGAAAAAGTATTTTTAGTTGACACTCGATATAAATATTATGCATCACTTTGTTTTTTTAAACAGTACGGTTTTAAGAGATTTTCAAAAATTTGAGTTTGTTTTGGGCTAACTTTTTTGAGGTGGAATTTTGTTTTGTTAAAACATTAATAAAGAAATAATTGGCAAAATATGCATTTATGAACAGATAATATAACTTATCACAAGTTATAAGACAGCGATGTTTTTCTTCCAGAAAAGAAAATAGATAAATGGTTTTACAAAATCTTCATCGAAAAAAATATTTCATTGAAATTACAATGTTTCGTACTTCAATCCAGATATTTTTGTTGAATTTTTGACAGCTTTCCCTAAATATGTCCTTATTATAAATCAAGGGTTAATCGAAAAATTCTGGTTCTAAAGTGAGAGGGCGAAAAAATATGACTATCCCTTTAAATATTTCCATTGAAAATGGTATATTTATGCCGCTTAAAGTGCAAATATTTCAGTCCTTTTGCCAAGGTCCTTACTAATATTTACACATCTTCAGCATTTCGAAAGTTTCTTTTGCAAGATTCGTAATGTAATATGTATATATGTATATATATATATATATATTATATATATATATATATATATATATATATATATATATATATATATATATGTATCCAGAGAGAATCTTTTCTATATATATATGTATATTGTATTATATTATTGATAAAGATGTGTGAGAGCGCATTTTTATATATATATATATATATATATATATATATATATATATATATATATATATATATATATATATATATATATATATATATATATATATATATATATATATATATATATATATATATATATATATATATATATATATATATATATATATATATATATATATATATATATATATATATATATATATATATATATATATATATATATATATATATATATATATATATATATATATATATATATATATATATATATATATATATATATATATATATATATATATATATATATATATATATATATATATATATATATATATATATATATATATATATATATATATATATATATATATATATATATATATATATATATATATATATATATATATATATATATATATATATATATATATATATATATATATATATATATATATATATATATATATATATATATATATATATATATATATATATATATATATATATATATATATATATATATATATATATATATATATATATATATATATATATATATATATATATATATATATATATATATATATATATATATATATATATATATATATATATATATATATATATATATATATATATATATATATATATATATATATATATATATATATATATATATATATATATATATATATATATATATATATATATATATATATATATATATATATATATATATATATATATATATATATATATATATATATATATATATATATATATATATATATATATATATATATATATATATATATATATATATATATATATATATATATATTGGGGAATTTAATTTATTTTAATAGTTCAGATGAAGTACTAAATTTGAAATGTTTTGATTATAGGTTATAAAAGAGCATTTTGGTATGTTTGTGACGGAAGCCACTCTTGCTCCACCTACTAGGTCACCCTCCAGGAGCCCTAGTGCTAACCACGTACCTGATCTGCCCCCTTTAACTATAAATGGAGCACCTATGTCAAAACCTGCCTCTATTACTAATGGAGGAAGTCCAATATCATTGCCTACCTCTATGCAGTCTAGTTTCGAGGGTGAAATGGCCACCAATTTACAAAATTTTACTCAGGTTAGTGGAATTTGATACAAATATTTGTTTTAAAACTATCTGATTGTTTATATTGATATTAGTGTAGATAGTAGAGTAATTGTTGAAACATTTTTTAATAGTTATAACAAAACTTAAGTAACTGCATATGGAGTAGTAATAAGTAAATCACTTTTTTTTTAATTTTTTCATTTTAGATTTTTGTATAAATTTGGTATTCAATAAAGAATTTTGGTAGTAAACTCTATTTAAAAGCTTCAAAAAGTTTTCACCTAAAAAATCTTATATATTTTTTGTTTTTGTAGATATCTAGTCCACCATTGCCACATGTCGCCGCTACACCAGCATTGCAGGGGTATTCAAGCATTGCCGAGTTTAATCTAGCTCAATTAGCAACACTTGCTGAGACATCCAATAGTGCGGCCACATCTCCTACTCCACCCGCATTTAGTCTGGCTGATTTGCTAAATAGTGATACCGCTTATAAGAACCTGGCCTCATTGGCAAAGCTTGGGCTCAATGCTACTGGTAAGTCAAAAAGGAAATTTTAGATATATCTTCTAACATCTATTTTTTACTCTATAGACTAATCTTGTTTGAGCTTTGAGTTTAAAGAGAGTTGTCTTGAAGATTCATCAATCACTTTAAAAACATAAATAGTGTTCCTAAGGACACATATCAGTCAGAAATGTTTAGTTATACAAATCATGCAACACGGCAACACTTTGTGCACACTTGTGCAAGAAAGTGTTTATTATATACTACTGATTAGTTGGTAGGAAAAAAAATTTCCTATTTTTCAAACCGAATATCTGTTTCAGATAAAGCAAATCAAATGCGTTTTTTTTCTTTCGAGTAATTAATTACTGTTTTATTATTTAGACTTAGAGGTTATTTTTAAATTCCATTTGTGATATGTTCTATACCTTTTTAGAAGGTTTGTGTACTGTAATTGTACTGGAACAAATAAAACGCTATTCTTTTCTATTATAATATACTTAAACCAGGGTCTAAAGGCATTTTTAAAAAAATTGTCTCGGCTTGTTCTATTTAAAATTTCAATGTGACAATTCTTTTGTTTAGACCCAGTGTTAAATTCTCATGAGTGCTTCTCTGAGGACAATCAGGGATTGTGCAAACATTGTTTGGTACAATGTTAATTGTTGCCTCAAATCAATAATTGCAGGTTTTTTTCTATATACATTTTTCATTTTTACTTTTAAAATGGTAGCAAAATTTTAATTATTTTTAGCAATTGTTCAGTAGTTTACATAATATAAATTACTAATATTTTACTGTAACATGGTTTTAAATAGAATTTCAATTTGCTCGGTGTTATCTAAGTACTAATATTCTATTAGAATATATGATTAATTAATTGATATATGTCAGCTGCTAAATGAAGAAGTTGTTATACTAATTCTTTTATTACATGTTTCATTGAAAATATTTAAGAAAATAAAATGGTACTGTAAAAAATATGTAGATCTTGCTATTGGAATATCACTAACATTTTTAATTTTTAGTTGACACGAATCCTGCTATAACAGCCAATGGTGCAAACATGCTTGTTCGTTCAACCTCGACAGCTTCCCTTAACCTTACTAATAACATGATCAATGGATTTGGAGGTGTGTCAACTTCTACATCCCCACTTTTGTCCACTCCAGAAGATATTATACCAACTGGTAAGTCACCTCTTGTGCTGAAAATGGAGTAACAAATATATTTTTTGTATTCTTATATGTAAACATTTTGATAACTGATCTTTGTGTGTAACACAATTTTTAGTTTTATTACCCAAAATATAAGTGTTGCCTTCAATGATTAGCTTTCTTCTGTTGGAGCTTCTGAGTTATATTCAATGTTTTTGTTGATTTTAAGTAACACAAAAAAATATATAGTACAATTTTAGATGGGACATTGACCAATATTTTGCCACCGACCACCAATAATCCGAATCCAGTGCCCAATCGTAGTAACAAAGTTAGCCCAATGCAGATTAGGTGCAAATTTGGCCAGTTGGGGCCAAGCAAAGGCCAGTTCAACTCGCCACATGGATTCTGTCTTGGACTCGAAGAAGACATCATTGTTGCTGATACCAATAATCACAGAATTCAGGTAGTGAAAATTTAAAATCATATGTGTTATTTTCAAAGTATTTACATATGAAATTATATATTCTTCAAAAAAGATTAACTTTGATTTTGTTTAATTTCATATGAATTTGAATAATATACGTAATTAGTGATGGAGAACAATGTTATGCTAATCATGAACCATCATATACAAAAAGATTAAAGAAATGACTGTTAATATTAAAAAAATGGGCAAATTTCCTTAATCCAGAACTTCCCTCGTTATGAATCTTGCCCTGTACTGTGAATAGTGAAGTGTGACCCAATTTAGTTCAGTGCATCGTCATTTAGTAATACATATATACCAGTTTCTACCCATGCCACACTTGATTTTTAGGAATAATTTAAAATAAATTCAAGTAGTTTTTACATTCACACACACCGCTATTTTGTTACGTCATGTTGAATTGGTATCAGTTTATCGAAGTCAAAGAAAAAAAAATCTTTTTTGTTATAATAGAATAATCTCATATACAAAGCAAGTGAACTTTATCTAAACGTTTATAAAATCATAGTCGGCGCTATTATAGAATTACTTTGTTATCAATTTAATCATGTAAAAGAGAAAAAATAAATTCTAATAAAGTGTAAGCGATAAAATATGTACACTTAAGATAATAAATAATAAAAAACTATAAAATATGAATATATAGTAGGCTTTCCTAATTAATAGGCCTCTCACTTCTCATTTAGACTGCTTTAGCTTAGAAATGCCTTTTATATTTAAGGGCAAGTATTTAAAAAAAATTTGCTGTTAAAATAATAGGTTTCTTCTTTCATTCTTTAAATGTTTTTGGCCGCCATTTTGTTTCGCCATCTTGAATTCGTATTACAACTTTACCAGTTTATCTCTATATCACACTTAAGGTTTTCACAAAATTTGAATTTAATTTAATAAGTAGTTTTTTTCAGGTTGATTTTTTATATATTTTATTAGATCTCCATTTTTTGTGCATGATTTGAGGTAAATTGGAAAATTAGTTTCTTTAGTAATAATTCTTTAAACTTTTTACTAGGCCGCTATCTTATTTCGGCATATTATATTTCCATCTTCATATGATCCTTAATTTTTGACTAAAATTTGAAGTCAATCTGATAAATAAGACTGACAGACCGATCGACGAACCGACGGAATTGATCTAAAAACTTAAATATATGTAAACCTCAGAGAGTGATTTTTCAGGATTACAAAAATTTTATTTGGTCTCCATCTTGAATTAGTACCACAGTTTTACTAGTTCGACCCTATACCACAATTAGTTATGGCACACAATTTGAAATCAATCCTTTAAGTAGTTTTTCAGGCTGAATTTTTAAATATTTTATTAAGCCGCCGTCTTGTTCCGCCGTCTTGAATTTGTACCAAAATACCAGTTGAATCCTACATAATACTTGATCTTTATGCAAAATTTGAGATAAATTGGATATTGTAATTGTGATCCCGCAGGGTGATTTTTTCACGATTACAATACTTCCCTTTTACTAGGGAAGTATAAATGAAATATTTAATCTTTTTTTCCTTTATATATTTATATTTTTTATGAATGTCTAAAGTTTGTAAACAAATATATCATTTAGCACCAATAAAATTATAGTACCTACTATTAAATTACTATCTCTCTATAGATTTTCCCCCACTTTGTTCGATTTTAGCAATATTTTTGTTATTTATTATATTTTGGAAGTTCAGTGACGTCGGTTGACATCGATCATCACGACTTAAATTTCTGTAAGAATTTTACTGATTTTTAAGTACATATATATAGCTTCAAAGTTTTACCTGCGTTAAAAGTGGTTATGGTTTTTTCATGGAGATTGTTATCTGCCCAAAAAATGGGTAGATAGTTTCATAAAAGTGCAAAATTAATGATTCTTCATCAAGTAACCGAAACCAAAACTTTGAGGGTAAGTGGGAAAAAGCTCTCAACAGTCAACTTCGTTTTCTAGGGCCGGCCTCTGATACAGTAGGTCTTGGTTGTTTGGGCCTCTGCTACCCAGGCATTTGCTGCTTGAGACACTCCTTAATAATAACAACAGGTGACAATTTTTTCAACACTAGTGTTGAAATATACAAAATATAATAATTGTATTAAACATTTTGAGTGGTTGTAGGAAAAATAGTGTACATTCCTCATGTCAAAGTTATCGTTTTCAACACTTGTTATGTAATATACTATCGCAACATCGATATCAATAAGGGCCCTGGTCCTGATGGAATAACTCCAGTTTTTATAAAGAACTGCTCTTTTGTTCTTTCTGGACCTTTATGTCTAATTTATAACAAATCACTTTCCAACCCTATGAAAAACTTCCTTCATTGTGCCTGTTTTTAAGAATGATGGAAGTAAAAGCATTGTGTGTGATTATAGATCAGTGTCCTTGATTTCTCATGTGGCAAAGATTTTTGAATCCCTGGTTATGAAGAAGTAAAATCTTTCTACTCATCTGTAATATATAGAGCCTCAGGTGTTCATCAAAGTAGCCATCTTGCACCCATCTTGTTTAACCTGTTTGTTAATGATGTCTGCACTTGCTTCCATCACTGTCTGATTTTACTGTACGATGATGACTTAAAAAAATATTCTGGCATATAGACTCCCCTAATGCAGGTGTTGTATAAATTTTATCAGCTTGGAAAAGAGGATACATTTTTTCAATGTCTTTTTGTTCAAATTGCTGAGTCGACTCTTGTTCAAAATTAATCTCAGCGCTCTAGTTTATGCCTAGATAGAAAGGGATCAAGCCACCTCTTTCATACCGATTTTCATGGAGTCAAGAGTTTTTTACTCATAATATAAAATTATGTAACAATTTGTATTTTATTTTTTTGCAGATCTTCGAGAAAACAGGCTCATTTAAATTTCAATTCGGTATCCCTGGCAAGGATGAAGGGCAGTTATGGTACCCCCGTAAAGTGGCAGTTATGCGCAGCACCGGGAAGTACGTTGTATGCGACCGTGGAAACGAGCGGTCAAGAATGCAGATATTTACCAAAAACGGACATTTCTTGAAAAAAATTGCTATAAGGTTTGTGATTGACACGTTTTTAGCTACATATTGTGAAATATTTGAAAATTTAATCGTCAAATTATGTTTTGTTGGTTGATTGGTAGACTGTTTGGCAAAAGTTTGACATACATTCTTCATCATTGGAATTAAAATAGCTTCTATTGCTAGACATTATTTTAAGAATTTATTGTTATTGTTTAAAATAATAAGTTATAATAATAATGAAAAGTAACTGGTAATTTTAACAGGTACATCGATATTGTAGCCGGCTTAGCTGTCACTGCGGCTGGTGAAATAGTGGCTGTTGACAGTGTCAGCCCTACTGTCTTCATCATTCATGAAAACGGAGATTTGCTCCGATGGTTCGACTGCAGTGATTACATGAGAGAACCTTCAGATATCGCCATTCATGGTAAGCACCTTACTAAATAATAAAGTACGGTTTATTTTTACTTCTCCGTATATAACAGTCAAAATTTTATTATTAACAATTCAAATTCAAAACATGCTTTATTATCATAAATAATATTTGTTGACAAAGCTTGATGATTATTAATAGGAGTTATTAAGTTTATTATTATATATATAACAGGTTATATGATATTATAGAATAAAAAGATCAGTACACAATAATTAAGACTAGTACATTGTAGGATCACAAATAATGTAATAATAAGGTTGTTAGTTAAAGTTCTTTATAAAATTCGTGTAAGTTGTAGTAAGCTTTTCTTTTCAGTAGAGACAATACAGATTTTTTAAAATTTTATCTGTATGCCTATAGTTTTTACCTCGGTTGGAAGGTGGTTAAAAATCTTGTTAATATAAATATACCCTATTGTATGAACAATGACCTACATGATTTTCTCTTGTTAGCCCTGCATATATACCTTCCCGTTTTGCAGTACAAAGGAGGAAACACCAAGACATTGGCTACAGAAATCCCAAAATGCTATCCCATATCTAAGATGGCTTTCAATTAATGAGAAATACACCGATTTGAATACCATTTTGCCCAACCCTGTTATCTTTAAGTTGAAATAGTTCTTGTTTTGCTTTTTTGAGTTCCTTCATGTACATTTCATTTTCCATTGAGGAGTTTTAATATTAGTCTCCATGTTATTTGATGCATTGAGGTCCTTAACTTTTTTGCTAAAACTTCATTTTTTTTTAGGTCCTTAACTTTTTTGCTAAAACTTCATTTTTTTTTAAGTTCTTATTTACCAGACACATTTTTGTTCTAATCCATTAATACCAAAATTTCCTTATTATTTTTTTTACTTCTTTTAACTCGTTACTATTTTCAACAAAACTTCAAACAATCAAGAGTTCAAAATCTTCAATAATCTCATAATTATTGCCCAGTTATGGAAATTTAAAAACTTTTTCATTGGGTAGTTTTTCTTCTAGTTTTGATTTTAATGTCTAGTTTTGTTGGCATGATTTTTTCATCCAAGTCGTAATTTAGAATCATTAATTGTTTGATTTTGTTTAGGGTTAATTATTATCTTTGGCAAATTTATGTTGCATGAAGTTTTTATTTTGGGTTCTAATATTTTTAAATAGGACCGTTTGGTTGGGTTCATTGTATCCTTATTTTTAAAATTCTTCATCTGTTGTTTCAATTGTACTATTTCACACTTTTGAGTCGAGCATATTGAATTTAGCAGCAAAATTTATATTTTCATAAACTTCAACGTTTGATAATAAATTATTAAGTTTTTAAAAATTTCAATCATACATATTTATAATAAAATATATTCTTCTTTAATTTTAGATATTTCTGTATTTTCTTTTTGACTTATTTTGGAGATTTCGCAGCTTTTTGTAATTTCAATTGAAGCACTTTTAAATCACTACACTATAGTGTTTTAAAAAATTACGCAAATGTAATTCCGTCAAGACTATCATATCATTCCTTAAACGAGACCGAAACTTTGTCAAGATCGATCCAACATAGGACACGCACTTTTCAGATTCCAACACTTGTTGGCGGATATGTATTTAAAAAATCATAAAGACATTTCAGGTTAATCCCTTGAATTCCTCCATTTTTAAATAAATTCTTTTCTTGCGATGTGGTATCCTATCTGATGTTCAAAAGGTACAGATTTGTTCAAGCATTTCTTAAGAAGTGTTGGGTTTTTCCTTGACAATTCATTTCTATTAAATGTTTAAACTCTCTCATTAGTATGACTTTTTCAGGTATCTCAAAACAAAGGGTCGTCGTGATCGTGAATCTAGTTGGGGTTGTTTAACTATCGAACTAGGCTGAACAAAATATCCTACCCTGTTGAATACTAGATCTTAAAAACATTTCATGGTCCTTCCGCAAGGGAGAATTGACTTAATTTCCTGTAACATGCATACCAAAGCAAAATCTGGTTTATAAAGTTTCATGTCTCGACGAGTTTCTACTTTGATCGGTTCCAAAAGACGCACAAACTCCCCGAGTGATTCGAAATTCATTGTCATATATAACGAGAACGCGTAAATCAATCATAGGCTTTATAATGCAGTGACAATATTCCAGTCCAATGAATCAGTTACAATAACTTTAAAAATATTACGGAGTTTATAATAAAGTTAAAATGTTCCAGATAAATATCTATAGCTTATTATTAATATAGACAGCTATAATTTAAAGTCAACAATGTATAAAACAACTATTTTATTGCTTAAATATATAATTGAAAATTACAACCTCTAAAGTCTAAATGATAAACCTGCTATTCAATTTTAAAACCAATATACTAAAAAAACTTACCATTATTACTCATTCTAACGCCTTTAGCACTGGCAAGAGACGTGTTTTTATTTTTAATTCTCATAAAATCAATGATCTTAGCAGCACAATCGATTTTTCGATCAAAAACGGTTAATCAATGGCTGAAATAAAACTAAACGCGACCCGAATTCACCCGATGTATGTATCGGTCTTCCACCGATAAATCGCATGGAAATTACCTCTTTTCTTCGAAGTACAGATGCCAACCTCTGCGACCGTTTTAATTGGCTTTTGCTTCGTTTACTCAGCAATTATTTTATTTTGTTGGTTAGTTCGGCAAGCACAGTTTCCGAGATTTTTTGATTATTTCCCGGAATCGAAAAAATTATGGTTAATATAAGAACTATCCCGTGATACGGTACCCCGTAAATTTTCATAAACTATAAGTGGGTTTTTCTCGATACAAAAACACATTACAAAAAAAATAATAATGTGTGCGTAAACAAAATTTGCGTACATGGTTAAACCGATTGGTTTCAAATTTATACCAAAAATGGCATGTCAACGTCTGTATTTCAAACGCGGTTAGCTTTTCTAAAACACGGTGAAACACCTCAAATTTCTTGTATCCTTTTGTAAATTAACATTTTTTTTCACTATACGGGGTAGCCCTATAGGGATAAAACGATGCGCTATATATTTAGGAAGCACCGAGACTAGTGGCGTAGATTTAGTTGTTTTTTAAACAATGTAAATAAAAAAAAACAATATTATAAAGGTAGTTTAAGTTATGAAACCCATTGGCCTACATTCAGGGAGGTACTATATTTGCCAAAACACATTTTTTTACATAAGGTTACATCGACCTGGTTGTCTTTCTTTTATTTTTTAGGTTATTAAGTTTATTATTGTAGAGCCACATTTGACAATTTCTGTAAAATAAATTTACTAATTGGTAGGCAAGGAATTCTACGTGTGCGACTTCAAGGGACATAACGTGGTGGTTTTTAACGAAGAAGGACAATTTTTGCGCCGCATCGGCTGCGAGAACCTGACCAATTTCCCCAACGGCATTGACATATCCGACGCTGGCGACATTCTCATCGGTGATTCACATGGCAATCGCTTCCACGTGGCTGTCTTTGCCAGGGATGGATCGCTCATTTCTGAGTTCGAGTGCCCCTATGTTAAGGTAAGTTAAATTGATAATATTGTTTTTTTTTCTAACTCCATTATTATTAAAGATGAGAACCATGTTTAAACTACTTATTACCCTTGACAATTTGTATTCATTAAGATGCTTAATAATTAACTTCTTTTTAAAAATATCTAAACCTGTGTATCACCAAAATGAAGCATTTTCAGACACTACAGATATTTATGGGGTTTTCTTATGCTGGGGTTGGGTTTTTGTTGGATTTTGTATATTTTGGCAGAAAATTGTTAAAGTAATGAACCCAAAAGAGTGTTTAAATTTTTATAAGCTGTAGCAAGTGGTTACTGTTTATATTTTTAGTAAAATATTGTTTTTATAAGGTAAGTTGGGCACATTTTTGACTAATAACTTTTATTTTATTTTATATTAAACTTAAAATTTCTTTTTGTTGTTTTTAGATGTACTTTTTTATTTTAGGAGAGGATTCTGCCAATTTGGAAAAAATATTTTAAAATTGCTATTTTATCTATATATTTACATTTTAATATATTATGGTACACTAGCACGTATTTTAATTGTTACACACCAGTTTCATTCCTTTGACTTTATTAAACTTTTTTTATTTTAATAATAAATTTGAAATTTAGTGTGTTTACAAATTTAGTTAAGTCGTAACATATTTAATATACTATTGTATATGCTTTTTACAGTATTATGAAAACATTATTCCTATTTACCATCTTTTTATGATCAAAAAAATAAGCATAAGTGTATTATCCTGTTTACAAAATATTTTCTTAAAACAACCAAAAAGGCTGAAAACAAAAATTTTTTTTTTGTACTGTAATCATCGTAATTACCCAAAAAATTACTTTGGTATGAACATTTTTAAAACGTTTATACTTTTAAAAAATTTACCAAAATAAATATTGTAAGAGACATAGTAGTATTGTTTTCTTTAATTTACATAAAATTTAAGTATCTTATTTAGTTTTTCATCTGAGTTTTTGCTCAGGTTTTTGTAAGGATTTTTGTTTCATCTGTATGTGGGTCTTTTATTTTGGCATCTGTGATTTTCAGCTAAAGAATTTTCTATTCATATATTTTAGTATCGTTTTGTAAACATCCTGTATTTTAAATATGCAGTGATATCTTTTTTGGCTTTTTCGCAACTGAATAAAAATATTTAACTTTAAATTAATTGAAGCAGATATTTAATATAATTACATACCTCAACATGTAGACTAGTCTGTCTACGGAATGTTTCGATACATAATATAAATAATATTATTTAAGCAAGCATAAGAAATTATATCATTTACCTTAAGTTTTTATGGACACATAGTAGTTGTACCAATACTTTCATCCTATCGGGACTCATCAGTGCGCCGATCGTAAGAGAAAAACATTAAATAATAGAAAAGAATTGATTTCAAAATTTGCACTGATGAGTCCCGATAGGATGAAAGTATTTGTACAACTACTATGTGTCTATAAAAACTTAAGGTAATTGATATAATTTCTTATGCTTGCTTAAATAATATTATTTATATTATGTATCGAAAAATTCCGTAGACAGACTAGTCTACATGTTGAGGTATGTAATTATATTAAATATCTGCTTCAATTAATTTAAAGTTAAATATTTTTATTCAGTTGCGAAAAAGCCAAAAAAGATTTTTGTTTGTCAATCTAAACGCAACAAATAATCTGAACACATTTAAAAATGCAGTGATATGTATTAATAACATCTCACTGAACCTCTATGAGACACTTATGATCTAATCATACCTTCCTTCATTTAATGTCTTATACTTTTTAAACTATTTAAGTATAATTCAGACTATGTTTTATTTCACATTTTTTCAGTCACTCTGTGTATTAGACGAGTATTTGTATAAAATATTTTTACCACTTTCGAACGTCCCTTCTTTCACAAAGATTAAATTTTTTTTATTCACTGATTTATTGTATATAAAATTTTCTGATTAGACCTCATAATATTCCCCACAATTTTAGAGTACGTTAATTTTTAAATCAGTGGACCGATTTGGGGATTTATGGGTCTGATGGAAAGCATTGGATGCTTTTTACAAAATTTATTGAAATTCTTGTAAATTTTAGGTATAATTTTTTCCGTCCTGCATCAAATGAAATGTTCAACATTTAAAGCGGGCGAAAAAAATTACACTGAAAATTTTACAATTTCATTCAGATAAATTTTGTAAAAAACAATTTAGTAATTGCTTTTAATTTGACCCTTAAATTAGCTATAAATAAAAAATCAAATCGGCCCACTGATTTAAATCACATTGATCACAGAGAAAAATGTGAGGTAAAAAAGCTGTAATTCGGAAACTTTTTGAGACAATTCGGTGATTAAAAAAATATAATGTTTGTAGAAAAATGGATTTTCGAATAGAGAGTGAACATGTTTCATATAAAATTTTCATGAAACTTGGAGAAATTCTCCAATCCTTCCATTTTTATTGCAAGACAATAAGATTACCTAAGTACGAAAAAAAGTTTAATATAATCGGTCACCTAATTTAAAAACCATAAGACTAAAGTTAGGCGAAAAATCAAGTGGGTCACTTTTATTATGTCTGCTGTGTTATCGCTTCGGCCTACCAAATAAAACAATTGTTCTTACAACTGGTTACCTATTAATTAAGTTGTCCTGTGAAACTGATTCGATTTGATATAGTTTTTTTTCTCAGAATGCTTTTTTACTTTCCTAAAAAAACTGCACTCTTAAGGAGCATTTATATCACTCGCTTTATATTTTTTTAGGTATCCCGTTGTTGCGGCCTGAAGATCACCTCGGAAGGGTATGTAGTAACCCTTGCCAAGAACAACCACCATGTGCTTGTGCTGAACACCCTGTATATTCTCTAGGGACGGCGTCATCCCAGGCCACTGATCTCGCACTCGCATTCTTGTACATAGCCAAGAACTGATTTTTTCATTTAAACTATTTAGTTTAGGTTTTTTATTCGTTTCGAGGTAACTGACATTTATCCAAAGTTTAATTTTAAGAACACACTTCTTTTTTATTATCTAGTTTTTAATTTTTATCTATTATACCGTTTTTAATATATATTTTTTCATTTTATAAGAGACGCGAAAGCGGCGTGCTGTTGCAATCCTAAACGAATCCAAAATTTTTAATTAAATTCATATAGTATAACTAGATAAAAGTTCAGCTGTACTAGAAAATCATAATTCTGGACATTGAAATGCGGCCACTTTGAATTACTTTTGAACATCTCGCATTGCACGAAGTATCTTTAGAACAGTAAAACACTGCACAAGGAATATTTTAATTCCTTTAGAGGCGTGGGTTATTTTAAGATAATGATTTTTATTATCTGTTTGAAAGTGATTTAAAATGTCTGGGCACCGGGATCATGATGCATGAAATAAAAAAAACCTTAATTTTGTTGTGATACAAGTCTGGTTAATTCCCAAGTTACTAATCTTGATATACAGTTTTTAAATCAAACTTGCAATTAATGTTTTCCCCAGATTGCAACAGCACACTAAGCAATAGTTTATATCCCTAAAACTTTATTTTATTTTTTTTGCGAAAGACGCATATATTCAAGGTTCCTAAAAATTATTCAACTGTTGTTTTGTTTAAGTTTTCTAGTGCTAGGGTCTTTACGTTTTATTTAAGGAAGTGTGAGTCGCTGTTAATAGTGCCAATTTTTATTTTGTTTATATATATTTTTTTATTTCTTCAGACGCTTAGAATATTCGCTTTTTTGTTGACGTTTATTATTGATTTTTTTTTTCAATTGCGTGCTTAGTGAGAAGTGTGCTTGAGTAAATTTAGCTAGTATGTTGTAATACTAAGTTTGAATTGAGAGAACATGTCTAAGGCAAACTAGTTTAGTTTTTGATGGAAGATATATTTTTATTTTCAGTTTTAAATAGTCTTAAGATGGTTTTAGTTTGTTATTGGCTTTCTAAGAAAGAGTCCTCCAGAAGCCATAACAATTTGAAGCAATTAGTTTTAACAGTACCTGTCAAAAGGTTTTCACTGCCCTATTGACATAATAGCCCTGTTACTAACATCATACTTTTTGTGGAATCTGGTATCTATTTTGTCCTCACGGATTAAACATATTTTATGTTTTTGTTTTTAAATCAGTACAAATGGACTTTTAGGATAATATTTAAATTATCTTCCTCTTTTTTGAATTCTTGAGAGTTTTTTTTGTTATGCTTATTTCTTGTCTCATCTTTTTTGGTACTTATTTTCATGGTACCCGATTCCCACAAAAAGAAGCACAAAACAGGTTGGATCAAATTTGGATCGCACAAAATTTTTGGAATAACTCATTTGAAACTAATTTCTTTATTTCGCAGGCTGAATATAAAAATGGATCATTCTTTCATATACACAGTAGTGTAGAAACTTAACATATTTGCCTCATGCTGAAATAATTTGGGTGTGACGGATCTATTTCTGGAAATAAGGTTCTCAGTATTCCTTTTATTTTAGATTTTTTTTTATTATGATCCGAATAAGACCATTCCGTCCGCCCCAGTTTTCGCGCTTAAACAAACGTGTTTTCTCAGTTATTACCATTTTAAACTCAGGTTTTCGGTGTAATGACGCGATTTATTTTTTGACGTTTCTAGACCACCAAATGACATTTAAGAAAAAATATCTTTAGAAATGGACATCCGCTTAGGCGGCTAAACTTCGATCAATGTATAGTGAATGCTACAACCACTGATTCAGTTTTTAATTGATATATTCAAATTGATGTATTAAGTACTAAGTGCAGGACTAGAAGGAGATTTAAGATACTGATGACATAAAATGTGTCCATATACATTGATTGATATATATTAAAGAAGTTCCAAAACTAATGTAAATTTTGCTACAACTTGTACTTTGACTGGTTTTTACGATGTCATAAGAAACTAATTATAATTTAGGATAATTTACAGTTTTTTAATTCTTTACAGTTTCTAAATATAGTTTCTCAAGTATTAGCAAAAACATTCATATTCGTTTTTGAACTTTACCGACTGTTGCAGATGCATCTCTGAGTCCAGTTCTTGAGTAAAAACTTTTACCATCTAAATTCCGAAATTTCAGTTAGAGACCAAGCATAAACTTTATAGAAAACTGGCTTCTGCTAATTTTTTTGTAAGTCGTAGTTTTTGATTTTCTGGGCAAAAGATATCATGAACACGTCAAAATTTAAAATACTAGTTTTGTATACAAGCAACAATTCATTAAAATTACTTTGGCATAGCTCTTATTAAATGGGTAAAATATATCTCGACAGATTTTATTTTGACATATACAGGGTGTTTACGGATGAGGTTAACAATAATTTTGGACCAAAAATTTAGTTTATCGAGAAAAGTTATTCTTCATGAAACAAAATTTCTTGTGGAGGTATACTTTTTACTTTCCTTCATTTGTATACACTTGAATTGGTTAAACTTACTTTATTTCCCATTTTAGATAAAAAAACATACAAATGTTTCAAAAACAAGTCTATTCAGTGTGTAATTCTTGGATATCTCGTTAGCTATTGTCAACACCGTAAAAACTCTAATAGAAAAATACTAAAGTGCATTTTGTAAAGATATTTTTATTTATATAGGATGTCCCAAAAATGCGGTAAAAGTTAATTATTTTAATTTGATTTTACCACTATTTGTAAATATTTGTCATAAAACAAATTCTATTCTAATTCAGTTTTTCATGTTAATTGACGTTTAACCTATAATGGGCAGTTCGTTTTCTTCTAAGTCAAGCCGTTTAGATTAGATTTAAGAGAGTCTCTTAAATTCTACAATATTTTTTTTTACGTGTCACTATCTCAAAAAAAGTTAAATTTTAGTAAATGGTTGGAATGAATCCTTAAATCTTAAAAAAGCTTAGTCATCCCAGTCAAATCTAGTTTAGTAGCATACAAATTAATATTTTCTGTTTTTTTTGCGTTACTAAGCTCCTCTAAAGAAGAGCCCTTCAAAGAGCTATATTTTCTTGGTGTTCTTGGTGTCTTTTGTTCAGAAGATCAAGGACTACAATATTAAAAAAATCAGCGTTTTTTATTGAAGCCGGTTTTCCATAAGTCATGTGGATGGTCCTATCCGTAAATTTTTGATGAATGTATATTTTGTGTTCCGGACGTTGAATTTCTACAAGAAATTAACCGGTTGCCGCAGTTACAGTGCCATGGTAGGATAGGTCCTAAAGTCGCAGCCTAACTGAAGAGCCTTTTTGTGATTCTATTCTCTATATAACAATCCTTGCGGTCGTCTCATTAACTAAAACGTCAGTAAACAATGACGAATTGCACTTTTCTGATGTTTATTCCGGATTTATGATTGAGTGCGTGTTTTCCTGCAAATCTCTGCCAGTCGAATTTTAAAACTGATACAGTCCAATTTTCTTCAGTTTATGATTAACTGTTTCTTAATATTGACAACTAATTAAATTAAACTAGAAAAAGCAACTAAAGTTTTTAAAGACCAATACTTTGTCTTGTACGAAATAAATAATTGGGACATCAATCAGGGTTTTCAGTTTATTTTTTGTTTCCGCATCCTTCAGTTTTAAAAAGTTTTTTCTTTCAGATGCTGATTGGTGAATTAGGTAAATTTGTTCAAATCTGGAGAAATTTTGATGTGTCATTATTTGATTTTTAAAATATGACTTGTGGAGAATCTAAACTATTACAGGCAAAAAGAGAAAAATGGATAAAACGGCATACCCAAAATATAAAGTTTCTTCTGATTTACATGAAGTTCTTGTATTTCACTCAAAATAAACTTATCATACTAAAACGTTCCAACAACGCGACTTTCAATTATGAAAAATTAGATTTATTTGTTTTGCTTGTCAATGACTTTATTACCATTTTTTTTTATTAAATTGGTTTTTAAAAGTCGGTAATTACTAAGAAATGTATAAATTTAAGTTTATTATTTTCATATTCATGAGTCATAACTAATTATAGCTAATGGAATTGTAAAACGATGGATCAAACCCCATCGTAATCTTTAACCAAAAAATAATTTGTTCGGCGGAATTTAATAACAAGCCATTCTTTATAGAATTTTTTGATAGTTCAAAAAATACAGTTCACACTCAGAGGAAATGGTTTTGTTATACAGGGGGCTCAGGAATTTGCAAAATTTGTATTTACTTAGAATTACTTCTACAGTAAAAATCTAAACTTTCAATTGTTTATTAAAGCCTAATTGACTTAAATTAATTATAGAAAAAGGGACTTGCTACTGATTCTACTTAGGGTACTTAAGCCACTAACTTAAAGATACTTAGGGGCAAAAGTTTAAAGTCAACATTATCTGGTCAAAGTTGTTAGTACACTTTTTCTTTCAAAAATCCTTAAACTTTAATATGCCTTTAGGTCGGGGGACGTGAGTGGCCAGTAAACAGGCCCACACCTACATATCTACTTTTGAGTAAATTGTCGGTCTATCCAGTTTCATACTAGAAGTCGAAATTTTAGATTTTCTTGTGACCAAAAAGTGGTAAAAATACTACTTTTATGAAACTGTTTAATATTCTTTGCTCAATTTCCAGACAATTCAACCGATGTGCATATCACCATCTTCTAATGTGTATAATTTTCGGGCGGTAGCTTTTAAAGTCATTATCTTTTAAATTTTTTGAATATGCATTTTGGTTCTGTGCTCTTTGATCAGACCTTTTTCTTATTGATAGCTTCGGAGTTTGTACTACTGAATCAAAAACTAACAGTGTCGCTGTATATTTTTTCGTCCTTTTTACTGTTTTCAGAACTATGGTTCTATCAGATTTATGTAAAAGTTATATATACAGTGTCGCCGTATATTTTTCGTCCTTTTTACTGTTTTCAGAACTATGGTTCTATCAAATTTATGTAAAAGTTCTTTTAAACATCATTGGTTTACTTGAATTTTTTTCATGGAATAAATCAGTAGCTTGAGAAAATCGCTTGTAATATTAAGTAATTAATATAATTATTTAATTAAGTAACACTTAATTAAATGATTATGATGATGATGTTACTCAAAGCGAAATTTGGTTATAGCTTTATTTCTGAGTGATAATAATGACGTTTAACTGATTAAAATGAGCATTGTGGAAAAGGACTGTTAAAGTAAATCTAAGTAACTTTTTTTAATATCATTTTCTTTATAACTAAGAAATAGAGGTAGTCTATTCTTGAGTAAAATATATGTCTGACAAGTTTCTGAGCTGCCTGTATATAAAATATTTTTTTCTCATTTTGAATTGTATTTTTTGAAGCAAACGTTTTTATAAAGAATGAGTTTTGAAAACCAAAAATTAAGCCCATTTGTGATATAGGTAACCTTCACTGCGGGCACCCTATATATGTGGAAATGGAAGGACATTTCTTTAACGTTTATATCGTCGACTAAAATTGTTCGAATAAAATGATGCATATGTGTTCGTAAAGTGAGATATGAGTTGTTTCATGAAGAGAAGTTTACGTGGTATGCCGAAGCCTGTAATGGTCTAAAATGCCTGTGATAATAGTATTTCAGGTTAGTTGTGACCTTAGTCTCTTGTTGTTATTTTTCTGGCCGCGAAAGTCCCTGCGCGACTTTTGTCGGTGGGGCCGGAAGGCTTTTTAAAATTATATGTATATAAATATGTACAAAAAAAAACAAAAACAAAAAAAATCTAAAAAAACTCGAATTTTAAATCAGATCGTTTATGTATTTAAAATAATCGTATCTTATACACTATTTTAGGGCCAGGGGAACGGGATTGCCCGCTTCGTTTGGTAAATATTCACGCATTTTGATAGTTTTATACCGTTTTAGGTATTGGTACAAAAAAAATGTGAAGGTATGTTGGAAAAATAGTGTGGCTGTTTTTGTATGTTAGTTGTTTTTGAAGGCGCATTTCTCTATGTGTTTTAGCTGTACCTGAAGGTTTTTAAGTCAAGAATCTTGGAATGAAGGCCGTATGGTTGCCAGGGTATCCATTTTTATTTATTTTTTTATCTTATTAAATCCATATTCTAAACAACCATAGAATCATTTATAAAAAACCAATTAGACTAATTTTACGTACCATTTTTTACTCTTCATAATTTTATTTTAGACATTTTACTACAACATTTTTTCTCGGTGTTTTAAAATTATCTTTACTGCATATTGCCTCTCATTTTCGTTATTTTTTCTGAGGTATGTAGGTGACACTAAATCGCGACGTTTCTTTTTTGCTTCATATGATTTAGTGAAAAATGTATTCTGAAAGAAATGCAATACTCGGAGTCCATTTGGGACAAAATATTTTCTAACATTTTCTCTATTTTATCATGTACTTGTAACATATTTATTAGCAGATAATCCAGGCAATCTGAAACAGCTTTTATTTTAAAGGTCTGGACAGACAAAATCTAGGTCACAGCGAAAAAAGCATTAAGAATCTTGTCCTACCTTATTTTGTATATAGTTCTAGGTGCTTACGAAGTATATTTTTTTAGTTTATTTTAATAACAAAATTTTCTAGGGCCGGAGTCTTTTTCTATACCTCTAGGAACCAGCATAAACAATTTTTGTTTATATGTTCAGAGTTATATTTTTATTTTATATTTTGTAAATATCATGTTATTTGTTGCTTTACAACATTTAAGAATGTTGTTTGGAGTGTTTTTCCATTATGTAGATATAATGAAGAAATTCCGTTATTGAGTTTCCGGGCAGCCCCGTTCTCAAAAGGCGTTGTTCTTCAAAAATCGTATGATGTGATGTCAATAATCTCAATATTTGACATATTATAGTCATATATTTACAATGTGAAACTTTTTTATTTATTTACCAGATGGATTTCGATTTTTTAGGATTATTATATCACACAGTTTTATTGCGTGTAGGTCGCGTAGAGTTCTCTTGCATTTGCTCACTTAATTTTAAGAAGGTGTGGTGATTTCTCTCTTTTTCTATATACCTACGAACAAAGATGATTCGGTTTATTTTTGGACACCGAGTAGGGCTAAAGAACTCAGATGTTTAAAATAAATTTCTTCTGTAATAATAAAAAAGCAATTCAGCAAATGACGCTGGTGAGCGTTTTAGAAAGGCAACAAACAAAATAAACAGTTCGGGGAATTCAGTTTTGATACGCTCTGTAACATTTGTGTATGTACACGTTTATTATTATTGGTTTATTGCATTATTTTAAGAAACATGTTAATGCATTTTCTGAAAAATGAGAAGTCATTGCACCTTTAAAAAAAACTTAAAAAAAAATCAAAAAGAATAAAATTATTACCTTTTATTTATTTTAATCTAATATGATATATTATCAATGTGATAGAATTTTCGATAATTTTTACAATCACAACTTTTAGTGTATGTGTGTACCAAACATTTTTTAGATACTCGTATACCAGTAATTTTTGCCATATTATATTATACATGACGACTTTACAAAAAAGTGTATTCTCGCTTTTTGTTCGTATTTTATGAATTTTTTAGAAAAGTTTTAGTTAACCTAGAAAAAAATCTATATTCGTTTAGCAATAAGTATTAAGTCAGTATTTGGAGCGAACCATTTTTTATTAATCATTCCACTGTAATTGCCCTTTTGTACAGAGGGTAGTCACAATCATCCTGTTGATTTTTTGTTTTTCGTATTATTTTTCACTTTTTTTTTAAGAGATTTTACTTTTAATTTTTTAATTTGATCCCTGTGAATCGATATGGTAGGGTATAATTGTTTGGTCAAGATTTAAGAATTTGTTTAAGACATTTTGTGTATTACCTATTATAGATCGACCTTTTTTTGCAGATACTGAAAATAAAAATCATTGATATATTCAATAAATTATCAATCTTTTTTTTAAATTAGTTTAAAAAAGAAAATTGAAGACTGTTATTAAAAATTAACCCCTAGACTACTAAGAACCATATGAGTCCGCAAATGCTTCATTTTCGAAATACAGGGTGTTAAAATTTTAATTTTTCGTTTTTTCGATACATCTCGTACCAAGAGATGTATCGTATGTTCTGTAAAACATACCAAAATGTTACAGAAGAAAAGGGCAATACGAAATTGAACAGAAATTCTTTATTATTCGTATGTCACAAAAATTCTAGATTATATATATATATATATATATATATATATATATATATATATATCATATATATATATATCTTAGCGGCAAGTATGCTTTCGTGAATTCCCATACCCGTAATTTTCTATTTTGACTTCCGCATGCGGTGAAGATACAAAATGTGTGATAGGACTCGTTTTACGACAAACCAAAAAAAAGACCTAGCCTGGGATAACCAAAAAGGCATTCTGATAATTATAAAACACGAATACATACAAAATTATGTACGAAATCTAACGAAAACATAGTTACCGCTCGGATCTCATCATATGGGGGTGTTCTTTTATAAATGCTTGTGTTTAGAATAACAAACAAATTTCTTTTTTGGCATTTTCGCAACTCAATAAAATATCTAATTTGAAATCAGATATTTTTTTCAGCTGGGAAAAAGCCAAAAAATAAAGTTTGTTATGTGTGTGTTTATCACCGCGCCAAGTTTTGAATATATCTAACTGCTCTTCCTGTGTTGGAGCCCAATTTCGAATCGCCTCTCTACATAATGAGGAATTAAACATAAAATAAATGGCTACGCCCATAGTTACCTCCCGAAGTGTTGGACAAGAATTACTTTACAGCTTGAATAATTACATAATCCAAAAGTTTCCAAACTTTCCTTTTGATCTTAAAACATTGAATTAATGCCCACAATTGTTACCAACAATTTTTAATAATAGTCTTGTTATTTGTTATTTAATTTCCTAATAATTTGCTCGTAATTAGAAAGATAAAATATGCCATAGTTTTAAAATAAATTTAAATTTAAAAAGTAGTATGAAAAATATAAGGTAATATAAGGAGTCTTTAAAATTCTTAAATCTGGACCTACTCTCCAAAAATAAATTACATATAAAGCATTGTTACTTAATAATATATACCTATTAATAAAAATATCTATATATCAGTGTACTGTAGGAGCCCTTTTGGCTTTTTAACGGATCCCCCTTCACACAGACCACCCCCTCACCTGTTCGCTTAAAATGGTTGTGACCGTTTTTTGGTATACCTCGGTCTGTTTATCTCCCCCATTCTCCAAACTTAATCATTGCCTTTCGAAAGCGATTTTCGTAATTACTATGAAATATATTATCTCTGTCTTCATAGTTAAAAACGTGTTGTAGTATCTAGATGGAGAATTTTTAAAGTTTTTAGGTGTACGCGGCTATTTTGGGAATTATCAAGTTTTTTTTAAGCTGATTTTATTTAGAAGTACCTTGAAGAAACACTAAAGATATCCTTAATTATATACTTTTCATACAGGAGGTTACTCGAGGCATAGAGTATACGTTTGATAAGATGAGAGAAGTTTTCAGAAACTAAAAATAAATTTATACAAAAATTTTAGTAATGAAAGGGAAATTCCCCCAAAGCAACATAGGCGATTTCTGTAAAATTGGGTTGATAATTAGGTCATTCTATGTCTCCAATGAGATTGCGTTATGGAGCTCCAAAAAATATGAATTGGGTGCAAAAACTTTAAAAGATTTACATTTTTGTATCGTAATGCTGAAAATGTCAACGAAATCACTTCGCGGGACATCTTTAATCTTAATTTTTCATGTGAAAACAAATTTATATTTTTAGGTTTCTTATAGTTTACTATTCTGACCGACCGTGACTCATATTAACCTATTATACATACATCGTCTTTTAAACCTTTTATACACTTGAGGGGATTCGTTTCCTGTTAAATTTTCTGTGTAAATTTAAACGGCTTTAATGAATATGGGCTGTTAGATTTTTTTAATGAGTTTGGAAATGTTCCTATAAAAAAATAGGTTTAATTAAATTTGGTAAGGAAGTAGCGATGCTTAATTTTGCCTCCTTAAGGATAGTCCCTGTTACATCCACTGTACTAGGGGATGGTTCCAAACTGATTTTATTTATTAGCCGGGGATGTTAGTTTCAAAAAGGGAGTTTTAGAGAGGTACTGAGTTCTTATTAGAATTGGAATTTTGTATGGTATGATTATTTTTGTGTTATTGATGTAAAAAGTGTTGCACTGTTAAAAATATAAATAAAATGTTCCGGTTTTCACCTTGCACCTCCATTAGCAGCTTGATTGCCTTTTTGGTGCCACACAGTTTTCCTATACATGTTTTCATACTCACGACGGTATCAACACTTGATGTTGAGCTCCTTTTATCGATTCCCATTTTCGAGATGTCGCGTGTGTCCAGCTTATTGAAGACGTCGAACTGTGACTACTTTGAAAACATTTGTCACTTTTTTTACAGGAACCAATAATCTATATTGCTTTTCGTGAAATTACCATTCAGATATCTAAGTGAATGTCCTTTATATAGAAGGTAAAAAAAGTAAGACTTGGTTTAAAAAACACTTACAATATCTATATATATATATATATATATATATATATATATATATATATATATATAAACATTGAATTAATGCCCACAATTGTTACCAACAATTTTTAATAATAGTCTTGTTATTTGTTATTTAATTTCCTAATAATTTGCTCGTAATTAGAAAGATAAAATATGCCATAGTTTTAAAATAAATTTAAAAAGTAGTATGAAAAATATAAGGTAATATAAGGAGTCTTTAAAATTCTTAAATCTGGACCTACTCTCCAAAAATAAATTACATATAAAGCATTGTTACTTATTATATATATATATATATATATATATATATATATATATATATATATATATATATATATATATATATGTATATAGGTTTTTGCACGAATACAATCTAACAATTTTTATCATAAAATAGCTCATTGAATAGTTTATTCAGCTTCTTAAAATACTTTTTTGTACACATATAACACATATAATCATATTTTTCAAACATATTTAATCTAGTTGGAAAATGCAAGTTATTTTTTAAATCATGAACAATCAATATGAATGAAAATATGTTATTCTTTTTAATAAATAATCTTGTCTCCTATATATATTTTCTATTGATGATCCAGTTAAAAAAGACATCCTTCATTTTTTCAAACCGAAAGTTTTAGTGTCTTTCATTGTACTTCTATACTTACCGAAACATTCTGATTTCTGCAAACTTGATAGTTCTTTGAGTCGAACTGCATTATAACCGGATCCAATTCGTTTTTAGGGATTTCAGAGCTAGTTGGGTCTGTATAGTGTATTTTAAAATTTTTGATCTATAGTTTCTATGTCTAGATATAAAGAAAAAAATATATTCTAAAAATACAGTTTAGATGTCAAGTGTTATTTAGCCTGATGTGCTTTGTCTTTTAGGCACGATCGGAGAGTACAATATATTTTAGTAGATAAAAAGTTGAAGGTTTTTATGTTCTAAAAGGAGTGATAAATTCATTCAAGTACTCACTTAATTTAGGGTGGCAATTGATACAGGGTTGGCCATGCTTTTCTTATTGTTTTTTTCAAAATCGTACCAGTGCTATAAGCTTTTTTTTTCGACGAAAATAGAAACATGGCTGACAATATTATGAGTTACTATGTTAATATTTACCTTAGGTATAGAAAATATTTTACAATGTTTTAAAACCCATATTGGTTTTTCGGAATAATTGTTTTATTTATAAATATTCGAAACGTTTGAATCGACCTTTTTTAGGGCTGAATAAGAAGGGTTTTAAATGCTATTATAACAGAACTTTTTGACAGCATAATATTAACGTGGTTAATCGGTATTTCTTCAAGCACTAGAACTTGATACCCCTCATTAGGGAGACAGAATAGGAAGGCAGTTTTATTTTATAAAAAAATCTTAACCTTTATATAAGGTGTAAATTATTCACATTATTTAGTTTACAAGCGTACGTTAATAATGTATACAGTGTATGGTTACACTACATATATTTCGGAAAAAAAACTTGTACACGTGATCGCTTCTGCATGTCTAATAATACGTCGGTTTTAACATATATCATTTCCCATACAAGATGGCTTGAACATTAAAAAAACTCATTTTGAAACTTTTTAAAAGAAGGGTTAGGTAATGAGGTATTAAAAGGTTTTATATGGATTATTTTCTTCCTATCAATTTTGACCAATCACTGACAAGAATTCAAACGTCGTATTTAATTTTCAAGTGGAAAAATTGTCTGACATACCTGTTAGCAGTATTTCCGTAAAAAAAATCTGAAAAATACCATACAAGGTAAGTTAAAATGAGTATGAAGTAATTATATTATGTTTTTTAGTTTAATAATTATTGTTCTTATTGTTTTAAATAAAAATATTGTTACATTAAATATTATTATTGAACTCGGGAAATAATCTTTCCAAATATTCCTCGTGCATCTAATTTTTCCTGTAAAAAATTTTAATACTCGTTTCTAAGAAATTTCTTTAACAAATAACATTCGCGCAAGTGGAAACTAACGGTAATGTTGTAAAATTAGACGCACTAGGTATATTACATTCGAAAATTTTTTCTTGCATTCTAAACATGAAATAACTCTCAGCCGATCAAAAAAATTTGTCAATATCTTCCTAAAAATAGGTTCCCTGCTTATTATTTAACAATTTTAACATTTACTTCCTTTATAATAAATATTCTAAGAAGTTTATCATAAAGATTGTTACATAATTTAAAAGGTTTATTAGTACTAAATCATTGCTACACTTAGTAAAAGAGTAAAACTAGTATTTTAGAAGTCTTTTAGCATTAATAGAAAACAAAAGATTGTTAAATAATAGGCATAAAAATAATTATTTGTGATTCGATACACTTATTTTTAGAAACAAATTGAGAAATGGTTTTGTTGGCTGAACATTATTAAAAAAGACTCTGCAGAAACATGTAAAATCGAATTCTAAAGATTTTTTTATTATATTTTTTTTATCTCGTTGCCTATCCCTATTTTTTCTAATTATAAAATTTGTTTTTGAAATTTTTGGCTATTTTGAACGAAATATATCAAAACAGATGTATAAGTTATTAGACACGCATAAGCGGTCGCCCGGACATAATTTCTGAAATACAAATTTTTTGTTTATATAGCGATAATTATGAGGGACAATCATCTCAAGTATTCTGTAAAAAAGTGGATTTTGTATTTTTTGCAGTGATGCAGAAATATTCTGCTCCAACCATTAGCTAGTTCATAAAAAGCAACGAACAATGAAAGGTCGTTCTTACGTTTCGGTAGAAGATAATATTTTATGTTTTTTATTTATCTGTTTTTTAAGACATAGTTTTATTTATATTGAGAATTATTTTTTTAGTATTGTATACATCGTATATTATTATATACTAGTTTTGTGTGTTTTTATATTAATATTATAATTCTAAAGGTACTTGAAATGAATACCACAGATTTTACGGTTCCCGTTTAAAAGAACCTCTTCCCAAGTTTTTTCTAATCATAATACAAAAGAGTCGAAACAAGTCTCGTGGATGTCAGAGCAATAAGCTATATATGAAAACGTAAAAGTAATATAACCTAAAAATTATATATACTTGAATAATCCTTAATAAGAGTTATATATTTTTTATTAAGTTTTATTTCATTTTTCGATACATTTTCAGAGAGTAGATGTCGGTGATATATTTAAATAATATAATATACCCTTAACGTACCAAAATTTTAAAGTGGAATTGAGAAGGGTCATAGTTTTGCTTGATTTAATTTGCCCAACTTATAAATGTAGCTTTCTAATTATAAGGCATTCAAAACTGTAGTTTTGCAAGGTCATTTTCACAATACCAAACTTTATTTTTAAATGTATATCTGTAATAATTGAGTTCTTAAAGTATACATGGCGTTAATAGATTTAGGTCGATCAATAAAATATTTATTTCATTTGTAGTTTTATGATGAACAAAATATATTTACTGTAATCAAGAAACTAATGGAAAAATAAAAATGTTTCAACTGCTTGTATCAGTTTAAAGATATAAACTATATACCTAGTATGTACAAACTTTAAGACCTATATTGCTACAATTTTGAATGTATTTAATAAAACAATAGAAGTTCAACCACCAATCGAGATTACCTGATCAGCCTCAGCTAGCTTTTTTTTAATTTCTAATGCTTGGCCTTAAATTGCAATTTGCTGACAGGCGATTTTGACGTTCTTACCTAAAGTTTATATAATTTATTTTTTATTATTTCTCCTTAAATATCCAGCTAATTATCGATTACATGAATTATTTCGAGCATATATGCCCCTTTAAAAATCCCTAATATATCGATGTTTCCTGCATTTCAATCGTGGCTTCAATCTTAGAAACTATGTAGTCATTTAAAGTACAAATGGTTGTAAAAGTATGTGTGGATAACATATCACATTTAAGCCTCTTATCCATCGTATAAAGTTTTATGTCGTTACAAAAAAAATGTTGTATTTTGTAATGAATCTCTGCGTGTTGAACAACTAATGCTTTGCATACGTAAAAATCTGTTTAATTTTGAAATCTATAGTAAAACTAGTTTTTGATACATAATAATGTTTTCTGTAAGCCTCGTTTAATATAATACATTATTTTTAAAATGTTTTGTGGCCTAAGTGTAAATCGTAAACCTGTTATAAAGACATTCTAGAGGATAATAATTTATAGTATAATGTTTTGTGATAAATTAATGGGTTCCACCAAAACCAGCTTAAATCTTAATTGGTAGAAAATTGCGATATTTAGCATATTGATTTTGTTTTGCGACAACTTAAAACGTCATTTTTAAAGCTTCAAACGTGGATTGAAAATGTTTTTTTTTGAAATGTCTTTTTTGTATGGTTATTGTCAGATTCTCTACGACCATTAAAATGTTTTCACTAATTTGACCTTTAATAATAATTTTTTACTCCTAATTTTAAACAGTTTACTTGTTTTGCTCTAAAATGTATACCATTAATTTGTGTGATTTTGTTTAACTTTATCAAGAACTATTCAAACTGTCAAAGGAAACGAGCTCGAGTGTCATATACTCACGTGTAAAATTACTTTTGCTTAAAGAATAAAAAACTACATCTAAAAACTCTTTTATTATAATTTTAGAGGACACTTTTATAGTTTTGAGAAGTTTCTGCAAAATACTAGAGCTCCCCAAGATCTTATTTTACAATTTTTTAAATCTGTTTTTTTCAGGAAAAATAAATTTCAAGAATTTTTGTAAACTAAAATTTTTGTGTATACTTCAGAAAGTTAATTTATTAATATCAGACGCGGTGCCGCCCTAGTGCCAAATATGGTGTACATGTTACATGTACACCACTGTTAATGTGCCTTTATATATTACACGGCCCAATAAGGTTGCCAGTGAGGAACTAACGTTTAGCTATTATTTTTCCTGATATTTGATTTTCATTGTCTTCAGTTTTTAAAACTGTCCACGTTTATTTCTTTCGGTCATTATCTAAAGACAATTTTCAATTAACACTGTACTCCCATCCAGTTATTCATTCGTCATATCTCTTATTGAATATCGACGAGTTGGATTTGCTCAAACAAAATAGTCAAAATAATTGTTTCTTCGCTCTTGATGAAATTAGGTCTGTCCATTTTTTTGTGTTCAAGGAGTTAGTAGTACCACTAAATCGGTAAAAAAATTTCTATATATTCATTTGGTGCTTGTTGTTTCTTCCCTCCATGCTCAGTACATAAACTCATTATTTTATCATTATTTATTACAGCTAATTAAATTTTTTGACACATAATTTGAAAGCAACTGAAACACTATTACAACGATCCATGGACGACATTTGTTTAAAAAAATGTATGCATGTTTTTAACTTTAAACAAAGATTTCATTGTCATTTGATTTGTTGCACAACTCTAATGAATCTAATCTCTAAATGAATTTTAAGAGCATCTAACAGCAAGAAAACAGACATGTAATATATTATAATATAGTAATAGAAACTGGACAATCTAAGAGTCTACCAATGAGGAGTCGCATTTTATTTGTAGCTGATTCTAAACGTAAGAAAAATACTTTTTTTAAATTGAAATATTAACTTAATTCTAGGCCTAATAAAAGTATGCAAAGCATTTAAGTTGTAGTGGCTTTGCTGGTGAATTGGTACTATTTTTGAATATCACAGAGTTTAAAATTGGTATCAACGTCTCCACAAAAGTACTTTTATCTTAGTAATAAACGAAATAATTAAACCGTGTCTTAGTCCTGTCATATTAAACGAATTAAGAAGTATACATTTTTGACTAATATTGTTAACTCTTTCCAAAGATTTTTAGTGATAAGTTACTACTAATAATATTAATAATCGTGCTGTAAGCCATATATTCCTAGATATTTACAGAGACAAGATTGCTTGTGTATCGGACATATTTTGCTAGAGCCGGGGCATTTCCATAGATCTATTCACTTGTCAATAATAACGCATGATTTCTGTTTTATAGATGCCGTGCTTCAGTGATTGTTATTGAATCTCCAGCTGTTTACCCGCCTCTATCAAGAAGTGGCATTTACGTGTTTTGATAGAAAATATTTTTTTGATGTGTATGTTGTTCCTGCAGAACTTGCGTTCCGGTTGCTGCACGAAGATTTAAATTTTAGACAGTGTTGTTCTGCAAGAACACGTTTTTATCAGTACTGTAACAATCTGTATTTGGCCGTACGGTCATCTGTGTACCTTTGAGATATATTTATATAATAGCCTACGCACTCTTGTTTCTCTGCTTAACCTCAAAATTTACGTAAATTCGTTCGGACTATTGCTTCAGTATTTTAACGACTATAACTACCTACTCTTATATAAATATACATTATCTTAAATACTATTATATATGTATTATATCTACTTATATTCGCCAGAGCGACGCTACTGTTTCAACCGCGAGCTTTGGCGATTTTTGCTACGCCAGATATTCATTATTATATTCGTATTGCCTTATTGTTTTACATCTGTGGTTATTCAGGGTGGCAAGAGCATTATGCTCGTATTTTTCGAAATGTTTTTTATTTAAATTGTACTAAAGGTTGTTTTCATTTGTATGTTATATTGGTTTATGAATATAATTAATTATTGTAAAAAAAGTCGAGTTTTATTTAATTAATCCCTCAGCTTCAGTTGCCGGTTTAAGGTAGTTTGCCACCGATGCTACAGAAACGCAACGCCTCCCAGCCCGGTAAAACAACCTCAGTGACGACAACCTACTCTAGTTAATCGGCTTTGACAATCGCCAACATTACCTACCTGAATTATTCTCCTGTGTCTCCATTTCAGAACCGCCCCTTAAATATTGCCGCCCGGTGCTACAGCACCCAAAAGACCCCTGGGTAAACCGGCACTGCTCAGCTTTAATATTAGGGATGTAACGCGGATAATCGAATTTTAATAATAAATTACATACATCACCGTCACAACAAGGACTTAAAACAGGTTTTAGAGTTTCGTAAAATGATAAACAAGAATTACAGTCTGTTTTTATACCGATATTTCTAAACTAACTAGAAAGTATCTCAAATAGCAGCATTTTGCTGAAATCAAACAAGCCTCGTTCTTTCTTAACTTTTTGAAACTTACAAAAGCTTTATATATTAAGCAATATTTTTGTCCGACGGCGATGCCAAAATTTTTTGATATATAAAAATATACATAACAATTTTCTCACTATACAGGAAAAACCTAGGTTGATTGAAAAAACTGACAAAAATATTTTAAAATCGTTTATCTTGTTTAACAAACGGCTAATTCATTCTTTTAAATTTTCTAAATAGGTTTGTACCTTTTATATGAATATGAAGCAGCTGGAAAAAACGGAAAATATTTGATTTTAAAGCGTTTACTTAAGGCCACTCTAAAGGAATGAAACAGTTCCCTAACAATAAAATTTGTTTATTTATATGGTGTTTTCTACACAGGGTGATCCTAGGGAAGTAAAACAGCTTATTAAAAGTGCAAATGTTTTATTTAAGAAACTATTAATACTTTTAGAAAACGGCAAACCATAGAGTTATAAAGGAGAAGATCAACCTATAAGAACTGTTTTCAACCAACGTAGAGGATTCCTGAAACGACGTACAGGGAAATTCGCGCGGGAAAAAGAGAAAAGTAAACAAAGAGTAGTGATCGTTCCAATGGCGTGCATAAAAAAAGGTGTTAATTAAAAGTAATTTGCTTCAAAATATTCGAAATTTTCGTATTAAATTATGAATGTGCGTTTTACTCGTGCATATACTATGCAAGAACTGATCTATGACTATTTCACACCGTAGTGTCGTAGCTGGAAAAATAATACTAACAGTAAAAAAATGTTTTTCTAAAAACCTATGTTCTATCCGTTTTGGACTAGAGAAACCGTTATTTTCTCATTAATTTAATGAACGTGTGCAATGCGTTGTTTCTTGTGCAGTGTTTGTCATCTCGAGCAAATGGCAAACGATTTTCGCTTTGTCAAGTACGTAGTATGTATACCCACCGTTCCAATATACTAGGAGTCAATCATTAAAAATAGATATAATTCATTAATTTTTATTTAAAGAGAAACAATTATTTTAGAATAGTTTAATTAAAAATAGAAAAGTTATATTGAAATTAAAACAAGTTTAACATTTTTTAAATAATTTATTTCAATAATACTTTAGATATTTTACTGTTATGCCAATTTTCTCACACCAGACTATCTTTTGATAAATTTCCCTCGGAAAACTAAAAGCTATAATTTTAAGATAGTAAGACAGTAAAAAAGTTTTCGATACAGAAATTTAAATATATATATTAAACTGTAGAAGAAATTAAAATACCCTACAATTTAAAAAAATATTGAAGTGAAACTATGCATCCCTAGTAAAAATGGGATGTTCTAGATATTACACTGAAATATTTTCCAATATGTATTTAATTGTCAATTGTAAAGTCAATTTCATTTAAAAGGAAGTGTATTTGGTTGGTTTCAAAAAAAATCATAGAAACTTAGACAAGACCGTCAGGTCAGTCGACGTAACCCCCAAAAATTCATGGCGATGCGACGGTGGCAGATTGATTGGGAAATAAAATATCTCCTGGAAAAATCAAAAAATAAATTTTTAGTTTTTAACTTTACATTTTAGAGTCGCTATATGCTGAAAAACAAGTCTTTTCAAACCCATCCCAATGTAAGAAAAAATTTAAAAAAGGGTATTTGACCAGTTTGCCAAATTACTGGAAAACATTTAAAATAAAGAAAATCGAAGCAAAACAAACGTGCAAAAATACTTCGTTACAGAAAAACTAAATGTTTAGAAAATTTTTACTATTTGTGATTAAAAACATTTTTCGGCAATGAATCATTTTTGAATCAGTTTACAAGAACTTTTGTTTGTTGAAAAATCAGCCCTTAATATTTGTCAGGAGAGTTCTGGACACCCGTATAGTTAATCCAATGAATACTAATTTTTTTTATTACAAAGAATTTTAGTTCAGTAAAGAGTTCGAGTTAGTTTCCATCAGAGTACTCAAAAAATTTGAAAATATTACTTTGTGAAAGTGTATATTTAAAGATGTAAACAACTTTTATTAAGTTTTTTCCACAAGGTGTTCTTATAAAGTAAATCAATGTCGGATACAGAAAGTTTAAATTTTTAAGTTTAATTTTCTAAATAACAACAAATTGTGGAAAAAATTTTCATTACATTTTTTTAGAAAACCCCTGGTACGTATTACTTTAATTTGTATCATCCCAAAAGTTACATTTAACTGAAACTTTTTTCTAATTTAACCTACTTTGCGTTTCTCACCGTTTCCAAGTACCTCATCCGCATTTAAGCTGAAAATTAAATTAAAATAATATATATGAATTTAAACAGTTAGGCATGTGTCATTATCTGTAGCTGAATTTTAATAGTGTTAGAAATCATTTCCATACTTTGCGAATTCTAACAAGGATAATACAATTTGTTTTAAAAACACATTAACTCTATTATCAACAAACTTGACAATGATTTGGTAAAACAAGTAACAATGGAAAAGAGAGGGTCTTGGCTAGACTTTTCTTTCTGGCTGCCTCTCCCACTTTATAACTCTATGATTTAACGTTTTCTTTTTGTTACCGTTTTCAGATAGGATTTGAACGTCAACTGAGAAGTGACTATTTTATGTAACTCTTACCTGTCGATGAAAAGGGAATTACATTATTTTGTTGAAATTCAATTACTTTATTTAGACTGACAAGATAGCTAACATGCCCAAAGAACTCACAAATAAATTCTATAGGATAGTCACGAATCACGTTTCACCAAATATTCACCAGGAAAATTCAGAATGGTTTTGTTAGATATTTTAGTAGGAGTCGTTTTAATTGACTGTGGTATTTATTTCGCAGACTTTTATAACAATTAAAAGGTGTAGTAACTCAAAATATTACGACTTATAACGCTAATCGGGACTGGAAAGTTAAATAAAAAAAAATAAATTCATTTTGTTGAAAATTTTATTTTTTCATTTCTCCCTAGACATTATAAAAAACAAACATTGCTTCCTATCAATCTGGCCCTACAAAAAAAAAACAGAGCGACGACTACGAAAGTGAAATGTTCCATTTTATGGACTTCACGTAAAATTACCTTAAAAGTAAAAATTCGTTAAATAAAATTTGAAGACTAAAAATTAGATCAGCCTAAACTAAAAACATTTCACTTATAAAAAATTTACAATTTTGAAACTAATATTGTTGAATTTTGCAAAAATGATAATTTGGAACAATGGCCAAGACGCAGGTCATTCTGGACAGCAAAATAAGTACAATTTTTTAAAACGGTACATATACTTTTAGGAAACATTACTATTTACTTGGTGTCCAGTAGACCAATATTTTTTTTAAAGTGGAAAGTTTAATAAACCTATTCGCAGTTCTAACACAATTTTGTTCATTTGGTGAACTTTCAATTTTAAGAGAGAAAAGAGGACAGAGTTCCTCCACTTTGGATTTTGTTCAATTCATTACAAATTGTTGAAATCATAAAAATATGCTCTGCTTATGCACTAGGGGAAGTGGTAAATTTATTTTATTAAATACGTCTAAAAAATAATTTTTTATTACCAAAATTACCAATACCAAATTTAATATCAAGAGGAAAGTGAACCTGGAAATAACATCAAAACAAATTCATACTGTACTATTAAAACAAAAATAAAATATCAGCTGAATGTTTCGTATGCCATTACTTAACATACTTATCACATTCAGCCTTCAAGTTTTGATAAAAAAAAAGTGATATCTAATGGTAATTTTGGCTATATTAAAAAACAACAGAATGCAACACTGTGATACAGGACAACTTTTACAACGAAACGAACTGTATGTTAATGCTGTAAATTTGTTAAATAGTTAAATCAATGACCATTTTATTATTTGTACAATTATGAATAGTGTGTGCACATATCTATGGCACTAGATTTCGAACTGAATTATCTTGCACTACCAGAAAGATCCACACAAAAAAGTATTTTTATGTTTAACATTCATAATAGGCAGAGCGACGAAAACAAGATAACAAGGGTGAAAAATGGGTTTTTTGTTAGACAAACAAAAAATATATATTTAGGTAGTTAAAAAACAAAAAAAAAAACTGTAGGACAAGGATCCTACAGTTTAAACATGAAAAAAAAAAAAACACGAATCTACGCTCACAAATGAATATTTTTTATTGACAGATTATGTAGTACCCATAATAAAAAAAAACCCAAGTTGCACAAGAGTTCTACTGTTTTAACATGTCAAAAACACATTATTTTACTTTGACATGTTAAAACAGGACTCTGGCCCTACCTAGTATTTTTTATTGTTGTTACAAATTCACCTATGTATCTTATAACCAATATTTTCCTGTAGCCGTCGCTTGGACTATAAAATGAAATGAAGGTTTAAGAAGATTTATCAAACAAAAGTTAAAAGTATTTTGGATAGAACTTTGTAACTAACCAAAATTAAGAGTATTGTTTATCGAACTATTTTTCTAGTAATTCCTTCCCAAATATAAATAAAATGGTCAAACGATTTTTTTTAATTATCTGTACAAGAAACGTTATGATACATTGCCTCTAGCACGCGATAAGCGAACTTCGTGCTGCTAGAGACAAATTTTGAAATCCATGGGAGCTGATAATCTTAAAAGTACATATATGCATGAATTAAATTATAGAAAAATATATATGAACGCGAAAAATCTAAAAATTGACCAGTCGTGAGCTCTGAGCGAGAGCAGTGCTTGGCTAAATGACAGGAGATATTCAAAAATATATTTGTTTTTAGCCCTGAAAATACGGGCCAGCCGTTTCTGATACTATTCATATCAAGAAAGATATTCAAATTTAAGACCAGTAAAAATAACCGATTTTTTAGTTAGCGAGTCGATAATTGATCTTTGAGAACTTTTATTTAGGAAAAGGCAAAATATTAAATTTTATTTCTATGGCGAAACAAAATCTATTTTAAAATATCTCGTATCAAAAGGTTACCAAATTATTCTATTTTGTGAAGACTGTCCTATCATAAATTAAAGGAAACAATATCTACACAAGAAAGAAGGTATCAAGAAAGATATTCAAATTTAAGACCAGTAAAAATAACCGATTTTTTAGTTAGCGAGTCGATAATTGATCTTTGAGAACTTTTATTTAGGAAAAGGCAAAATATTAAATTTTATTTCTATGGCGAAACAAAATCTATTTTAAAATATCTCGTATCAAAAGGTTACCAAATTATTCTATTTTGTGAAGACTGTCCTATCATAAATTAAAGGAAACAATATCTACACACTACTAAATATGCAAAAGTTATGCAACAATGTCTGATTTGTAATTATTGGCTCCTGCACGCTTCTCCCACACTGTCAGTCGATAACAGATCCCAAAATTCAGGACAGTATAGACACCCAAAAACGGGGTCAAAGCTGCTAAAACTCTGTATTATATAGAACTTGGCCTAACAATATTCCTGGAGCTTGGGATTGCTATAAGTACACACTGAATGGGTAAAAAAACATTTTTAAGAACAAAATTACAATGCTACGGGATAACTATATACAAAAAAAAACTGAATACTAACCATTGTACCTTTTGCCTTAATAACACGCTCTCAGACTAACACGTCTCATAAATTAAGCTAAGATTATAGACAAATATCGAAATGCGTACTATTTAAGTAATAAAACTAACGACATTTGTACTTCTGAGTGAAAACAATTCAGGTCAGTCATCACTTGTCACAGTAGACATCCAAGGACAATGGCTGGTAGTCAGTCGAAACCTGAGGGAATGAGAAGGCGAACGATTGGAGCGAGTTACCGCATCTGGTTTACTCGTCGTCGTCTTCGTCTCCCTCATCTTCTTCTTCCGGCTCTTCTTCAGGTACAGGTTGCTGAACAGCCGGATTATTCTTCTTTTTATAGGCTGTCATTTCCTGAAAAAGAATAAGGTAAATTGTTATTTACCAATTTTGTCGCCAGTTTGAATAAAACTAATGCCAATTTAGGGCACAGTATGCCGATGTGTCCAGGGTACCCCGAAATTAAGTGTTAATATTTGTACAGAGTAAACCATGTCTTAAAAGAAGACTGAAATGTCATGTACTAACGAAAATCGCTTCGTTAGGGAACTACATACCCAAGATTTTTTTTCTAAATACTTTCGAAACGTTTAAAGACTAGATTAAGAAATTTAGGTATTTTGGTAAATTTTATACGCCGAGCCGAATCCTGAACTCAAAAATATTAATACTAAATCAGGGGCGTCCTGCATAAGAGGGGGAGAGGAAAAAGTCTATGTAACTTTTTCTGCGTTGAACTTTTTTAATTTACAATTCAAAAATTTAGGGTTGTCTACAAAAATTAAATAATTTCATTTCTATTTTCAACTGAAAATTGTGTGTTTAATACCATGACAATTTTCAATAAAAGTACCTTCCTTCTCTAGAAAACCTTAAGCTTCTATAATTTGGAATTGTAAACTGAAAAAATCTACACAGAAAAAGATTTCCTCTCCCCCTGTCCTTAATTTAGTATTGATATTTTTGAGTTTAGGATTCGACTCGGCGTAAAAGTTACCACAATACTCAAATTTTATAATCGAGTTTTTGTTTAAAAAATATTTAGGGAAAATCATTTCCGGAAAGGCTCAACTGTAGCCACATATATTAACATGATATTTTAGTTTTCTATTAAGACAATAGTTTCGGGACGCCCTGTATACAGTGCGGTGCTTCAATGTCCATCGTCTTTTTTTGGAATCAGTCATTAAACCGCCATTAAAGACCTACAATCTATATCAAGTAGATCTTTTTAATAGCAAATGATATATTCCATCGATTAAGGGTTTTTGCAGTCGAGGTTCAGTAACGAAGCATTAAATGAAGAAACTTTTGTATCTTAAAAATTACGCATTAAGAGCATGTATAGTAGATCTTCTCATATTAGAATTGTTAAAAATTATTCACCCTTATATTTTTGAAACATATCTTACAAATCAAAATCACAAAAAAATGGCCATGTATGAAAGCTAGTTTATAAAAACATATATAACAGTTTTTAAATAATGAAACCTACTTCCATTTCATTATAGCACAGTATTATAGCCAAAAACCATCAGGCAGTAGTTAACAGCTGATCAAGCTGTGCATACAAAATCATCACCAAACAAGCTACACTCAATCTCAAATACCTCATATTATTTCCCATTTCCATTAATTTATACTACTCGGATTTCTTCGATTTCTTTTTTTTTTTTTTGAATTGTAACAAATGTCAAGGACTTTATATATCATACTACACTAAAAATGTCATATTGCTTATACTTCACCAGATATTTAAAATCTTGAATTAAACATTTAGAGAACTCGACTTCTTTTTACATATATTTTTATTGTGATACTAGCTATGTTACATATAACTATTGTGATTAAAAGTTTAAAAAATTACTTTTGATAATTATTAATTAATTAACATTAAAACTAGTATATTTCATTCAATAATTTATAAAATATGTATGGGTATAATGATCTTGAGTATTTAATGTCTAAAAATCTATATCTATCTTATCTGAAATAAGTACTCACTTTTTCATATCTAGCTTTGTCATTGTCTGCTAAAGCTTCATATTTCGCCCTGGTTTCAGGGTCGGAATCGGCCCATCTTTTACCCAACTCTTTAGCGATGTCACCTACTCCGTATTCAGGATTCTGGGCCTTCACTTTGCCACGCTCGTCGTTGCTGAACCAGAAGAATGCGGACCTGGAAAATTAATAAATCACATTAATCTTTAAGAGCCAGAAAGGGTTATAATTTCCAATTTTCGTAATACCATTAAAGAATTGACAAGTTCATATTCAGTTAATATAGTGTGTCTAACAAAGACAAGATTATATCCTTCAAAGCGGGACTGAAACTCATTAGAATCCTTTGAGCCACCCTTCGTTTCTTACGACATTGTAGAACGGTGGACGTTTAAACAGTTATCAAGCAAATAATTAAATATACACTTGACAAATGACCATCAGTCACGTTTAGAGAACCTTAACAGTAGTTACTTGGCCAATTCATAATATATAAAAATTAAATGATATGAAGTGACTTACAGAGATCTTTTTGGTGCGTTAGGATCCTTAATTTGCTTCCTCTTCTTGCCCCTCTGTTTCTCGCCCTTGGGCGGAGTGTAGCTCTGCATTTCGGTGTCGTAACGCTTCTTGTCAGTTTCGGCCATTTCGTGGAAGCGCTTCTTTTCCTTGTCTAACATAGTCTGAAAAATGAAGGATGAAAACAATAATTTTCGTATACGCTTTTACTTCTATGTTGGGTACAAATTAAAACATTCTAGTAATTATAATGGACAATTTTCATAAATTAATAGAAACAAAACATTTTACGGCAAATATTTATGACCAAGCAAGGAGTAATTTATCATATTATCCCCACTTTCGAAAGTTCTTAACATTACACAAGTTTCTAGTTTTTGGCACTACTGAAGGATCCTTACTTAACATTCCAAACTTTTCCAACCTAAGTGCAGAATTTTCCAATGCATAAAGAAGTGGTTGCCGCTCAGCATCTTTCTTTAAATCTATGGAAGCGGAGGTTATCAGCCCAAGAACTTAGACATCATCACTGCGGATGCTTGAGATAAAGAAATGGGATATACCCGTGATAGTAATATGTTCCATTATCAGAATCTACAAAAAGTCGACAAGTTTTATTAACCCTAAGCCCGAGAGCTATAATATAATCACATAGTCGTAAAGGTATGTGATATTTGTTGGGTTAAAGGATACTCGCGGTGACAACATAGTAATTAACACTAATGGCGGTCACGTTAAATATTTTTGGACCCAGCCGCCCTGTCAAATTTTCAGTTGCAGCAATTGTAACAATCATTAAATGAAACTCCTACAATGAATTTAAAGTTGTGAGTTGAAACTAATAGTTGCGAAATTGCTAGGCCTAAGAAGATCCTAAGATACTCAAGAAAGGAAACAGTAGTCTGGCAATGTCGAGGAGAAACCAGCAATTTTTAACAGCAATCCTGACAGACACCACCATACTATCAAGCAATGATTTTTATGAATCTAATTCTAAGAGAACTCTAGCCCACCAACGTCCCAGGCAACTCAACCTGCTGTGTAGGATTAGGCTGGTGGATGGTCTAGGTTTTGTGGTTCAAACCAGACACCCTTGTCTTTTACAGAATACAGCACAGATACCATAATCAGAAAACTCAAGGAATTAAAGAGAGAACAAAATCGAAGCTCGTTTAAAAGCAGCAAATAATTGTCGTAGCTAACGGATGCAGAGTCCATATTTAGTAAACGTAGTTTGGTAGTCTCTAGAAAAAATACATATCAACATGCAATGGTCAATTCAGGAAAACTTCATTGATGTTTGAGCCTTTATTAATAAAACAATTCTCCTATAGAAACAGTCCAAAGGAGATTTAAGTTATAGAGATAGTATCTAAGGTTGCATCTCATTTATAATGTTCGAAGGACGTACAAATTAGCAGAGCTAAAAAAAATGCAAGGTGCGATTTGGAAAGATGAGAAATACGCAGATTAAACATTTAGTAGGGATCTATTAATTCATTATTACTAAATACGCACAGTTGTTAACTAGCGGGAAGGGGGAGGGGGATCCATTTGCAAACCACGATAACCCAATTTGGGATTACGTCATTACGTCACTTATTTTTCTTCATATCGCTGCTTCCCAAAGAAACTAAAATATGTACAGGACAATAGGCAAACCTAAAAAAAAGTATTTTGTAGAAGACGAAAAAACTGTTTGAGAAGAAATGAAAAGGTTAAAATGTTATTTATGTACATGCTGCAGATATAACTGAAGACGCTGCTTTATAAGCAGCCGAAGGATTTAATTTGAATGTGAAGTTTAGAGACTTAACTGAATCTGCACATAACCGTCTCAATGACATCATGTGAAATAAGGTTCCCAAAACTTAAACTAATAAAAAATTACCATAGGTGAGCAAGGCAAATATAGCTGCTATAGAAGATATATTAACATGAAATAAAGCCGAAGAAACAATAATTGCAGATCCACAACTAGAGCCTGAAATCAGCTTAAAGCAACGACTTGAACAAGCAATTATAAACAACATGAATGATGACACAGGAATACAAGAAACTGGAAATGTAAAAGGTATTGGAAGCACCATAAGAAAAAATTCAGTTTGTTCGAAAATACGGGCAAGCGTGGGTACTATGGCCCTTGTGCATATATTTCTGATGACTATTACGTCTAAAATGTACCGACAGAATGTGCGCTCTCTGCATCTGGATACATCGCCAAAAAATAAGAAGCAAACTGAGAGATGATAGTCTGACGCTTTAATGTTTCTACGTGCTTATTTCTTATCACACCTTGCGTGAGTGCCGCCAATGACGCGAATACCTGTAGCTAGTAGCCAGTAGTTTAAATTTTTTTGGTATTGAGGGTTTTTCTGTCAGATTTTATACTATTTACAGTACTTAGGTAGAAATAAACCTATTGTGTTTCTTTTATATATTTTTATCGTCACTATCCAATAGAAGCGGTCGGGTTTGCAATCCCTACACTGAATACACGGTCATTAATTCATTGAGATTGGTTCTTTCTCAGTTTGTTAATTTTTTTATTTCATACTGTCTAGTAAATCTATTTATCCTGTACCGAATTGCGACCTGTACATCAAACACTACAGCATCTGATTCCGTAATGTGACACTTAACAACACTACCATGTTATTGTTATTAGGAAGCAATTATTTGTCAGGTTTGACTATGACATTATCTTACTTACGAATATAAGAAATAAAATATTAGGTTTTATTTATTTAACAGTGACAAATAAAGACGATCATAATTAGCTAGGAAAAAAATTGCTCTAACATCGTTAAAGTGATACGATTGTTAGATAGCCAACTAATATATAAATTTTTATAAATATAACTTTGTATTAATTTAAATCGTTTTAAAGTAGAGCTGCATTTCAACGCATTAAAATTACGACGGCCGCATTGTAAAAAGTAAGGAAATGTAAGTTTTTACATGCAAAAATACATACATTTAAATTGATAGCAGTATTAAAGTATAATTATACACTCTAAAAACCTAGAGCTAGCGCTATGACACAAATCTACCTAGATTACATCTAAGGACAATACATTTATATTTCCAAATGTACTAGTCTACAGAATGTACTAACTGAAACCTATATTTTATTATAGGTATTACAGCTACATGTAAAAGTGAGAAAACCAGAAAGAAAAAATATTTAAATTTGAAGCGGCTAAATCGCTAGACCAATCGACCGCGAAGTACTAGTAAGAGGAATGGCAAAAACTCAACTTGACCTTAGATCTTGAAGAATGCGTTTCTAAAACGCTTTCAAGGCCAGGCAGACTTCGGCAAGATATCGAGGAACAGTTTTAGCGTGGCAACCGCAAATCGCCTTTTTTATAAAAAAAAAAATAAACAAGAGTTACAGAACTAGACTTCAATCGTGATTTATTGCTATTTCCAGTACTTTCTGTTATTAAGAATGAAACAATGTTGAAATAAGACATTTTACATTTTTAAATACACCGTGTTCCACATAAAAGTACCCACTATACTATCTGGAAATCAGTAATAAATAGATACGAAAAAAAGATTCTTTAAATATGAAGTGCTTTTAAAATATAATGTTTCCATGTATACAGGGTGTCCCAATTTTGCTGGGACAACATCCACAATAAAATTTTAAATGGGACACCCTGTATTTTTGTCCAGTATTTGATTCCATGTCAAAAATAAACATAAGTTATCTATTTAAACTATAGCCGATTTCTGCGTAGTTTCGGAGATAATTAACGTTATGTGTGATTTTATGTAAGTGAAAAAAGTCGATTTTTTAAATAGAACAACCACTATGTGTTTTATTTATGCAAATGATCATAAAAATACCTAAATTCAATGGTTACAGAGAAAAGCAATTTAACAGAAAAACATACTAAAAAAAACAATAGGCCATGGAATGGATAATATAACTATTTGTTTTAAATTTGAGTTTTTCAATTTATTTGTAGTTTTAGTTTTAGTGGTTGTGGTTTTATTGAAATCATTTAAATATAAAATAATTAGACTTTAAAAACGTTCCCTTGTATCGGTGTTTACTCGTTCTATTTAAAAAAATGGCTCAATATAAGTCAAGAGCGACTAAATTTGCATTACTGTCACAATTGCATTAAGAGAGTATCGCTGAATATTTCATATGACAAGGATACCCAACAAGAAATTATTGACAAAATTTGCAGTGATTTGCAGCTCATGGAGTTTTGAAATATAGAAAAAGGAAAAAAGCACGTTCAGTCATCTCTCAGGATTTTCAAATGGAGGTTTTATTATATTTCAATGAATATCCTACCAACTCTTTAAGAGATGCACAAAGGCATTTGAATTTTTCCATGACCAACATACATCGAGTATTAAAAGAAAACACAATATTCCCATATAAGTTTCTTTCAGTTCAATTTTTAAGTGAAGCTTAGTATCAGAGCATACTTGATTTTTGTATGCAAATGATGGACCTGCACTTTGAGAGAGGGATTTTAAATAAAATCCTTTGGGACAGATGAGGCGATATTTTTCACTCCTGGGATGCATAACAAAAAAATACTCACTACTATTTTGACACAAATAAACATTTGGTCATATAAATTAAAAGGTAAGGACATCAAAGTGTTAAAGTGTGGTGTCTATTATAAACGCCCGCATAAATAGAACCTGTTTTTTTAATAGAAAAACATTTGTCCAGTCCCGATTTCACACCCTCAGACTCCTTTTTATGAAGCACACTTAAAGAGAGTGTATAAAAATCGAAACAATTATTCTGTAAGTGAATTAAAACAAAAATGCGTGAAGAAATTATTAGTCATAATAATAATAATAATGACACCGTTCAAAACTCTGTCGCAAACATTCAAGTGCAATATACACTGTGCATAGCACAAAAGGGAAAATCAATTATATAGTCATTTGTTTTAAATTTTTCTATTTCCGTGTAATCTGTTGTTTATGTTGGTAGCTATGTTACTCTAGAGGTTTGTTTCTAATATTAATTTTCAATAATGGTTTTAAATTTAAAATTTAGCAATAAACAAATATAGAATAAAATTGACGTGACTATAGTTACGCAAATAGAAATATTAACCATTCCATGGCTTCCTATAGTTTTTTTTTAAGTATGCAGCTATACAATATTCAAGAAATAATTGAGATCCTGTATAGGTGTGGACAAAAATTTTGTATTCCGTATATACATTGATGCTTCATAAACTGGAAATTACCACCCAAACGCCCAATTTTAGATTTTTGCTATTTTTTATAGCGATTTGAAAAATAGCTCCAGTTCTCAAAAAATCACACAACCTTAATTACCACGAAAACTACGCTGACATCGACTATAGTTCAAATTAGTAACTTATGTTTATTTTTGACAAGGAATCAAAAATGGACAAAAATACAAGGTGTCCCAGTTAAAATTTTACAGTTTATGTCGCCCCAGCAAAACTGGGACACCCTGTATACATGAAAACATTATATTTTAAAAGAACTTCAAATTTAAAGAAACTTTTTTTCGTATCTATTCTCATTTCCAGATAGTATAATATTTATAAACAAAGTAGACCCTCGTGCTGATTTTGAGTGTTTTAGGATATGTTTAAAGGCCATTGTAGGTAATTTTAATAGAACCTTTATCTGTTTTTGAGACAAAAAATAAAAAAATCAAAGGTCCCAAGTTTTTTCATGAACCTGGAACAATTTATTGATACCACCACCTAGAACTAATATAATTAAATGAAGCGAAGTGTAATATTGGAAGAAATATTACCATACTTTAAGATTCCATTCTGATCACTATGATTTTAGACGGTTCGTAAAGGATACACCAAAATTGAAATACTACAAGCATATAAAGAAAAAAATTCAGTAATATGAAACTCCATAGCCTCGTTAAGAATATTCAAGAAGAGGTTTTAGCGCGCGTTCTGTTTAACAAATGGGAGTTTTTTAGTGGACAAGTGCGCTAAAACAAAACGACTTATCAAACTCCTTGGGACAATTTCAGTTTCCATAAAAAAATTTTATATGTGTGATAAATAATTAAGTTTTAAAATATTTATCCTGGTGAAATATTCCTTGCCTGGATACGCGTTATGAAATGTCACAAGACAGTTTTCCAACATTAATTAAAGAATGCACAATCAGCCGCTGGATGGGGCTATTATACGTGTTGACAGACCGAAATGTTAAACCGTATTAGGAGCTATTGTGAATAGGAAAGCGTTATTTTCCGAGCTAACTACTACCTTTGAATACAGTGTCCTTCAACCCTTATCATTCTTAAGCTGTTTGCAGATACTACCATGAATTCTCCTCTGACGAGTTACTAACTATTATGTCTGTTTTAGCCATGTCCCTCAGGAATACACAAGCATTTTTAAGTATATTATGGCATCTGTTGCCTGTAAAGATCTTCCCCTCTACCCTTAGTCTGTAAATCTTCAAATCCCGCACCAATAAACTTTCCCTCTCTTCTCTTAAAACAGCCACAGTACCTAATACCAAAGACTGGTTATGCTTCGAATAAACAGTCCATTAGGGACAAATTGCAAGTGCCGCAGTTAATCAGAAAGCACGCAACAATATTTGGCGCGGTGTTGCCAGAAGCGTGATTTAGGTCGTCTACTTGTTTAGAAATGCAATACGAAATCAAAGCCATTTGTAAAATGTACAGGGTTCCGGGTGCGCACTACAAAGAAGAGTTACGAAGTTTTACAAAATTTAATGTTAGGAAAAAAATAATAATTCTAAAATATATTGGGTATATACAAGGTCGCCCGTTTTTATTATTAGTATAACAGACATATTTTTTAATGGATTCACCCGGTATTTTATTGAATAGAAGTTTTAAACAAACGGTTTTGCTTAGAGCAAAAAGGTTTGGATTTTCTTATCTTATTCTTAAATAAGCTATCTTTTAACACCAACTTCAGGTTTAACCGGAAATTGTCAAAAAATAGATAATTTAAAACTAAGACGGGGAAGTGTAAATTTTAGTAATAATAAATTTTCCAAAATCTTCTAGATTTCAAGATATCGCCGGCCTCCCTTCTTAGTTGCACACCCGGTAGAAACTAATTATTATATATCTACCCGCTTATCACTACGTGACTTGCAAAAACTCCTTTCTGTGGCTTGGACCCATTAATTACGCAAAAAACGATCTCGAAACCGTTCCCGTTTGCTTCTAATTTAGTTTTACCAAATTAGTTTTTTATGGGAGATCTCGGAGATTATTCATCATACATCGTATTAATTTTAAAGCCGGCATGTTGAAAATTTACAGTTGGGTTTCATAATCATTTTTCGTAACGAACTAACTGTTTCTGACACAACCAAACGCATAATTAAGACATTTTAGACAACGATAGGCCAATAATTCCGAGCCCACAATACGTCAGCATTCGAGTGTGACAGGATTAATCTGACAGAAATTGTATGTATTCTAAGCGTTGCGTCAATACGTATACGATTTTTAAATATTTTGGATCAGACTGTGATCCAATTTACTCATATGGATACAGAACTTGTTTTGCGACAGCAAATTTGCAATTTTTATGGATCATATTTGTTGTGATTTTTTCTTAGAGGACTTCATTTAAAAATCAAAATTGCCATTGCAACGTTAAAATGTGGGCATTCTAATGATAAAGGTCGCTCGAACGGGTGCTTTTTCTTATTGCGGCATGACAGAATACTTATTAGTTCAAAAATTTTGAGTGTATTGGTATATTAGCAAGACAACCTAAAAAGAATTACTTCCCCCCTCCACAATGAAGGTTTTCACGTGTTAAAGATATTAAGCTTATATCTGCCAACAAAAAGAGATATGATTAAATATTCATTTCTTCCATATGTGTATTAGTTCGGTTTTTTGCCGTATTTACACAATTTCTGTTAAAATCTCAAAACAAAGATTGCAATCAATTGAAAATTACATGAGCATTATTTCTGTTGACGAAAGCACTGAAAAAAGTGAATGGATACTCGTTTTAAGCGGACACCTTTTTTAAACGCGCATGATTAGGGGGACTAAATAAACAGTGGTCTGTCTTAAGCGGACTCTTTGATAACCGGACAGGGACACCACTTTAGCTCGCTTTTGTAGTTGTTTTTCTTTTTTAAGCGGACGCTTTTATATTATTCAAAGCGAAAGAAGTTGCAGAATAATTGCACTATCAACATCTTAATGCATGTTCTAGCTTGCATTTCTTGGTGAAAAAAGCGCTGGTGATAAATTGGCTAAAAAAGGTCAACTATTTTGTGTTGTGCTAACATGGTTGGAGATTCTGAGAAACCTCTTGCCATTGGTAACTCTAAAAAACTTCAATCTTTTGTAAAAATTAATTTGAATTTGTTGTGTATTAGAGAATAACTAAAAACTTATACGCCATGCAGAGTTGTGAACCGTGGTTTTTGGGAGCCCTAGGCTAAATGAATTTTTTGGACCCCCTAATAATTCTAGTTTTGAAGTTTTATTTTCGCATTGAAGTTGCTAGACCACAACGGAAAAAGAACGCTAAATAATTTGAAGGCAGAAAATTTATTACAAAATTAGCAAACCGTTTTTGAAAAGAAAATCGACAGAAGTAAAACAGCTGATGACTAAAAAAAATCCAATTGTAAATAAATGTACCCCAAATGTAGGTCCGCAACACTGATGACTAAGAAAAGGTCATTCATACGACGAGGTCCCTATTTCCTTGGGGGTCCTTGGTTTCAGCCTACACAGCCTTATGGGAGAACCGCGCATGCCCATATTATATAAAAATTCGATAAAAATGCTCTTCAGAGGAACTGGTAAAATCTAAAAATTTAACTATGCAATAATGCAACCAAAGGACACGATATTAAATTTGAATGAATGAGTGGGGTAGATGAAAATCTAAGAAGGCAATCAATCTTAATTCTAATAAAGAAGGCAATCAATCTTAATTCTAATAAAATTAAACAATTTGTGTGCGTGCATGTATATGTTCATGTTTGGATTTATGTACGTATGTACATAAATACAAACATGTACATATTATATATGTAATATATGTACATATTGTAACTTAAAAGCAAAAGTCAATAGTTATACTTTGGATACGTTTAAGTGTTTTTTTTCTCGTTTTTTATAGACGTCTTACATAATATGAACATGTCGAAATTTTATTTAGGTATTTCCTCTCACATGCGGACACCTCTATTAACCGAACGTATGTTCCATGGCGGAAGAAGTGCGCTTAAAGGAGAGTAACTGTTTTCTGTACAATTCAAAAAGTTTGAGGTTTTTGAGCTTCACCTTCCCGTCTCTGTTCCTAATGTTCCCGAACGAAAAGAAATTAAGCTATGTACATTAAAAGAAAGCTTAGAAGTATACTTTATATACCCCTAAGACCGTTTGTAGAAAAATAAAGATAGCAAATATTCTGAGCATAACAAAATATATCTTGGAAATAACACGTTCGTCGATGTGACGTCAGCAAAATGACGAAAGCGACTGGTCTAGCAACTTATAGTCACGTGCAGAGTTTCGCAATTAGCAGGTAATAGGTAAATGGATTTCATTTTATAAAAGCTTGCATTTAGTCAGTAAAAGTATATTTAGCTTTTATCCAATTATCTCTCCTATTTGAAAAAGTAAATGGGGATTTATTTGTTAGGTGCGTAGTTGCCCTAAATAGACAAAAGGCCACACACTAAAAACGTAGTTTCTGTCAAATCCCTTATATAAGGAGTATATTGTTGTTCTCAACCGTCTAAGCAAAAGTTTCCACGGTGGCGACAAAATAGGTCGATCGGTTTTCGAGGTACATGGTATAAACTTTGCCCTATATAAAATACATAGGGAAAACAGAATGATACAAAATTATTTTTCAATAGATCGCTTATAGAACTATCCAAAATATATATATATATATATATATATATATATATATATATATATATATATATATATATATATATATATAAACATACGTCTGCAAATTCGCAAATTCTTTGTTTGTAGTTGTTATATGTAGGTGTTATTGGCTTTTTATCGGGAAAACAAAGCGTTTCCGGACCTATGTTGCAAGTAAAAATATTTTTATAAAATTGCAATTTCTTTGACACAACTTTTAAATATACAGGAAGATCCATTTATCCGCTATGACATTGGTTAGTTTTTTTATGGAACACGCCATTTTTTATTACAACTTTGAAATGTGCGGAAGAGTAAACATTTTTTTTGCAGCATACCATACATAATAATATATAATTTTCATTGATTTCGATGATTTTAATGAAAATTGATAATTTCAGGGTGCTATAAAATATAAATGGCTCCATGTATGGCAAAAAGAATTACACGTTCCTATCTTAGTTTTTATGATCTTAATTGTGGCATTAACTTTTGCTCTAAGCAGAAATAAAAGTTTTTCTGTAATTCAAATTTTTTTTTATATAACACACCATTTTTGTCACAACTTGAAATTTGCGGAAAATTCTAAAAACTTTTCATGTAACATACCATCTATTTAATTTTCATTAATTTCCAGAGATTGACAATAATCGAAAATTGAGAATCCCGAGACTTTGGGGGTTGTGAAGGCATCCTGTCTACTGAAAAAGGAAAACACGACCCACAATGGAATTATGCTTAAACGATGAAAATTTCGTTGCAATGTCTGAGTCATCAATCAAACGAATAGCCTTTTTTCTAAGTCATAATTATGGGTTGAAGTAGAAACTGCTCCACGACTAACAGATAAGGAATCTTTTATATGATGATTTAGTTTTTCATTTTAATAAGTGTGGGAGTCGGAAATTAGTTTAGAACTAACAAGAAAAAAAAACAAGTTTTTTTTGTTCCTCGTTCTACATGTTACTGCCTGGAGTAATTAACTTCTATTGCAGCAGAACGTCCAGTATCCTATTTGCTCAAAGCTGTGGTGTCAACAAAGCGTGTTATACGTGATGGTAACTATTAAAATTCGTGTGTAAAAGTTGTGGCAAGTGACCATGCTTTAAAGAAAAGCCGTAGTGTCCTGTAGACCACGACACCTTATTGTTGCGACTTGTAATTAATTGAGGGGCATTTAAAAAATATACATTTATATTTTAATTTTTGAATTTGTAAGGTTACATTTTACAGCTACAATTTATCCAAAAAATTAAAAGAGTGTAAGACTTTGTAAAGGTTTAAAATAATGCAATGCAATAATTACGGTGTACTTTCTATTTTAACCAATTATTTTTGCTAATAAATGCCCAAGGGATGTATAAGAACGTAGAATTAGATGTTTTTTTTTTTATCAAGTCTTCGAAAGCTAAAAAGGCATTTCAAATGATATTGTACAATATGCTTACATACATATTACCTCATTATTTAATTTTTGTAATTAATATCAATCTCTTAATAATTACATAGGAAATGTGTATTAGAAACTTTACAATATATTATTTACACTGAATAATTGAAATAGTACTATTTGAACCCCTAAAATAATACACTGAACGCCATTCGAAAAGTTACACGCAAAATTTGATACTATTTTGAAGCTCTTCTGCTTGTTTTTACGATTCAAGATATTTAGTCACTTTATATACAAGGTGGGAAATAAACGCAAAAATAGAAGTTTGCAAAACACAGAATTATGAAATTCAAAATTTTGAGACAGCTAAATTGAAGACTCTGCAAATACAAATCAAAATGCCTTTAGAAGTATTTTGATAATAGACTTACTTTCCGAAAATATTAATGGTGAATATTTAAAAATGACGCACTACTCTAAGCAAATAGCTGCAAAAGCAAAACATCATGGAGAAAAATAAAAATGCAGCGTTTATGACACAAAGCGAGATCAAAGAATCAGAAAAAAAATCATGTTTTTGACTGTTACCACTCTTGATGCATATTTGATGAGTGTCCTAAAAAAATGGTTTTGAATACTTACAGTGTATCAGTATATAAATGGACATAATTTCACTGAAAAAGACATGTGTTTGCTACTTAGATATGCAAGATCAGGATAGAGCGATGTATTGATGTACATATGACTCATCCTGTTAATATGATGTTT